>OY804608.1:8712843-9142843 GCA_963680895.1 Fragum sueziense
CTCAGATTTGAGCATGAGAAGGTACTTAAGTTTTTTCGAGAAACCGGGGCCTGGCATAGGGAAATTATGTTTACAAGGCAGAGGCTAATGCAGGATCATAGCCTATTATCAATTTAAACAATTTAAGCGTTTACAGATACATGTGTTTAAGCATACTGTAAACTTGCAGTCAAAACAAAAATTGTGTACTTTTCGTCCTCTTGGACAGTGTATCACGGTGTATAATCACGTGACTCAGAATTTCCGATAATCTTCAATATCTTTTTTTTTTAAATACTTGACCAATTTGAATTCGGTTTAAAGCAGAGAAGGTAGGAAAATGCCAGGAATAAGTTGGACGTGTTGGATTTTTGAAAAATTAACTGATAAAAAAGTTATAAAAATGTTGGTTTATCTTCAATAACTTTTTTATCAGATAATTTTTCAAAACTCAACCACGCCGCTCTAATGCGTTACGTCTGTCCACATTCTCTGCTTCAAACCGAATTCAAATCGGTCCAGTATTTACAAAATTATTGAAGATTTTTTGAAAATATTGTATCAAGTGATTATCCACCGTGTATTACAAAGAATTATATTTACCAGTCGATTCTTCAAAATACATGTCGTCTATGTGCCTTTCCAAACATTTATAAATTCCATCAATGAAGCTCTCTTCAGTCCCAACGGCAAACTTAAAAATAACTTTAGCTGTAAAGAAAACAATGTTGAGTATGAATACATGTAATGCTAGGTTCCCGAGGCCGATCAGGGCTGCGTTCAAAAGACAAACCGTTAGCTAACGTTAGCAACAGTCGCAACTTCTTTGACACAAATTTCACAGAATTGACCGAGTATTCCGAATGAAACGGCCAACGTTAGCTAACGTTTTGTCTTACTGAACGCAGGGCAGATCTGACTTTGTTGGCAAAGCACTCAAGTATGTCTTTAAAGAAGGACCTTTGTGCCTTCTGAAAACTTAAACTGTATTTTAGCTGTAAAGAAAACATTGTTGAGCGTGCATACATGAAATGCTAGATTTCCACGGCCGATCAGATCAACTCGATCAAGCCCGACCAAGCAATCGAGTACAGATCGTGTTCGGTGCGCACAGGTGATGAGGGTGCTCGGGACGATCGACCTTGGTCTGCATCGCTCCGGCGTTCTACTCGATTTTTTAAAGTCAAACATATTCGTGTGCGATCGAGTTAAAAATGGTCGAGAAGCGATCGTGTATAGATCGACCTAATGGAATTTAAGCGATCGAGTTGATCTGATCACCAGATGGAACCTGGCATAACATATTAATCTGGAACGTGTTTTAAGACGTGAATGTCCATGATATAGCATTTTAGGATTACTTTAACCCATAACAACACATTGACTCATTTTGACTCCCCACAATATCATGGATCTGGAAAACATTGTGGAAAATGAAGACATTGCTTGTGACAAGCAATTTCCTCATTTCCCACAATGTTTTCTACGCAAAAAGACCGAAAAAAGTAGAACTTCATTCACTTGAAATTGTCGTCTGCAACATCTTTGAATTTGGTCTAGTCTAAAATTTTGTCGTTTGGTGAACGGTTAACCTTTGTGTAGGTCTTGTAATGACATGACAGAGAATTGCTAGCTATTAAAGCTCACGATAATTGACCTGGCAGGGCAACCCTAGCCAATAGGCTGTGATGCTCTACCAGGTCATTTATCTTGAGATATAGCTGCAAGATCATTTATCGGGACGTATTCCAAAAGTACTCTAATTTTCCTATATTTGAAAAGTACACTAAACTTCTTACATGTGATCCGCCACGCTAAAAAAGGACATTAAGGTATGCAACCCATCATTACCACCAAACGGCCAGAGGCAAAATTTGAAAGTGCCTGTTATTCCTAAAACGTATTACATTTCCATTCCAAATACAAAGATGAGCACTTTGAGCGGTGTAGAATTTTGAATTAATTCATACTTATTGAAATATTTGACAAAAATGCTCAAAATTACCTCCGCTGCATAATGAACATTTCGTCGGTGTAAATGCTAAACCTCGTATGTCGATTCTTGCAATTTTCGAAGTACAAACTTGTGTGACCAGTTAAAGACAATTCTAGCGGGTTTTGAGATATTTTTACTGATCAGTATTAATGATACATTATTTGTGAACAATATTTCCAAATTTCAAGTAAAACATTTCAGTGTCGGGAAAGTTTTTACACTTTCTTCCCTCCCCTTTAAAATTTTCCAGATCATGGTATTACGAGGTTTTGCATTTACAGAGACGATTTGTAGATCTTTATTTTCTCCTTGAAGCATAATCTTGAAATCTGGCACGGTGAATCAACTTATGTGAAGTGTATTTACAAGTGTGTGTAATTCGATGCATTTCGTATGGCTGTTTGTCATTCCGTATGTCTTGTGGAATTGTTTTTTATGATGGGCTGTATACCTTAAATGCTTTTATGAAGCACATGCAATCTATCTACGAGAAAAAGAACCTGAAACCAGAGGGGTAAACGAATTGTCATAGCTTGCAAAATGACAGGGATGTGATTCTTTAATTCCCAATTCATCTTTTGATGCCAAAGTTTGTTATTCTAATTGCGTTTTAAAAATGCTATCAGTTTTTGGAAAATGTGCTTATGAGGGAAAAAACGCTTTCAAAATTGAGACAAAAATGCCATTCCGTTCGCATGTTGACTGTAGTTTATACAATCACAATTAGGATTGTAATTCAATTCTAAGAAAAATATATCGTCGGTGTTAATGCAAAACCTCGTAACTCCAGCTCTTATCAAGCTGGAGTTAAGGGGTTTTGCAATAACACCTACGATATTCCTCGTAAATGGGGCAATACTTTGGCTTGAAATTTTCAGAATTTTCATAAGAGAAAATATTATGTTCTTTTAGATAAAAATTAACCCATTACCAAACGGCAAATTTTTAGACTAGTCCAATTTCAAAGATGATGCAGACAACAATTTCAAGTGAATGAAATTTTGAATTTTCAGGTCTTTTTGCGTAGAAAATATCGTGGTAAATGAAGAAATTGGTTGTTACAAGCAATTTCTTCATTTTCCACAATGTTTTCCAATGCCATTATCTTGTAGGGAGTCAAAAGGAGTCTATGTGTGGTAATGGGTTGAAATAAAATTCACGGTAGCCTAGTCAGTGCGGACTACGCAGACTGACTATGGTCGATTGTCAAAAAGGTCCTTTTTGGCGTGACGGGTCACATATAATTTAGCAATTTTGTGACAGGCGGATTGACAGATGGAAAACAGACAAGACAGACAGACAAACAAACAAGAAGGACAGACAATGATGACGTAATAAAAGTTAAATTTTCCTACTCACTTGGAAGAGCGGGGCCTCCAAAGCGTATTTTACCTGCAAGATAAAGAAAAAATTGTCACTCTACAAGTTAATAACAAAATATGTTAAACCATTCGCGAATGACAAAATATAAGGTGGACCCAATTGAAAACTATCCATGTGGTATCGTAAATGACAAATTGGGTGTTAGTAGATATGTGTTTTGTGAACAATATAGCAAAGAAAATAGTGAGATAAAAGGAGAAAATGCTGATTAACCAGCATTTTTCATCATTTGACTCAATATGCTACCACACCTTATCTGATAGAAACGTCAAAAACCAGGTCTTGATTAGAAAAGGGTTAATATACTATGGACACAAGAGAGGTGTCCGTTGACAACGCAGCTCGCCTATAGGCACTGGTGGTGAACTAAAACAATTTTCGCTACAACAAGGTATAGATATTTTGCGTTTAAATGTGAGTTTATAGATTTTTTTTCTAATGACAATGAACTTGTTCTAAAAACAGACCGGGTTTACCGTTTTGTATTGACACATTGCCGGTGTTGTTATAAAATCTCGTAACTACGGCTTCGATAAAGTCGTAGTTACGATATTTTATAACAACACCGACGGAATACATTGATCGCGAAAAAACGTCCTTCGCTTTGGCCGAGTTCACCACCAGTGATAAGGGAGCTTGTCAAAAAACAGCCCCAAAATCAAGAGGTCTAAGTCCCAAATGCAAAGCCTTAGCAGGAGGTATATATCATAGTTGTATGAAATACAAAAACTCTATCGGTATTATAGCCTAAGATTTAGGCCACGTCAAAGATTTTTAATTAGGTCAAAGTCAAAGGTCAAGGTCACAAGGTCAAAAGTCGTGGTCCCATATGAATATCTTGGCAGAAAGTATAAACATGTATCAATAAATTATCAATGCTCTATCTCTAATAGTGCCTGAGATATAGACCAGGCCCCGGTTTCTCGAAAACACTTAAGTACGTTCTCATACTCAAATCTGAGCACCATGCTCAAATCGCACGAAATCCACGTAAACATCAATGGAATACCCTTCAACGTTGGAGAGTATTCGATGGAGTTGAGCATGTTCTCATGAGAATATACTTAAGTGTTTTTTTTTTCGAGAAACCGGGGCCTGGGGCCTGTTTCATCAAAAGATTTAAGACGTATTTTTGACTTACCGACGACTTACGACAAGTTTAGGATAAGAAACGCGTATCGCCATTCTATCAAAACCTGGGTTATGCGATTGCTGTTTTAAGCGATTTTTAAGACATTGGTAAGTCAAAAATACGACTTAAAGGTTTTGATGAAACAGGCCCCTGGTCAAAGTTTTTCAAGTGAAGACGAGACGCGACGCCGACACTAGGGCTGTGACATTAGTTGCCCGGACATAAAGTCCTGGCTCGCTAAAAACTATAGTAAGATTAACAAATGAGGATCGAACTGTAGGAGCATGTTATAAGCCTCTATGGTAAGTTAATGGTAACAAGCTTAACCCATTACCAAACAATGACTTTTTTTTGACTCCCTTCAATATATATTAGCCTGGGAAAACATTGTAGAAAATGAAGAAATTGCTTGTGACAAGCAATTTCTTCATTTCCCACAATGCTTTCTACCCCAAAAGACAAGAGAATTTCAAATTCCATACACTTGAAATTGTCGTCTGTAACATCTTTGAATTTGGAACAGTCCAAATTTTGTCGTTTGGTAATGGGTTAATGAAACATCTTCTTTTAATCAGACCGTCCTTGGCTATTTCTATAAGGGTCGTCAAAACAAAGCCTTGTTTGGGAAGTTATATAATTATAATAATAATTCGTTGGTGGGGAGTAAAAACCTCGTAACTACAGCTTGAATAAGCTGGGGTTACGAGGTTTTGACTCCCCGTCGACAATATGCATCTATATATGTATTGAAGGAAGAAAATAATATAACTTACATCTTTTTTCACCACTTTCTCTTGAATCTGAAAAGATGAAATAGTATACATGTAGTTAATGGCAATTAATTTTGTGCTTAAAATAGACTGGGTTTAACGTTTCCGTTGAAATTATACAGGTGTATGAAAATTTAGCACTACCAGTATAGCCTTTCTCAATATTAAATGTTTGATAATAACCAGAAGTGGTTGGTGGGTAAAGTGAAGGAAAACATTTTCTTAATTTGGAATTTGCTAAAAACCAAACAGAAACAAAAGGTTCAATGGATAGAGTAGTCCCTATTTGAGAGGAAATTGGGGGCTGGTTAGTTTAAAACCGGAAACCGCCATTTTGCAAGGGTCTTAGTTGTAATGAAAAT
Source organism: Fragum sueziense (assembly GCA_963680895.1). Classification (NCBI taxonomy): domain Eukaryota; kingdom Metazoa; phylum Mollusca; class Bivalvia; order Cardiida; family Cardiidae; genus Fragum; species Fragum sueziense. The sequence goes on from OY804608.1 coordinate 8,718,466, forward strand.
CACTTATTAATTTATAATCATTTGGAATAAAAACAGTATCATAAACACACATCCTTAGTCATGTTTGGCCTGTTTCCGGCGCTATATATGGCCGTGAATTTCAGTAGTGTGCTCCGTATCAATTACGGATTTCCTGGAACTACCACCAAGCTACAATCGCTTATGGGGTAATTCGACTGTTTTCGATACTTTCACGACAGCATTTTTACTTTCCATGCCTCAATGTTAATAGTATATATTTCGGTATGTTTATAAACCAGCATTTTCTCCTTTTGTCTCAATATTTCCTGTGCAATATTTTACAGAAATTCTATCTTTAATAACATCCATTTTGTCATTTGTGGCAGTTTTTGAAGTTGATCACCCCAAAATTTTGTCGTTTGGGAAAGGATTAATAGGTTGGTAGAAAAAGGAAGAGGAAAAAAGCAGTTCTACTTACCCTGTGCCGGTAGACCGACAACACCATCATATAACACTGGCTTAACGTCTGTGGAATCTGCTGTAATAAAAATAAAAAAAATATCGCCGGTGAAAATGCAAAACCTCGTTTTTGGGGAAATTTTAGAGGGGTAGAAAAGATATTGATAACTTTTCTGAAACTTAGTTAAGGTTTTTACTTGAAATCCGGACATATTGTCCGCAAATAATGTGTATTTAATACTGATTAGTAGAAATTTCCCAAAACCATAGTGAATTGTCTGAACTGGGCATACAGTTTTTTACTTTGAAAATCGCCAAAATCTACATACGAGGTTTTGCATAATTATACAAGATACTGTTTAGAACACAAATAAAGTTAAAGGACCTCTATGGATAAGGCGAGAGATCTCCCTAAAAGGCTCAGCGCGATGGGTCAATTTTCAAAACTAACAAATTGAGAAACAAAATTAAGCTTTATGGTTAGGAAGATAAATAAATGAAATGAATACAGGTTTTTTTGCCATTTATAAAGTTCTACAGGTGCAGATAACTCTTGGTTTTTGTGCCCACCTAAATAGTTTCATTTTCTTATACTACCGGTATTCATAGACGTAAAATGATGTTTCTTTTTGTTTTATTTCCAATTCATTTACTACAGATACAAGGATAAATGGTGTTGACATCATATGGCAGCTTTGGTTTTGTTCGTATTGCGCATGCGCATCATTGAAACAACTTTAAAAGCGCACTTTCCCGCCAAAAACTGAGGAATACCTACCTTCCATGGGCTGGTGAACATCGTTCCACCCCTTGACCCAGCTTCCCATTGACATGTGTTGTGTCACTTGACCATAATTATGCTTCCTTGGTAAAAAGGATGTCCTGGGTCACGGGGTGGAACATACTTTTATACTAAAAATAGTGCTCATATACCAATTGCCATATTTTTGGCGGGAAGATTTCGCCTTTAAACTCGTTTCAATGATGCGCATGCGCATTAAGGACAAAACGAAAACTGGTATATGATTTCAACACCAATTGTCCTTACATTTACAGAAAAATCTTGCTAATAAAATCATAGAAAACTTAATTCTGGTTAAATGAATACCGGTGGGGTAAGAAAATGTAATTTTTGGGGTAGGTACAGAAACCAAGAGTTATCTGTACATGTCGAATCGTTTTGATTGAACAAAATCTCTTTTTATAGGATTTAGGTATCCATCTAACAATATAGCTCAAAATAATCATCATTTTGCATGTTTTGAAAATTGACTTTTTCCATTAGAGCCTTTTAGGGAGATTTCTCGCCTTATCCATAGAGGTCCTTGGTATTTGTATAATCCTTTCCCAAACAACAAAATTTTAGGGCAGTCCTTTTTAAATGGTGCTGTAGATGACAACATTGGTGTTAAAAAGGAAGGCATTCTATTACAATTCAACACAGAAAGTATTGAGACAAAAGGAGAAACTGCTGGTTATCAGCAGCTTCTCCTTTTAACTCAATGTTCCCCTTAGCCCTTTTTATAAAGGACGTCAAAATATTTGGGAAAGGGTTAACACAAAGTAAAGTACATACTCATGAGTTTATGCTCAACTTCAATGGAATACTCTCCAACATTGAAGGGTATTCGATTGAAGTTCACGTGGTTTCGTGTGATTTGAGTACGGTGTTCAGATTTTGACACTTTTTGACGCCTTACAAAATTAAAGCTTTATAAAACTTTGTGGGAATTCAAGAAGTGAATGACAAGCAATTACATGTACTTCATTTCCAACAATCTATAATGTTTAACTAAAACACCAAAAATGTAAATTCCATACACTCGAAATTGTCGTCTGCAGCATCTTTGAATTTGGACAGGTCTAAATTTTACTGTCTGATATTGGTAATGGGTCAAATAGTATTATGTCGACAATGTTCTCCTTTTCCCGGAATGTGTCCTTAACGTTTGGAGCCTTTGAATCCGAAATTTGTTTGGGATATAATTATAATGATATAACAATTTAGTACCACAAACGAAATTGTTTTTTAAACCATTGAAGGAAAGAATGAAGATACGTGTAACCGGATTTTTCGTATTTTCCTTCAAGCTAAAAATAATTTTACAAGTTATAATTTAACATGGAAATTTTCTTAATGTTGCATGAATATCTTTAAATAGAGAACAATTTTATCTAATTAGCGGTGACGTTAATTCGGACAAACAATTTTCATTGGGGGTTGTTATAAAATCTCGTTACTACGGCTTGATTCAAGCCGTGGTTACGAGATTTTATAACAACACTGACGGTTTATCAAAACATAACGGTAAACCAAGTCTAATTTTAGCACAAAATTATTTGCCATTAACGTAGAATACCCGTAATGTCGCCATTTTGAGTTTCATAAAACATCGGCTTCTTTCGAGCGACGTCGTATTCGAACCAATTCGTGGGGACACGGTCGTAAACATTCGGCGGTGGAGAGTTCCACCGCCGAATGTTTTCGATCGCGCCCGAATAATTCCGACGTCGTGCGAAGCTCATTACAGGTTAACTACCTTAACCCATTACCAAACGTCGAAATTTTAGACTGTTCAAAATACAAAAATTTTGCAGACGACAATTTAAACTGAATGAAATTTCACACCTTTTGGTCTTTTTATGTAGAATATAATTATTGTGGGCAATGAAGAAATTGCTTGTCAAAGGCAATTTCTTCTTTTTCCACAATGTTTTCCAGAGCCATTATCTTATTCGGAGTCAAAAAGAGTCACTGTGCGTTAACGAGATAAGACCTGTTTAAAAAATTGTTTTGGGGACAGGGTTACATAAAAGTATAGCGGACGAGAATTGACCTGGCAGAGCATTCTATTCGATTAGCATGGGCTGCTCTGCCAGTTAATTTATCGTGAGGTATAATATTCTACAATGTCTTTAACTTTAAGAAGAATGTAATAAAATTGTATTTAGCCTACCCATTATGAATTCTAGAAGGTATGTCCTATTTCAGTATCGTAGAATATCTGCCTTCTTTCCTCTTTGAGTAATGAACGGATAATGAAATAATCTTGATTTTTTGACTGGATTTAGAGTGCGTATAATTACACTAAAAACTGTATGTACAGATTATTCAATCAAAAGTTACGACATTTTAGCATAACTTATACCTCAACTTTCATGCTTGATGACGTGTGAACATTGTTAGAATATCGTCGGTCACATTCGAAAACGTCGTAACTACAGCTTAACCCATTACCAGACGGCATAATTTTAGACTGTTTCAATTTGAAATGTGTTGCAGACAACAATTTGAAGTGAATGAAATTTTACATATTTCGATCTTTCATGGTAGAAAGCATTCTGGGAAATGAAGAAATTGCTTGTCACAAGCAATTTCTTTATTTTCCACAATGTTTTCCAAAGCCAATATCTTGTGGGGAGTCAAAAAGAGTCACTGTTTGGTAATGGGTTAAATAAGCTGTAGTTACGACAGTTTCGAACGTGACGAGCGATATTCAGCTCAACTGAGCATATAAAGTGTTCTCTCCTTTCCAAAACAAGACCTGGTTTTGATGTCCCCAATTTGAAAGGCTTTGGAAAATATTTAGACAAAAGAAGAAAGTGCTACCTCAATAGTTTGTATATCTATGCAAAGGCAATCTTTCTTTAACTCATTACCACACAGTAACTCCTTTTGACTCTTCATAAGATAATGGCTTTGGAAAGCATTGTGGAAAATGAAGAAATTGCTTGTGACAAGCAATTTCTTCATTTTCCACAATGTTTTCTACCCTAAAAGACCAAAAAATGTACAATTTCATTCAATCGAAACTGTCGTCTGCAACATTTTTGAATTTGGACCACCCTGAATTTTTGTCGTTTGGTAATGTTTTTTTTTTTGTCTTCAGCGCCTATTGAATTGGGCCACCATGAAATTATGTAATTTGGGAACGGGTAAAGATACGCTATTGTGGTTTCACATCATGTGTCCTTTTCTCAGCTTTCTCATCCATCCGTCTGTCTTTCTGCCCATCCACGATCTCAAATGAATATTATATCATTCCTTTCCCCAAAAACCAAAACTTTAGGGTGGTCCAATTTGAAAACCGCTGCAGATGACAAAATAGATGTTGAATATGAAAGAATAAGTACACACACAATCTAGCACAAAAATATTGAGGCAAAAGGAGAAAATGCTGATTTAATTCATAAGCATTTTTTTTGCCTTGATGTTTTCTCATGACTTTTCTTATAAGGGCGTCAAAACAGGTCTTGTTTGGGAAAGGGTTGATTATCCTTTTGTTGTGGGTTCTAAGATAATACACTGCTAAATTTTTTTAACCCTTTCCCAAAAAGTTCGGGTTTTGATATCCCAAATAGAAATGGCTTGCAAAAAACATTGAGACCAAAGAAACAACTGTCTTCTGTTCATAGCCTGATTATTTCAATTTTTATTTCATTTTCATGCAGAAATTCTGTCAAAATTGTGTAATACTAGGACCCCCCATTTGTATATTGGAACCCTCTTCACATAGCTCCTGGATCTGCTGTTTTGAAATTAATCCGAGTTTTCTCTTATGGTTTCGCTCTTTGATATGTTGATGTCGCTCATTTAATTCGATTTCTCTCTGATGAAATTCGCTCTTTGATATGTTGAAATCGCTCATTTAATCCGAGTTTTCTCTGGTGAAATTCGCTCTTTGATATGTTGATGTCGCTCATTTAAATGTCAAAGAGCGAATTTCATAAGAGAACACTCGGATTACTGTGAAATATAACACGGGTCTTCTCCAGAATCTTTAAAATGATCACCATGCATTGAAAATATCCCTATGTTGTGGGTTGCCTGATTTCACATAGAGTTTGAGTTTATTGTGGGTTTACGCCGTTTTCAACTGCCAGGGTCATATCGCGGCAGCTGGGGCACATAACCATATAATCCTGTTGTTTCTCAAACCAGTACTACAACAACACTCTTACCGAGCCTCCAGGCGCTCGCCCTCGCAGGTTAACGATTTCAAACCTATTGGTGGGTAATAATTTTGTCAGAAAGGGTATTTGCCGCGGCCGGGTATCGAATCCGGGATCTCTCGAATAAGAGGCAGATAATTTCACATAGAGATGAAGAGGAAAATCTTGGAAAAAATACATCTTGATTTCTCGTAAAAATTGTTAGGCCCGGAGCTTTGAAACTTTGTGTGTAGAAATGCTAATAACCACGTATCACCATGTATTGAAAATACCCCTATGTTGTAGGTTGCAGGGAGTCCAGATATGAATTTTGATTTCAATTCAATAAATAAATCCTTAAAGTGATGGTAATGGATTTTGTGCTAAAAATAGACAGAGCTTACTGTTATGTTTTGATAAACCGTCGGTGTTGTTATAAAATCTCGTAACTACGGCTTGAACCAAGCCGTAGTTACGAGATCGCATAATAACACCTACGACATACTATTTGTTTGTCCGAAATTACGTCACGGTTTATTAGATAAAATCGTTCCCTATTCTTAAAATATTGCATTGAACTCTTTCTCATGCAAGACCTGGTACCAAACACAACACGAAAAAGGAAAGCATGCACACAAAAGAAGAAAATGTTGGTAATTAGCATTTTCTCCTTTTGCCCTAATAATTTCTTTGCTTTATTATACACAAATTTCATATTGTTTTACACCTGTTCTTTCGTCTGTAGCAGCTATTTTTAACCCATTACCACACAGTGACACCTTTGGACGCCCTACAAGATAATGGCTTGGAAAACATTGTGGAAAATGAAGAAATTGCTTGTGACAAGCAATTTCCTCATTTCCCACATTGTTTTCTACCTCCAAAAAGATCAATATTCCAAAATTTAATCATATTCAAAATGTCGTCTGCAACACCTTTGAATTTCGAACCCCCTGAAATTTTGTCGTTTGGTAATGGGACCACCCTAAATTTTCATTTGGGAAAGGGTTGGTAATCTCAATGTTATTTCATGTGAGTGATGCATGGTCATCTTATCCCTCCTTTTATTATTGTTACTTTAATCTGTATTATGAAGTATGGTTAACTGTGCTCAATGCAGACGATTTTAACCCTTTTCCAAAAAATGACTGAATGACTGATCCCTTAAAGACCGTTCTCGGGAAATCTTCGCCAGAAGAAGAATTTGTTGATAATAGGCATTCCCCCCCCCACTGTCTCAAATTGTCTGAGCAATATTGTTTACAAAATGTGTCTGAATGGACATTTTTTTTTTGTCCAGAGCAGCTTTCAAATTGAAACAGTACGAATTTGTTATTTTTTCAAACATGTTCAATTGTTTAACCCTTTTCCAAACAAAAATGTATTAGGGTAGTCAAATGTAAAAGCTGTTGCGGACAACAAATTATGAAAGTTGATAATGCTATGATTTTCATTCCAAATTGCACATAAATTATTGGTACAAAGGGAGAAATACTGATTATCAGCATTTTCTTCTTTTGTCTTTGTACTTTCCAAAGTTATATAACTGGCAGGGATGTCAGAACCAGGTCTTATTTGGCAAAGGGTTAAAAAGTGTGTACACTTTCCCTACAACATTTTATGTAAGAATGCCTTGATGTCTCTTAGTAAATAAGCACGGAAATAAATGAATGCTAAAAACTAGCGTTTTTTTCTTTTGCTTCAATAGTTTTCATTCTGTATTGTTCACTAATCATTTGATCTCTTTTTTATATGCCCAAAGGGTCGTTTTATGTTATGGCACTGGTCGTCTGTCTGTCTGTCCGTCCGTTAGCAATTTCTTTTGCGCGCAACTCCTTCTACGTTTTTTTTAAATCAGAATTTGATCAAACTTGCTACAGTAAATATCCATGGTGTGAAGTTGTGCCAGTTGTGCACACCACCCACGGAATGCAGATTATCTTCTCTTGCCATTGAATTGAAAAATAACCAATTTTACTGACAAGCCTCTCTTGGGCGTAGGCCTATATATATGCACCGCTCTGCGAAACTCTTGTTAAAATATTGCATTTTTCCCTCATAGCCCATTACCACACAGTGACTCTTTTTAACTCCATACAAATCAATGGCTTTGGAAAACATTGTGGAAAATGAAGAAATGTGTGTACCAAGCAACTTCTTCATTTCCCACAATATTATCTACCCCAAAAGATCAAAAACTTTAAATTTCATTCACTTGAAACTGTCGTCTGCAACATCTTTGAATTTTGAGCAGTCTCAAACTTGGTCGTTTGGTAATGGGATAGTATACACGTAGCCACGGTCTGTTGGTAGTGTCTTCATTTGTGTCATAATAGAATGAATGATGTTTTGGCCAGGACGTTTTTGCCATGGATAATTACGTGATACGTCAATTTCAAAAAATCTTCAATAATTTTGTTGATAGGCCTACGATGTTAGTTGTGCGTGGTGGTTTCTTGAAAAATCTGTCGATATAAAAGTTATTGAAGATCAACCAAAATTTTGGTTTATCTTCAATAACATTTTTATCAGTTGATTTTTCAAGAAACCGCCACATCCAACCTTTTTCTGGCATTTTCCCACATTCTCTGCTTCAAATCGGTCAAGTAATTCAACTGATCAATAAAATTATTGATTTTTTTTTAAATTTGAGTCACGTGATTTACCATCGTGGTTTTGGCCATGCAAGTTTGACCAGCCTTGTTCAGTCTCCCACTTTACAGCTCGTTAGGTCCTCACTTTTCAATTTTTCTTTTAAAATCCATTTTAGCTCCAAGATTTAAGATACGTCAATGTGATTTATCTATGTTTGATAGGCTAGGGTAGGCCTACCTCCTTTGAGACCCCTAAATCTTAATGCAGGAAGTGATTTTAAATATCCGAGTTTTCTCTGATTAAATTCGCTCTTTGATGATTATGTTGATGTCGCTAATGTAGCCTCAAATTGTGGATAGATCTAGATCTAGCCTATAGATCTAGTCTTTGAAAGACATTTGAAATTTCAAAACAAACAATCGTCGTTCTTATTCTCAGCTTTGTCTCCGTGTTATCTTTGCTAGGTAGGCTAGATCTAGATCCTATTTCTATAGGCCCATATGCCTACTTTTCCAACATTTCTTAACCCTTTCCCAAACGACAAAATTTTAGGGTGAACCAAATTCAAAGATGCTGTAGACGACAATTCTAATTGATTGAAATTTCAAAGCGGGTGTTCCATTTGTGCCCACGCACCGATTTTCTTGTAACTTTACCCATAGAATACCTCTGACCTATGAACTACAAAAATGTATTTCTTTTACTCAAAGAGTGCATATAGGCCTATACGCGACACCTTAAAATGTTCCCGATTTTCATTGGTACCCGTCTTACAATAAATCAATTTTGGCTATCTAGCTTTGGTATTCATCCACATTTTTTAATCAAAATAGAAAGAAGAGTCCTCGTAGAAACTTTTGATACCAATACTGTTGGTACCAACATGCGCAAATAATTTTTCAGAAATTTATTTTGTCAGAAATTGTCAAAAAAATAGCCCAGAAAATTTCGAAACCTAAATTTCAATCAAAATTTTTGGTATGTTCCCGTCTTTGTCAACATATGAAATTAATAAGAAAGTTGGCCATATATGTCTCCAGTTCGTATGCAAAATTTGGTGAAAATTTGAAACCTGTAAAGTTGTCAAATAGTGAAAATTTTAATCAATGGCACCATAAAATGTTCCCAGTTTTCAATGGAACCCCTCTGGCAAAAGCCTAATGTTGCCTACCTAGTTATGATATTAGTCCCCAATTTGAAATCAAAATAGCAAGAAGAGATATTGAAGAAAATTTTGAGACCAAAATTGTTGATACCAACATGCTCAAGTAATTTCTCAGAAATATATTTAGTCAGAAATTATCAGAAAAAAATCGAGACATTTTCAAAACCTAAAGTTGAATCAATTATTTTTGTATGTTCCCGTCTTTGTCAACATATGAAAATGATATGAAAGTTGACCATACATGTTTCCAGTTCGTATGCAAAATTTGGTGAAAATTTGAAACCGGTAAAGTTGTCAAATTATGAAAACTGTGATCAATGGCACATTAAAATGTTCCCAGTTTTCAATGGTATCCCTCCAGCAAAAGCCCAATGTTGCCCACCTATTTTTGATATTAGTCCCAAATTTTAAATCAGAATAGCAAGAATATTTCTTGTAGAACATTTAGGTAACAATATTGTTGATACCAACATGCACATATAATTTCTCAGAAAGTTTTAGTTAGGAATTGTCTGAAAAATATCTAAAAAATTTCGAAACCTAAAATTCAATCAATGTTTTTTGTATGTTCCCGTCTTTGTCAACCTATAAAATTGATATGAAAGTTTGCCTTATATGTCCTTTATTCGTATGCAAAATTTACTTAAAACTTGAATTCGGTAAAGTTGTCAAATAATGAAAATTGTGTACAACGGCATCTTAAAATGTTCCCGGTTTTCAATGGTACCCATATAGCAAAAGCTCAATTTTGCCTACCTCGTTTTGATATAAGTTCCCAGTTTTAAATCAAAATAGAAAGAAAAGTCATTGTATAACATGCTGGTGCCGATATTGTTGATACCAACATGCCCTAATGATTTCTCAAAAAATTATTTAGACAGAAATTGTCAGAAAAATAGCCAAAATTATTTCGAAACCTAAAATTCAATCAATTAGAAATAAACCCATTACATTCATTTGACTTTGATACAGTCATTTTGTTAGCTTTGGTCATCTGTTTGGAATTATTAATGAAACACATATTTCCAGTCATGATTTCACTGCTTCACATGTCAAAACAAGTATTTTTGTTATCATTTGGTTATCTTAAGTGAGCCAATATTCAATTACATATGGCTTTAGTAACAGGACAGAATAGTTCACTTAAAGCATTTGACATAGCTTACTCCAATTATAATTTTATGATACATTTTTATCAATACATTAAGTAATACTTAAACATATTAATTCCTTTTTTAAATTTATATCATATATCATATAATACATTCTAAACCTAAACTTTATTAACTTAAAGAACCCTTTGAGACTGTGCGTGTCCCTTTGGACAAAGGAAATAGATGCATTTAGCCAGTATCCTTTACTATTTGGAATACATGGCATGTGGACCATCTATAATAGAAATATCTAAAGGCTGATGACGTACAATTTCGCGTCCATTTTTTTAATACATAGCGTCCAAAAATATGCTGTAGGACATGCCATTTGATGCTGTGATCCGGTCGTGATGTGCAAGACGAATTTTATATGTGACCAAGCCTTACATTGAAGAGTTCATTTTCTATTTATCGTTAAGTCTAATGAAAACTGTTATAGCCCATGAAATATTTATTTGAATTCCCAGTGCTGCAAGTGATCGCTTGCTTTTTAAGCCTAGTAACCACAGTTTGATGATCTTTACGACGTCAATTAAATGTTTTTTTTTACTGTCGTTCTTTTCGATTACTTTTGACATACCCTTAAGACTGAAATAAATCACGATAGAGACGCATGCTACATTGTGGAACATACAAACGGGTAAAAATAAATTCAAGAAATATCATGTGGATATGTCAATCTGTAGGGGCAGTTAGTTTCTGTCAAGAAAAATTCAAATCAAGTTTATTTAGTCATTGGATTCTTAATCAAGTCTTTATATACATGTACATTTACTTGGTATCCTTATTGTTGGTTTCAAATAGCGCTCATAGGAAACTGGTCCTCATTAAAAAGTGAAAAGACCTGGTGCCAGTGTTAAAATATTTTTGACACTTGATAATGTGATGCATTAAAAAAGTCTGCAAACTCTCACAATCCCCAGGTTCTTCTGATGCCAGAAATATCTACGGTCCCCTATATGAAAAATACCAAAACCTACACTCATTGAAGGTAGTGTGGCATAACAAAATGGGGCATAGGCAAAAAGCTGATGCATGTTCTTCACAGATCTAAGATTGGCAAATAGTAAATAAATATGCCATCAAAGCTGTGGATAATTCACCATAGTAATAGAAATATTAGCAATTTTGCATTGAAGGGCACAATTAATGACCAATAAAAACTGTTTCTATTTTCTTATTATTATCTTTAGCAGTGTAGTAAAGAAATGTTGTATGTATATCAAAGTAGTCTATGTGCTGATAAGCCACAAAGGAAAGTTAAAAAAGGTGACATAATAGGTAAAATATGTAACATTATTGCATAACTTTTATTTTTCATTTCCACATTTCATAATGCATTCCACTGTTTTAGGCTGTTTTCCCCTCCATTATATTGTGAGTGGGTGGGGTAAGACAAAGTGCCATTAATTTACAAAAATCATAATTTTGTGTGAAGATGCTAAAATTCATGTTATACATAAGTTGTTGATGTCAAATCAAGACACATCAAAGCAAAATGGAATATTTGTGTAATGCGTATAGAAGGTAGGCCTATAAAGTAAAATCTTAGATTTAACATTCTTAGAAATTTGGACGGCTTACACGAAAATTCAAAAATGACACTGTTACCGGTTTTATCTTTACCTAATATTTTACTATAAGCACAAGCATATCTGGGGTCAATTTTAATATAAATTTCATATGTTGACAAAACTGAAACTGGGTGAAATTTAGAATCAAATTTGGTCAAAATGGTTAAAAGCTAAGAATTTTGTTGATGACGTCATACAAAAAGTAATAGCAAATTGTTTTTTGTAGAGTAATGTATACTATTTTGGTAAATAGGCATACTGGAAAAGAAATTAATAAACATTATTTCCGGCGCAAATTTAGCTCGAATACAACAATCCTGAATGTATATGCCTTCTTTTAGTTAGGATACCCCACATTTTTAAGCAAAAATCTTAAAATTCTTAGAAAAATATTTTCCGGAACAGATTTTTGGAAAATATTTCGGGATAAATGCCGTAATACAGAACACTAACTTCATGCCAAATTTCATTAAAATCCGAGCGTGGGCACAACCCTATGGGAATTTATGATAGGGTGGAACACCCCCTTTGTTAGTCTTTTGGTAGGCCTATAGAAAACATTGTGGGAAATAAAGAAATTGCAGCTTGCTACGAGCGATTTCTTCATTTTCGACAATGTTTTCAAGAGTCAATATCTTGATCTTATAGGGATTCGAAAAGAGTCATTGTGTGGTAATGGGGTAAAGGTCTGTGCAGTTGCAGACCCAGAAGGGTGCGGGGGTGGGGATGACCCCCTCCGCGCTAGATCTACATGTAGGCCTATAGACCTATCTAGATCTACTAGGAAAATGAACCCCCTATTTCTATATTCGAACCCCCTTCTCAGAAATCCTGGATCCGCGGATCTAGGGACATAGGCCTAAATTGAATTAATTTTATACATACATGTGTGAATGACATGTCCTTTGCAATCCTTTTAATTTGGGGCAGATAGGCTGTCTAAACATTTGGTTAGTGGATAGGAACATATAAATTATGGTGAACAGAAGAACGTTTAACTTTAAGTTTTATGTCTTGCATTCAAGCCCAAGAAATGGAAAGAAGCTGAACGGTGGATTTAAATGCGGAGAACAGATTATTCGATTGAGCAATTTCAAACCTAAAATCAAACTCGGCGCTGTTTTACTTGTCACGTGACTGATCATGTGATCAATGTTTACATCAAGTTCGACCCGGCAGCTGAATGATAAGAACTGAAAATGGTTTTGAGACATCCGCATTGTCAGTGGCGTGATGCACAGGTACAAACACATTTTTCTTCTTCTTTTATTGTTTCCAATTCCTTTCATGACAAAATTTGTCTAAACATTATTTTGGTGGCAATATTAGAGCTTTAGCATTGGCTTGCCCAAAGATTCAGCTGTAGACTTTAGGCTGTCTGCTCGACATACTATAGATCTAATTAATACTAGATCTATTAGTAAATTTAGTGTAAATCTACTAATTTCATGTAAATTATGTTGCAACAACTGATGTCAGACTCATAGATTATTAAACAGATGGTCCTGTTTTCGTCGATCACACACAAATACCGCAGTCTGCATATTGATAACAAATTTTCTATGTCATCATTTGTACTGAATTATGCACTCTAGTCTAAAATTGCATGGCACTGCAAAACTATTGATCCCCAAACACAAACTTTTCAACATGTTTAACTGCAGATAAAATCTGTTTACATTGCAAGTTGTCAATTTCTCTTTCACCCGCCTGCACCGGATGGAAAATATTGAAGAAGAGGGAGAAAATGCTTAAAGGGGGACGAGCTAGGCTGTCGAAAATGCAAATGGCACAATAATTACAAACCAGCAATAACGTATGAAATTACCAACCTGAAGGGGTAGATCATTTATGTCCATTGTTAGCACTCCACGAGCTTTATTAAGTATTAAAATCCAAGTCAATTAATAACATGCTGGCGTCCTTGTTTTTGTTTTGTAACGGCTACATATGCCCAACCTTCAAAAATCAATTACGTCAGAGATACGTCATCTTCGCTCAGCGAGATTTAACACACCGTACAACCGGCTGCGTAGAAAGTCAGCGAAGACAGATTCGGCATCTGATGTCATGTGCATGGTAGGTCAAATGAATTTACTTTTATAAATAAACAAAAGGATCTTTGGTATTCTATAGTTGATAAATACGCATATAAATGTTCAGTGCTTGTACAAAATAAACCTTTTCACGTATTCCTCGCAAATAAGGTCACAGTCATCGACACAGCCGGTTGTAGGGTGTGTTGATACCGTGGAGGTGTGTCTCGTTGACCTTGACCTTATCTTGTTTTGAAGTAAAAATAGAATGTGTAAACACGCTTGTAAAGGATTGATCTATAGCAAAGGAAAGATGTTCTTTTGCAGAGATTGAGGTTTTTATGCATTGCTAATTGTTTTTCCATGCACAAATATGAGTTCCCGAACAGTTTGGAAGCATAAAAACATAGAATGAGCCCCTTTAAAATCAAGATATGAATTAAAAATTTATTCTATTTTAATTGTCATATATATGCATATCTTTAAACTTGTACAAGTCTAAAATGTTGCTGTCTGGAAATGTGTTAGAACATTCCCAATTAATGATGCCTTTTGACACTTTTATAGATATTGTTTGGGAAACATTGAGGCATAAGAAGAAAATGATAATCAGTATTTTCTCCTTTTTGTCTCTGCTGTTTATACATGTTCATGTCACTGAAATCTAATCTTCATTCAATATTCATTTAGTTGTCTACATCAGTTTTCAAATTGGAGCAGTCTATATTTTTTGTCATGTTGGAAGGGTTAATTAATGATAACAAAATTAGGTATTATTTTGGAAAGAAATAATGCTTTGTTTGTATATTTTACCAGGGTTGGAAGGATCTTGGAGTTGAACTTTCCACTACCAGTAATGATGCATGTAAATATTATGATGCGGCACTAACACAGGTTTGTGGCATTTTACTTTTTTTAGGAAATAAAATAGCCAATAGAGTAGAAAAGAGTGCAAAATATCAAGGAGAAGGCTCATGAATTTTCTTCTTTTCCCACACTGTTTTGATTTGTCTCTAAAACCAATGGGTGTGTATACAAATAAATCAGGCATTGTTTTGGGAAGGATTATAATATGCCTTTCCCAGACAGCACAATTTAAGACTATTATTATTTGAAATGAAATGAGATTTTTTGTACAATGAAGCACAGAAAGTATTTAGGCAATAGATAAGGTTTGGTTCTCAAATTTGTCCAAACATTGTCTCACATTTATAGCTCTATTTTGTATAGTTTGTAGGATTCTGTGATGACTCGTCACTTGGAGGTATGGGGGTTTGTATGGAGAAAATGATGGAGGCTGACCCTGACTTTGGTAGGTGCACTGATATATTTGTTTTCAAGCAACTTAAACTTTTCCAAAACAGTGTCTCCTATTGGCGTCCATAAGGTAGTTCTGCCCCTAATGAGATTTGAGATAACGTCATAAACATTTGACAGTTGAGAGTGCCTATTATTTCTTACTCATAACAAACATGTCCATATGTATAGTACATCACACGAAAAATTTCTATGTTGCATGAATCTCATTAAGGGTACTGGACCATGGATTACTTTAACTTCCTTGTTGAAATTTCACAAATTTTATTAAGACTTAGATTGATGAGTTAAATTGTTTTACGAGAGTCAATTAAATTTGAAATCAACATGGTTTGTTATTATTTTTTCTTTTTCCTCTATGCTTTTCCTCAATGTTTATTTGCACTTTCTTTTCTCCTCAATGTTTTCAGTGGTGGGTAAGTGCTTGACCCTGGCACTGAGTGGTAGAAGGATACCAATAGACAGCTCTCTAGGACCGGAGATAGAAAAGTTACAAAGACTAGCAGAGCAATCACATGTGAAGCCGTGGGAAAAATTACATGTTGAAGCGGTGTCAAAACTGGCTGAAGGGTGAGGATTTTTCTTTACCAAATTACAAAAATAAAAAAAAAACAGAAAAAATGCCAAAATAACAGTTCAAGTTTGGTAAAAATAGCAAGTATTTGTGTAGAATATACCACAGAAAATATTGTACCAAAAGGAGAAAATGCTGGTTACCAGCATTTTCTTCTTTTGCCTCAATATTTTCCCAATCTTCTTCTATTAAGAATAATATAAGAAAGCTGATTGTACCTTGGATGACAAAGCTTTAAAATCAACACTGGACTAAGCTATATGCTGAAAATTTGTTTGAAAAGTTGCAAAGACTAGCAGAAAAACTACATGTGAAGCCATGGGAAAGGTTACATGTTGAAGCGGTGTCAAAACTGGCTGAAGGGTAAGCTTGATCTTCACTAAATGACAAAATTTAAAAAGAAAACAGTCTAAATTGGTAAAGATAACTAGGGTTTCTGTAGAATATATCAAAGACAAAGATTTAGGCAAAAAGAAAGGATGTTTCAATATTTTCCCTATCATCTTGGATTAGAAACGTCAAAACAGCTTGTTGGGAAAAATTACATGTTGATGCAGTGTCAAAACTGGCTGAAGGTTAAGCAATTTCTTCACCAAATAGCAACAACAACTACAAAAAAGATAAGGTACCAGCATTTTCTTCTTTTGTCTCAATATTTTCCCAATCAACTTCGATAAGAAATATCAAATGAAGGGCCTGTTTTAGCATGGGCAAAATGATAATAAACAAAGTTGATAAAAGAGTTGCAAAGACTAGCAGAGCAACCACATGTGAAGCCTTGGGAAAGGTTACATGTTGAAGCGGTGTCAAAACTGGCTGAAGGGTAAGCTTGATCTTCACTAAATAACAACATTTGAAAAGAAAACAGTCTAAATTGGTAAAGATAGCTAGGGTTTGTGTAGAATATATCAAAGACAAAGATTTAGGCAAAAAGAAAGAATGTTTCAATATTTTCCATATCATCTTGGATTAGAAACGTCAAAACGGGCTTGTTGGGAAAAATTACATGTTGATGCGGTGTCAAAACTGGCTAAAGGGTAAGCAATTTCTTCACCAAATAGCAACAACAACAACAACAAAGATAAGGTGTCAACATATTCTTCATTTGTCTCAATATTTTCCCAATCAACTTCTATAAGAAATATCAAATCAAGGGCCTGTTTTAGCATGGGCAAAATGATAATAAACAAAGTTGATAAAAAAGTTGCAAAGACTAGCAGATCAGCCTCATGTGAAGCCATGGGGAAAAAATTATGTTGATGTGGTCACAATATTGGTTGAGGGTTAAGCTAGATTTTGTCTTAATGTTTCCCCAAGTCTGTTTTATTAGGGAAATTAAAACCAGGTCTTGTTCAGGAAAGAATTGTAATGTTATGTAAAATGTGACTTATCACAATGTTATTCTACCATGCTGTATTCAGGTATACAGACAAGGCTTGTGAAATATGGGAAGAAATTCTGATAGACCACCCATTTGATATGTTGTCTATTCGCCTGTTACACGGAATGTACCTTGAGACAGGCTATTCTAACAGGATGATGGACAGTATTGCTAGAGTGGTCCCCCTTTGGAAACCACATCATCCCTTCTATGGGTATGTATAAATAAACCCTGACTTCTTTGTGTATAACACCAATTTTCAGCCCAATTTATAGCAGAAGGTCAATGGATCTCATGTTATGGCTCTGTGTTAGTCATGCATCTATCTACGATTCATTTGATTTTTGATAAAACTTAGTTTGGCATGAATGTATTTTTGCTTGACTTCTCTCAGATTCATTGAAGAAATTGTTGCGATGACAACTAAAAGTAATTTTAGGAAAAACAACAAAACCTCAAATGAATGCATTGTGTTATTATTTGATAAATTTTGTTAGACAAAAGATGCACAAACCAGCATTTTCACCTTATCCCTTAATGATTTTCTCTGCTGTGACCGACACAGTTTATGTTTTTAATGTAAAATAAGTCAACTGCACATTTGACATTTTACTTTACTCTTTTGAAAAAGCTTCATGAAGCATACAGACATACCATGGCAGTTTGAATGTACCCTTAGTTGTTTGCTTTTCATGTTTCTGCATGACTATATCCTTGTTCCTTTACAGTGATTTACATGGGATGTATGCATTTGGTCTAGAAGAAAACAATGTCTTCAAGGAAGCAGAAAAACATGCCATGCAGGTGGATATAAAGTACTTTGTTTTTAATGTCCATGCATACATAGACTCTTCCCCAAACAGTAAAATTTTAGACAAATTCGAAATTATTTGGCTAAATCCTTTAATATTTCACTGGTTTATTATGAACGCTTGTGAAAAAGCTATAAGAGAACAGTATGGATCTTGCTCAGACTGCACATGATGCACAGGCTGATCTGGATATATATTCTCAAATGACATAAGGGCACCTTATCAAGATCCTGGCTCAGTTGCATTATTTTACCTTAGGCAATAGACTTTAATCCCTGCAATGCTTTTCACATAGCACTTTATTTATATGAAATCTTAACTTTAGGAGCTATAAGAGAACATCATGGATCTTGATCAGACTGTGTATGCACAGGCTGATCTAGATCCATGTTTTTCTCTAAAGCAATTATGGATAATTTTCCAGAATTGTGACTCATTTTTGTTAGCTCACCTGAGCAACATGCTCAAGGTGAGCTTTTGTGATCACCCTGTGTCCGGCGTGCGTCGTGCGCCGTGCGTCGTTCGTCGTCAACAATTGCTTTAAACATCTTCTCCTCCTCAACCATTGGACCAATTCTTTCCAAACTTGGCAGAAATGTTCCTTGGGAGACCCTTTTCAAAACTTGTTCGTGAATTTTTGATTTGTTAAAAATTGTGGGCGTGGCAGGGCGGGGCTTATCAGACTTAAAGAAATCATTAGGAAATTCTTCAAAAATCTTCTCCTCCTCAACCACTGGGCCAATTCTTTCCAAACTTGGCAGAAATGTTCCTTGGGTGACCCTTTTCAAAACTTGTTCGTGAATTTTTGATTCGTCAAAAATTGTGGGCGTGGCAGAGCCGGGCCTATCAGACTTCGAGAAATCGAAAGATAATTATTCAAAAATCTTCTCCTCCTTAACCACTGGGCTAATTATTACCAAACTTGAAAGGAATGTTCCTTGGGTGACCCTTTTCAAAATTTGTTCGTGATTTTTTGATTCATCAAAAATTGTGGGCGTGGCAGGGCGGGGCTTATCGGACTTAGAGAAATCATGTGAAAAATCTTTAAAAATCAATTATCAGGCCAATTTTAATCAAGCTTGGCAGAAATTTCCCTTGAGTGACTGTATTCAACACATGCTCATGAATTTTTGATTGGGTGAAAATTGTGGGCGTGGCAGGGTGGGGCTTATCAGACTTCGAGAAATCGAAAGATAATTATTCAAAAATCTTCTCCTCCTAAACCACTGGGCTAATTATTACCAAACTTGTAAGGAATGTTCCTTGGGTGACCCTTTTCAAAACTTGTTCGCAAATTTTTGATTTGTCAAAAATTGTGGGCATGGCAGGGCGGGGCTTATCAGACTAAAAGAAATCTTTAGGTAATTCTTCAAAAATCTTCTCCTCCTCAACCACTTGGCCAATTCTTTCCGAACTTGGCGGAAATGTTTATTGGGTGACCCTTTTCAAAAAT
The DNA here is from genome assembly GCA_963680895.1 of Fragum sueziense. Taxonomy (NCBI): domain Eukaryota; kingdom Metazoa; phylum Mollusca; class Bivalvia; order Cardiida; family Cardiidae; genus Fragum; species Fragum sueziense. Next base: position 8,737,879 of record OY804608.1, read on the forward strand.
TGTTCGTGAATTTTTGATTCATCAAAAATTGTGGGCGTGGCAGGGCGGGGCTTATCGGACTTAGAGAAATCATGTGAAAAATCTTTAGAAATCAATTATCAGGCTAATTTGAAGCAAGCTTGGCAGAAAAGTCCCTTGAGTGACTGTTTTCAACACATGCTCATGAATTTTTGATTCGTCAAAAATTGTGGGCCTGCCAGGGCGGGGCTTATCAGACTTCGAGAAATCGAAAGATAATTATTCAAAAATCTTCTCCTCCTTAACCACTGGGCTCATTATTACCAAACTTGAAAGGAATGTTCCTTGGGTGACCCTTTTCAAAACTTGTTCGTGAATTTTTGATTCGTCAAAAATTGTTGGCGTGGCAGGGCGGGGCTTATCGGACTAGGAGAAATCATGTGAAAAATCTTTAAAAATCAATTATTCAGCCAATTTGAACCAAACGTAGCAGGAATGTCCCTTGAGAGACTGTATTCAACACATGTTCACGAATTTTTGATTGGGTGAAAAAGATCCGCTTACAGGGTGGGGCTTACCAGACTTCAAGAAATCGTTAGATAATTCTTCCAAAATCTTCTTCTCCTTAATCATCAGGCAATTCGTTACCAAACTTGGCAGAAATGATCATTGGGTGACTTGTTACAATATCTGTTCGCGAATTTTTTATTTCGTCAAAAAATGTGGTCTTGGATGGGCAGGGCTTATTAGACTTAACAAATTCATGAGAAAATTCTTTAAAAAAGTAATTATAGGGCTAAGTTGAACCAAACCTTACAGGAATGTACCTTGAGTGACTGTCTTCAATATATGGTTGAGAATTTTTGATCAATTGAAAAAATGTGGGCATGGCAGGGTGGGGCTTGTTGATTTTTAAATGAGTTATGTCCTTTTGTTGAAAATTGGTATTTTTCGCAACATTTACATGTGTTGTTTGGTCTGTTGATTTTTTTGTTTGCTCTTTTTCCCAATTGATCAGATCACAGTTCAAATGAAATGTACTTCTCAAAATGCACAAAAACAGTTCTGTTTGGGGGTATGATCACTTTCAGTGATATTCTAGTTTACAATAATTTAATATGACATAATACTGACATATATATTTGTTTACAACAAAACCTATATTGTACACAATCAAATACACGAAGAACTCAGGTGAGCGATATCAGTACCTTTCAGGCACTCTTGTATGAATTTATGTTTATGTCAGGCACATATCTGATTTAATGGATCTTGATCAGACTGAGTTTATGCACAGACTGATCAGGGTACATGATTTTGTGTGATTTCTTTATTTCCAGGCAATAGACATTAACCCAAGCAATGCTTGGGCCTGTCACTGTGTAGCACATATCCGAGAAATGACTGGGAATACACAGGATGGGATAGAATTCATGAAGAGGACGGAAAATTATTGGAATGTAAGTCTGTTAATATAATTAAACTTCATTTAAGAGCCTAATTAAAAGTGCTTTAGACATTATTGAAAGAAAATGAAGAATTTTTTGAAAAAAAAAAAAACTTTGTTTTCTTCTTCTGATTATTAAAATGTTGTTCATATCCTTCATTTCACGACGTTTTTTTATTGTTAATTTTTGTTTAAATAAAAGTTCACAGTATGTTATCATATTGACCTCTAGAGTGAAATTTTGATTGTTCTTTTCAGAAAATAGACAATGTATTGTTTATATATTTTCAGAAATCTGCATTATGTTGCCATAACTACTGGCATTGGGGCCTATATTGTTATGAAAATGGAGATTTTGAATCTGCTCTAGATTTACTGGATGGCTAGGAAATTTTGTACAAAAATAGACAATGTCACAGGTGTTATTGCAAAACCTTTTAGCATTATGTTGCCATAATTTTAGTCTTTAGGGCCTGTACTATTATGAAAATGGAGACTTTTTCCAAATTATAAGATAATTTAATAAAGCCGGAGTTAAAAGGTTTTGCAATAACACTGACAATTTGTTGTTTATATTTATCAGAAATCTCCATTATGTTGCCATAATTACTTGCATTGTGCCTCTACTTTTTGAGAATGGAGACTTTGAATCAGCTCTAGATATACTGGATTGCCTAGAAATTTTGATAAATTTTCTTAAAAAAAAACCCCAATTTTGTTGGTGTGATTGCAAAACCTAGTGATTCCAGCTTAAATAAAGCTGCAGTCACAAGGTTTTGCAATAAAACTGGCAATTTGTTGTTGATATTTTTTCAGAAATCTGCATTATGTTGCCATAACTACTGGCATTGGGGTCTTTACTATTATGAGAATGGAGATTTTGAATCAGCTCTAGATTTACTGGATGGACAGGTGAGATTTCAATTTTAACAATTTTCCATCTTATAAAACTTTTTGACAAGACACCCCTTTAAGATAATGGTATTAGAAAACATTCATGTAGACAATAATCCAGAAATAGCTTGTCACCTTTTTATACCATCGACAACAAAGTTATGGGGGGGTATACGTGGATTCAGGTTGTCCGTCCGTCTGTCTGTCTGTCTGTCCGTCCATCGGTGGACATAATTTTGTGTCCTCTTCTCCTCCCACAGTTTTTGACTGATTTTGCTGAAATTTTAGCAGCTTGATTCCTATCATATGAAGTTGTGCACCTGCAATTTTCATCTTGATCCAGGCAGTAGTTTTAGAGTTATGCCACCTTGAACTTTAGCACTTTTTCAGTGACAATGCGCTAGTGGGGGGTATTTGTCTGCTTTGCGACAGTTCTAGTTTTACCATGCTCCTGCTGTGCTGTGAACACAGAGTACTGTGTGTAACAAGGCATTCATGCTCTTTTCAGATTTTACCATTCCTAAAAAGTAAGAAGACTACATTTAGTATGACAGATGCTGCTTCTTTATTATTCAGACTAGAAGCAGAAGGTGATTACTTTCATTTATTCTTACACATTAGCATGAACTGCATAATTGCTCTGAACCTTTTTCCAAATAATGACACCTTTTGATGCATCCAATAGAAAAGGCTAGAGAAAATATCGCTGTAAATTATTCTCTGCAACATCTTAGAATTTTTTATCACACTATTTTTTCATTTGGGAATGGGCTGTATTTTAATATTTCGTCCAAATAAGGTATTATTTGAATGTGAAACATCCTAAACCTGATGTTATTTCATAAGGGTAGAAAGTATTTTGGAAAAAGGAGTTAATACTGGTTGTTAGAATTTTCCAGAACAACATAATGGTAGATGTGTCTGCATTTAACCCTTTCCCAAACGACAACATTTTAAGGTGATCCACTTCAAAAACTGTCACATAAGACAAAATAAATGTTATTAAAGATAGAATTTGTGTAAAATATGGTATAGAAAATATTGAGACAAAAGGAGAAACTGCTTGTCATCAGCAGTTTCTTCTTTTGTTTCTATGTTTTCTCAAGCCTTTCTTATAGGGACGTCAAAACCAGGTCTTGTTTGGGAAAGGGTTAAACTGGCTTTCAAAATTCCATACCTTTATCAAATCATTTTTTTTCATCTGCAGTAGCTTTCAATTTTAACCATCTGGAAATTTAGCCTTTAGTGAAAGGGATTAGACAGTTTGACACTCACCTCGCGATACATACTTAAGTCTTTATATTCTTTAGGATATGACATGGGCAAGCGCTGGTTGGACTGTTTTGATGTAGCTAAAGGCCACATAGAGGACCACAACTGGTCGTATAATGACGCCAATGTAATGCTGAGTTTTGTTGGAGCACAACGGAAAGAGGAAGATGACTTTATGATACAGAGTGTGGAAAAATTCATCAGGTGTATTGGTTGAATCTTTTCGTATTTTCTTTTTTTCAAGGATATGATATGGGCAAACGCTGGTTGGACTGTTTCGATGTAGCTAAGGGACATATAGAGGACCACAACTGGTCTTACAATGATGCCAATGTAATGCTGAGTTTTGTTGGTGCACAGAGAAAGGAGGAAGAGAACTTTATGATACAAAGTGTGGAAAAATTCATCAGGTAAATTGGCTGTATTTCCAACTTTTTAGTGCACCTTTGCATGAATTGCTTTGGGCAAAGTATAGTGATCACTCACTATTTGCATGTTCATTTGTCCTGCAATCTCTGTCCACAATTATAAAAAATCTTCTCCCAAACCTTAAGTTAGGCCTATAGTCTTGAAGCTTTGAATGTTGCATTATCTTAAGGCTCTCTGCCAAATTACTTATAATTGTGCATTGAAAATTAGCCCTTTGTTGTCCAATATCAGATTTCATTAAAAGACAAAGAATGGAATCTTGTACAATTTGTTAACTCTCTAACCGTTTGGCATTATACTGTGAAATTTGTCATATATATAGCAATTTCTTCATTTTCATCAATGATTTCCAAAGCCTTTATCACGAATGGCACCAAAAAGTGTCAATAAGCTGGAATTTATCAAAGTATATTAATCCAAAACTTATTTTTAATAGGGATGGATTTGGAGATATGAAGAAGATATATGAAGATGTAACTTTGCCGTCCTTAAAGGCAATACAAGCATATGGTGAAGGGGACTACGATAAAGCAGTAGAATTAATGAAGCCTGTAAGATATGAGATATATAGAGGAGGTGGCAGTAAAGCACAGGTTAGATGGCAATAGAAATTCTGTTGTCCAATCAAAGTATTCTTTTCCCTTTAATAGATCTTGGGACATATAGCTTTTGAACAGTAACTTTCTATTTATCTGTTACTATTTGTTTGAAAAGCATTGCCTGTGACTTTAATATACTATAGTGTAAGTTTCTTGTATTTTCATTTTTCCTATATCTTTTCCATTTGAGTATATGCCTTGTGAAAGAAACTGTTTCATTTGAGACATTGTTTTAACCCATTACCACACAATGACACCTTTTGACTCCCTACAAAATAATTGCCTTAGAAAACAATGTGGAAAATGAAGAAATTACTTGTGACAAGCAATTTCTTCCTATCCCACATTGTTTTCTACCCAAAAACACAAAAAGAGCGAAATTTCATTTACTTGAAATTGTCATCTGCAACATCTTTGAATTTGGACCACCCTAAATTTTTGCTGTTCGGTAATTGGTTAACACCTTGAAAAATTGGTTTCTTCCAATTTTAATGCTGCTGTATACAACAAATGGATTTTGACAGAGAGAGGATTTGCGTATTTTGTAGCATTGAAAGTATTAAGCTAAATGGAGGAAACGCTAGTTATTGACTTTTATGTCTTTTGTCCCAATGTTTTTCTGAATAGTTCAATTTGGGACATCAAAACAAGATCTTGTTTAGGAAAGGGTAAATTTTTGTATTATCATTTGTTTTCAGAGAGACATTTTCAATGTGTTCACTATCCAAGCAGCACTGAAATCCAAGCTACCCAAACATCATAACTTTGCAAGGTACTTGCTTGTATTTTCTAACTTAATCCTTTCCCGAATGACAAGATTTAGAATGTCCCCGTGTCAAAGAAGTTGCAGATAACAAAACCAATGCAAACTAGATATAATGGGTAAAAATATCCATGTTATAGGATATAAAATGTCCAAGGAAAAAATGCTGGTTATCAGCATTTTGTTCTTCAATACTTTTGTTTCCTTAACCTATATCCATTAGGGTCATGAAACGGAGTTTCGCTTTGGGAAAAGGTTCAAACATTTTCTCCATGGAAAAGAGACAAAATCTTGCTAGTATGAAAGAAAATGTTATAAAACTCTCTTTCCATTCTATAACAATTTTTAGTCCTCTGCTTTCCTTAAAGTCAAAACAATACTGGTGACACATAGTGCTTAAAGATACTATCTAGGAAGTCTATAATACCAATAAAATAGAAACAGATAAAATCTTACATAGGATGGCCAGAGGTCACATATTGTCGCTTTTCAACAAAAACCTTGTAACTGCAGCTTGTTATACCCCCGCAAACGAAGTTTGGAGGGGGTATACTGGAATCAGCCTGTCGGTCCAGTGGTTGGTTGGTTGGTTGGTTGGTTTGTTTGTTTGTTGGTCTGTCTCCAAAACTTTGTCCGGACAACTTTTCCTACACTTGTTCACCGATTTAGTTCATACTTGGCACAATTGTTCATTGTGACCTGTAGATGTGCAAGACGCAAATTTCACGGAAATCGGACCGATACTTTTTGAGTTACGGCCCCTGATTTGACCCAAAAATGCTTGTCCGGCCAACTCCTCCTACAGTTACTGTCGGATTTGCTTCATACTTGGCACAGGTGTGCATTAGGACCTGTAGATTTGCAAGACACAAATTTCACGGAAATCGGACCGATACTTTCCGAGTTATGGCCCCTGATTTGACCCAAAAATGCTTGTCCGGCCAACTCCTCCTACAGTTACTGTCCGATTTGCTTCATACTTGGCACAGGTGTGCATTAGGACCTGTAGATTTGCAAGACGCAAATTTCATGAAAATAAGACCGATACTTTCTGAGTTATGGCCCCTGATTTGACCAAAAAATGCTTGTCCGGATAACTCCTCCTACACTTGTGGACCGATTTAGTTCATACTTGGCACAAGTGTTCATTGTCACCTGTAGATGTGCAAGACGCACATTTCACGGAAATCGGACCGATACTTTTTGAGTTATGGCCCCTGATTTGTCCCAAAAATGCTTGTCCGGCCAACTCCTCCTACAGTTACTGTCAGATTTGCTTCATACTTGGCACAGGTGTGCATTAGGACCTGTAGATTTGCAAGACGCAAATTTCACGGAAATCGGACCGATACTTTCTGAGTTATGGCCCCTGATTTGACCCAAATATGCTTGTCCGGCCAACTCCTCCTACAGTTACTGTCCGATTTGCTTCATACTTGGCACAGGTGTGCATTCGGACCTGTAGATTTGCAAGACGCAAATTTCAGGAAAATCGGACCGATACTTCCTGAGTTATGGCCCCTGATTTGACCAAAAAATGCTTGTCCGGATAACTCCTCCTACACTTGTGGACCGATTTAGTTCATACTTGGCACAAGTGTTCATTGTCACCTGTAGATGTGCAAGACGCAAATTTCTTGAAAATCGGACCGATACTTTCTGAGTTATGGCCCCTGATTTGACAAAAAAATGCTTGTCAGGATAACTCCTCCTACACTTACCGTCCGATTTGCTTCATACTTGGCATAGGTGTGCATTAGGACCTGTAGATGTGCATGACGCAAATTTCAGGGAAATCTGACATTTACTTTCTCTGTTTTGGCCCTTGATTTTACCAAAAAATGCTTGTCCGGACAACTTTTCCTTTAGTTACTGTCCGATTTGCTTCATACTTGGCACAGGTGTGCATTAACTTCTGTAGATGTGCAAGACACACATTTCATGAAAATCAGACCAACACTCTCTGATTTATTGCCCCTGATTTGACAAAAATGCTTGTCCGGACAATTCCTCCTACAGTTACTGAACGATTTGTTTCATACTTGGCACAGGTATGCATTAGGACCTGTATATATGCAAGATGCAAAATTCATGGAAATCACACCGATACTTTATTATTGTTATTGCCCCTGATTGGACCAAATTTCAAGAAAATCGGATTGACAATTTCTGAGTATGGCTCCTCATTCAACAAAAACGCTTGTCCGAACAAAGGTGGTGGCGGGGGTATTTTTATCACCTTCAGTGATAGATTTCTAGTTTTAAGCTGCAGTTATGAGGTTTTTGCTGAAAAGCAGCAATATGGAAACTACACATAATTTAAAACTTAAATCAGAAAATCATACAAGAGTGAAAAGTTTGTACATGTACCCTTGTCAGCCAGAAATATCTATGCAGACTGATTATGGTTGGTACTTCTTGCATTTCCAAGACTGTGCCATTTTTGGAGACAGGTCACGCATTAAATATATTTTGACAGTTCTTAATCTCATTAATTAAATTCCAATGGATATATGCTTTTTTCTGCTTTCAGTCGATTATTGATGGAAAGACAAGCTTTAAAGGGACAAACCAACTTAACAAATAGACTGACCCAGCAACTTGTATTGAATCATCATTGATTAATATAAAAGGGCTCAGATCTTCAAATAGTTTGATTATGTACTAAAACTGTATGGATACATCATTGATTTAATTTTATTTACTTTCAGTCGATTATTGATGGAACGGCAGGCTTTAAAAGGACAAACAAATCTAACCGATAGACTAACTCAGCAGCTGGTATTGAATCATCATTGATGAATATAAAAGGGCTCAGATATTCAAATAGTTTGATTATGTACCAAAACTGTATGGATATCATTGATTTAATTTTATTTACTTTCAGTCGATTATTGATGGAACGGCAGGCTTTAAAAGGACAAACAAATCTAACAGATAGACTAACTCAGCAGCTGGTATTGAATCATCATTGATGAATATGGTTATTAATACTTTCTGCATAGAGCTACAGAAAATAGGAGGTAAAGGCTTTTCAAAATACAAACTATCATTTTGTTGGTCGGTGTTAATGCAAAACCTTGTATCTCCAGCTGATTAAAGCTGGAGATACAAGGTTTTTCATTAACACTGATGATTCATTGTTCATGAAACCCTATTTTGTGGTTGCACATTTTGCTCTACAAGACAATTTAACTGAGTACTAACAAAATAGAGTTTATATTTGAAAAAAAAAAACAAAAAACAAATTGAGAAGTCTTAATCCCCCTTATTTTGTACAAAATTAACCCTAGTCATGCTGATCCCGGACTATTTCGGTCGCTTTGGCAGGAAGTATAGAGCTAGATCAGCCTGAACATAAGTGCATCCTGGCCTTATTTTGTACTGCTTTCTTCTTTAATCCATTACCAAACATTGACGCTTTTTGACACCCCAAATGAAAATGGCTTTGGGAAACACTGTTGAAAATGAAGAAATTGCTTGTCAGAATCAATTTCTTAATTTCCCACAATGTTTTTTATCCAGAGAGACCAAAAGCGGTAAAATTTCATTAACTTGAACTTGTCGCCTGCAACATCTTTGAATTTTGACCATTCTAATTTTTTTCTGTCTGGTAATGGGTTAAATTTAGTATGACAAGGGTAAATGAAATTGTGATCTGGGAAAAGGTCACTTGTGATTTTTGAGACCAACATGGATCATGATCTGATCAGAATCCATATTACTGTTCGTCAGTTGGAGATCAAAACCTCGTAACTCCAGAGTTTCCAAGCTGTAGTAACAAGGTTTTGATTTGTTGTCTGATAGTTGTCACGGTGTATGAAGAAGGGATGAACAAACATTTTTGATCTTGATCAGACAGTGAGAGAGTGCATGCTAATCTTCATCTGTAGTGTACTAAATACCGAATGTACTTATTTTCAAGATCCGAAATTAAAATGTTTTCCAAACAAGACCTTGTTTCATATGACGTCCTCATAGGAAATACTTGGGGAAATCATTGAGGCAAAAACAGAAGATGCTGATAAGCATTTTCTCATTTTGCGTTTATATTTTCCATGCTTTATTGGATTATGATATAAACTTGATCAACATCAATTCTGTCGTCTGCAGAATTATGGACTATCCACAATTGTTATTGTTAAGTGTTAAGAATAGGGCAAGGGATATCTAAATAAGCAGAAAAGTTCCATAAATAAATAGTATACTAGTCATTGTCACATTATCATGTAGTGAAACCATTGAGTGTTTCCATACATTATTTCCAAGGATAATTATATAAATTATTACCACAGTAGCCAACTACATTACACAACAATTTAAAAAAATCATCAGTTATTCTAATACTTGACTAATTTGAAAATGGAGACAGAAAAAAAATCTGGCACTTGTATTAGATGTATGTTGTGGATCTTTTAAAGATGTCAGGCACACATGTGACTTGTTAATCATTGTATTTTGGCTTTTGGCCAATTTCACTATCTATGCTTGTTACTTATATTATGCTACTTTGCGTCCCACATATACCTCACGATAAATGACCTGGCAGAGCATCCCAGCCTACTGGCTAGGCCTGCTCTGCCAGATTAATTATCGTAAGCTATACATAGATAGTTCATCTATAGTCTGGTCACCTTATTATGACATTTATGTTTACAAAACTTACCAAATGTAATATCAATCACCAAACTACTGTTATTTTACATATGAGCCGGGATCTGGAAAAAGGTCCCTTATAGCATTTTCAATAATTGAGTTTCAGGGTCAACCTGTTGTCAAATGCAGTCCAATATCCATTTATGGTGCTCTCTTCAAGTTACTACAGGTCGTGAAGAAGCTATTAGAGAACAACATGGATCCTGATCAGACTGTGCGTATGCACAGGCTGATCTGGAACCATGTTGGGCTCAAAAGCCTTAAGGGACCTTTTTCCAGATCCTGGCTCAATTATGATGGTTCGAAATCTTGCAGATTTGGACCAAAGTTTGCAAAATGATATTGAATATTGAGAATGCGTTTCTCTAATTTACCGCACGAAGGAAAAATTTGTAAAATGTGTCGCAATGCCTTGAACATATCGTCGGTCACAGTCGAAACGTCGTAACTACAGCTTATTAAAGCTCTAGTTACGACATTTTCGAACGTTGCCAACGCTATACATCTTGCCTTGTTAGCTTGTCAAAACATATCATCACCCAACAGAAATGGATTTAGTGTTTTATTCGCACATCTTGTTATTGTAGTTATTGTATTTTAACTATTTTTGCATTGATTTTTAGCTCCACTGGCCGAAGGCCAGCGAGCTATTGTCATGGCGGTGTGTCCGTCGTGCGTGCGTCCGTGCGTCCGTGCGTCCGTTAACTTTTTCTTTAAAAATCTTCTCCTCTCAAACCAGTGGGCCAATTTTGACCAAACTTTGCAGGAATGTTCCTTGGGTGACCCTTTACTTAAATTGTTCAAAGAATTTTGATTGGTCCATAAATGTGGGCGTGGCAGGGCGGGGCTTATCAGACTTAGAGAAATCACAAAATAATTCTTTAAAAATCAACCATTTGGCCAACTTTGACCAAACTTGGCAGAAATGTACCTTGGGTGACTCTTTACTTAACTTGTCAGTGAAATTTTGATTGGCCTATAAATGTGGGCGTGGCAGGGCGGAGCTTATCAAATTTTGAGAAATCACAAAATAATTCTTTGAAAATCTTCTCCTCTCAAACCAGTTGGTCAATTTTGACCAAACTTTGAAGGAATGTTCCTTAGGTGACCCTATACTAAAATTGTTTAAAGAACTTTGATTGGTCCATAAATGTGGGCGTGGCAGGGCGGGGCTTATCAGACTTAGAGAAATCACAAAATAATTCTTTAAAAATCAACCATTCGGCCAATTTTGACCAAACTTGGCAGAAATGTACATCGGGTGACCCTTTACTTAGATTGTTCAAAGAATTTTGATTGGTCCATAAATGTGGGCGTGGCAGGGAGGGGCTTATCAGACTTAGAGAAATCACAAAATAATTCTTTAAAAATCAACCATTTGGCCAACTTTGACCAAACTTGGCAGAAATGTACCTTGGGTGACTCTTTACTTAACTTGTCAGCGAAATTTTGATTGGTCTATAAATGTGGGTGTGGCAGGGCGGGGCTTATCAAATTTCGAGAAATCACAAAATAATTCTTTGAAAATCTTCTCCTCTCAAACCAGTTGGTCAATTTTGACCAAACTTTGAAGGAATGTTCCTTAGGTGACCCTATACTTAAATTGTTTAAAGAACTTTGATTGCTCCATAAATGTGGGCGTGGCCAGGCTGGGCTTATCAGACTTAGAGAAATCACAAAATAATTCTTTAAAAATCTACCATTCGGCCAATTTTGACCAAAATTGGCAGAAATGTACATCGGGTGAGTCTTTACTTAACTTGTTCGTGAAATTTTTATTAGTCCATAAATTTGAGTGTGGCAGGGCCGGGCTTATCTGACTTAGAAAAATCACAAAATAATTGTTAAATTCTTTAAAAATCAACGATTGGGCCAATTTCAATTAAACTTGGTAGAAATGCACCTTAAGTGACCCTATACTTAACTTGTTCATGAAATTTTGATTGGTCCATAAATGTGGGCATTGCAGGGCGTGGCTTATCAGAATGGGAGAAATCACGAGAAATTCTTAAAATCAACCATACTTTGTTACTTTCGACCATACTTTGTTATTCAATAATACTTTGTTAGTAAAATTTTAATTGGTCTATAAATTTGGGTGCGGCAGGGTAGGGCTTATCAGAATATGACAAACCATGAAAAAGTTCTTTAATTAAACATAAATCTTTATTAGGTCAAATCTTAGAAAAACCTTGTATGCCCTTCAGAGGTCATATTTTCTGCCCAGTCAATCTGAAAAGAGGTCAGAGTGATTGTTTTGATGAAATCATTGAAGGATTGAAATTGGGTCACTGGGGTTGAAAACTAGGTCAAGCGGTCAAATGTTAGAAAAAAACTGTTTTTTGTCCAAAAATGGGTGCATGGCAGGATGGGGCTTATCAGAAATCATTAGAAAATTTTTCATTGATTGCCGCTTCTGTAATCACTGGACATATTATGAGTGTACTTTGCCAGAATGTTCCTTAGGTGACTTTTTGCAATTTTTTTATTTTTACTTTGAATTTTCAAAACATCTCCAAGACCATTTTTTATTTGAGACACCCTTCTTAGAACTTTTGTGTTGAATTTTAGTCACATGAAAATCAATTCAACGTTCATTAACCCTTTCCCTAACAAGACCATGTTTTCATGTCTCTGAAGGAATTTAGTGTCAGAAAACTTTGAAAGAAAAAACAAAATGCTGATTATTAGCACTTGCTCCTTTTCCTTCAGTATTTTCTGTTCTGTAATGTTCACAAATTCCATATAGTTTTGTAACCCAATTCATCACCTGCAGTAGCTGTCAAATCTTGACAGTCTGAATTTTTATCGTTTGAGAAAAGAGAAAATGCACTAAACAGTGGATTCTTTTTAACTGCAATGTCTATTTGTCAAGATAATTATTGCAATTAACAGAAAAAAGCTAAAAAGGGAGTATATTGTTCTCAAAATTTTAAGTTTTTGCAGACAGGAAATTGCTAATTTGCAATGAATGTCTTATAACAGGATTATATAATTATTAAGAGTCCACTGTTTAACCCATTACCACACAGTGACGCCTTTCAACACCCTGCAAGATAAAGGCTTTTGAAAACATTGTGGAAAATGAAGAAATTGCTTGTGATAAGCAATTTTTTTCATTTTCCACAATATTTTCTGAACAAAAAAACACCAAAAAATTTAAAATTCCATGCACTTGATATTGCGGTCTGCAACACCTTTCAAATTGGAAGAGTTTGGAAAATGGTTAAGTTTGATGCCAAAATGTGATATACTCTTTTTCTCATTTCAGACCCTCTTGACCCGTGACAAGTGTTTGTGTTAATGAAGAAAAAAAAACAACAGTTTATGATTATTATGAAGAATGATTGATAATTTGTAACCCATACTTTGTTAAATTCTATTTAAATCAAAAGTTTAGATAGACTTTGTTCTTTAGGGGCTATTGCAGACGTTAACCTATACCAGGTAAGTGTGCTGGTGACCAAAACATGCTGCAGGAATCTTTTGAGTATGTAGGATTGTGTATTTCAAAGACAGTTGTTATTTGCTTTCTTTGAATTGCATACATGATTATCACCAGTTATGAAGAGGGCCTCTTTTTGGGATAACCGCCTTGTTTATCACAAAAAATAGTTTACCACTTTCATAGAAAGTGGAAATTATTTTCTATCAATTTAACAGAGATACACATTTATTTAAGTTTTGGAAATGATATTTCAACAATAAACTGAATTTGATTTTCTAGTCTTTAGTAATGTACAGTGTCATGCCAATATTTAAATTATTATAACGTTTTGAACAAATTTAGATTTAAATCTCAAAACTAAACACACAGTGAATAATTTAGAATTGCTAATCGCAATTACTTCCAGATCTTTTACATAGGTTAGCAAAATAACATGATTTCTATTGTTTTACTCCTGTCTGTCTGTCAGAAAACTTAACATTTTGCATTTTCTCCAAAAGTGTTTGACAAACAAAGCTGAAATTTGGTATCTAACTTCCTTTCAATGATATCTATATGTTCCATGTAACCCTTATCAACTCTTAATTAAAAAACTTAACATTGTAGAAAAATAGCCATTTCGGGCATTCATGTTTCACAAACACATCTTGTCTTTCAAGAAACTTACATTTTGTCACTCAACTATTCTATCAATCATGATTTCAACAACTGTTCTTATTTATTTCAGACAAATTTATCAATATTACAAAAAGACTTACCGTAATATCACTTGGAACATTTGTGAACTTTTATTATTATTTCCAAAATTGGAAATGTTATACACATTTTTATGATTCTTGTGTGGAACAGTGAATTGTGAACACTTTAATAGTGAACATTTTTTTATGATTTTTGTGCAACACTGATTTAATTCTAAATACAGTTTTGTGATTTTTATGTAGCTGTGAGTTCATTGTGACAGTGAATTGGAGTATATATTGGAATTATTGTGAACATAAGTTCTACCCTATGTGACTTAAGGTTGTGTACCTTAATATAGATCACTTTGTGTTGATTGCTGAAAGATATAGAGTACAGTGTGACGAAGTTAAAGAAAAGAGATACAGAGGAAAAAGGGACTTGGATTTACCATTGATTTATCCGTTTAATGTAAGAACTGGCTTTTTATTACTTTCTCTTGAATTTTTACACTATCTGCACCTAAAGATCAGAAAGGGATCAATATAAAATCTGGTCTGTCCATTAGTTTGTCTGTTTTTTCCTTGTAAGTTAGAAATTAAGATGTAGTGCTCAAATTTGATATTAAAACAGTTCATAATTCATTGGTATGAATCCCTTAATAACATTGTTAAAGTGACTTATCAAGGTCAAAACGATACATGCTTGCAAATTTACACTTCATACACATGTAGCAGCTTTTATGGTCCAGGGCCCTGTTTTTCTTATGATTTTATGAACATTTCAATTCATTTGTAAAACAGGGTCCTGGTCATCAGACAATGTCAAAAGTTGTCTTTGAATGTCTGGAAAATTTGCCATTTTAGTTTATATTTTCTAATTGCAGAAGGAAATGCCTCGCAAGAACAATTGGCGAATGAGTAGAGCCAGAAGAGATGTACTCACGAAAACCACAGCTGATTTAACGGGTGTCTTTGAACTATCAGATGGGGGCCTATCCCACCCTTTACCTTCATCTGTTTTGGATGAAACAGATGTAAGGCCATCTGTGTCTATGGAGGGCGTCTTTGGAATATCAGATGGGGGACTTGCCCACCCACAAAAACCATCTGTGTCTATGGAGGGCGTCTTTGGAATATCAGATGGGGGACTTGCCCACCCACAAAAACCATCTGTGTCTGGAATTTGTTCTGAAACTGTTCTTGATACTGTTCTTGATACTGTTCTTGATACTGTTCTTGATACTGTTCTTGATACTGTTCTTGATACTGTTCTTGATACTGTTCATGATACTTTACCAAATACTGCAGATGATATACTTACTGACACTGTTATTGATGCTAGTGCTGATGGTAATACTGTTCTTGCTACTGAAGTTGTTGCTGAAGATACAGAATCCAACACAATGATTTTCGGAACTTTTCATCAAGGTAATCAAATGTTTGACCCATCCTCTCGAAATCTACAATGTACAGCCAATGCCTTATGCTCGATGATATACACAGAGCTTAGACATCTGCCATCTTCACAAAATCTAGATGAAATTCTAATAGAAGGAGATAGATTACATAGAGAAATAGTGATTGGACTGAAAGCGAGGAATGACTTTCAAAGCTTGCTTTTGAATTTGGAAGAGATCCCAGGTTCTGTAACTGCATTTGATAGACATGTTTCTATTGTGAGAGGAAATATTTTATCTGGTGTATTTATTCAAAGTTCTATCAACACTCATATGTCATCACTTCACAGTTGTTTGAAGGAAGCATTTCACACAACTTCTTATCTTTTATTTATCATTGGTTCAGTTTGTTCTGCAATTTTCAGGCAGGATGGTAGATATTGTTTATTTGATTCTCATTCACATGGTGTTGATGGATTGGTAGATGATGATGGAAGATCATTATTAGCTTCTTTTCTTTCAATAGATGATTTGGTAATGTTCATGTATGCAATGTATCAAAGTATGAACATCGATCTAAATGAACAATTTGACATGATGCCAATTAGATTTGTTATAGGAGAAAAAATCCATGAATCTGAATCCAAGAAAAATGAAATTGAATTTACAAATTGTCCACCTGAGAAATTATCTTTGATTGACATATATTTCAAGGATCAAGCAGAGAGACAAAAGCGCAAACAAGAAGTTAGGTCAGATTATGAAATTGTACACGAACGTAAAAGATTAAAAAGAAATGAATATATGAAAAGTTATATGAGGAAAATTAGGCAGGATCCTGAAAGACAATCTAAGGAAAGATTAGTGGCTAGTATTTCAAAGAGAAAGGCAAGAAAAAATCCAGAAAGGCAAGTCAAGGAACAGACTATGACTAGTATTTCAATGAAAAAAGCAAGACAAAATCCAGAAAGGCAAGTCAAGGAACGGACTATGACTAGTATTTCAAAGAAAAAGGCAAGACAAGATTCAGAGAGGCAAGTCAAGGAACGGACTATGACTAATACTTCAATGAAAAAAGCAAGAAAAAATCCTGAAAGGCAAGTCAAGGAACGGACAATGACAAATATTTCAAAGAAAAAAGCAAGAGAAAATCCAGAAAGGCAAGTCAAAGAAAGGTCAATGACAAAGGGTTCTATGCAAAAAGTTAGACAAAATGAGGAAAGAAAGAAGAAAGAAAGAATGTTAACTCTTAAATCAATGCACAAGTGCCGCTCTAGTAAATTGTATAAAGATTCAGAAAGGATGAAAAAACAGAATAAACGTTCATCAAGATTCAATATGATAGTAGAAAATGAAAGAAATAAGACTAAGCGCCAGAGTCTAAGGTCTAATTTAGATTATAAAATTAAGGAAAAGAGCTACAAAAGTTCAAAGCGATATGGTTCCAGCTTAGACGACTGCATTGAAAAATTTAAGAAGAATGTTTCAAAAGGCCCTGTTTATGTTTGTTCATGCTGTAACCAAACATGGTTTAAACATTCTGTTGTGTTATTCAACAAACTAAATTCTAAATGCTCTTCTGATGCAGTTAAAAAATTTTCTACAAATTACATCTCTGTTGATGATTGTGAATGGCTGTGTAAAACATGCTATGAAAAAATTAAACTTAACAAAGTCCCTCCAATGTCTGTTTTCAATCAAAATGCATTTCCTGTACTGCCAAAGGAACTGAATTTACATCAGCTAGAGGAAAGATTAGTTTCTTTGAGAATCCCATTTATGCAGATTAGAGAATTACCAAGAGGAGGTCAGTTGTCCATCAAAGGGAATGTTGTCAATGTCCCGGTTGACATTCAGCCTGTTATACACAGTTTACCAAGAACATTAGATAGTCACTATACAATACCTGTTAAACTTAAGAAGAAACTTTCATATAATAAATGTGATTTCACTGAAAATATTAGACCTCTGCATGTTTTAAGTGCTCTTCATTGGTTAGTGAACCATAGTGTACTGTATAAAGAATCTGGTGTTAAAGTAGATGATGACTGGATGCAATCAATTACTTCAGATTGTAGTGATACAGTAAAAGAGTTCTTTGGAATGACAGGTGAAAGCGTAAGTGAAGAATTAGATTGTAATGATGATGTGAATTATGACTCTGATCACTTTAGTGAAGTTGACGAGACAGAAAAGGTTATTGGTAATAGTGACACTATGCTGGATGCTGCAGACCCAAATAAAGACAACGCTTATACTTTTGCTCCAGGTGAGGGTCAAACACCACTCAGCCTTTATCAAGATCCTGATGCAGAATATTTGTCTTTTCCTACAATTTTCTGTGGACAGAGAAGAAGTCCAAATGATAAAAAACATGTTCACATTCACTATAGTGATACATGCAAGCTAGAACTGAGGCATATTGATCGCAGAGTAGCATCAAATATTCCCAATATCTTCTTTAAGTTAAAGAAAGTTCAACTGAAACAAATTTCTGATAAAGTCCATCTTGCTTTGCGTAGATGTAAAACAGAAGGTAAAACATTTACTGCCTCACAAATGCTTGATACAAATCATCTTAAAGGTGTTGTGAGATTGGATGAGGGATTTTATATTTTCAGAAGTTTAAGGAATTCACCACCATATTTTGAAGCCCGTAAAAAAGATGTTTTTGCAATGATTAGACAACTAGGATTACCTACTTGGTTTACATCTCTTTCGTCGGCAGATACCAGATGGCATGATCTACTAAATATGCTCTCTCAGATAAATGATGGAAAAACAATGTCTGTGGAAGAATTGGATAACTTGACTTGGATTGATAAAACAAAACTTGTGCAAAAAGATCCAGTTACATGTGTAAGGTATTTTGACAACCGAGTACAAGAATTCATAAACACTGTACTTAAAAGTCCCCATGACCCATTAGGAAAAATAATAGATTACTTTTATCGTGTTGAATTCCAACAAAGAGGTTCACCTCACATCCACATGTTAATATGGATTGAAAAGGCTCCTAGATATCATGAAAGTTCATTAGATGAAGTAACATCCTTCATAGATAAGTATGTATCTTGTGAGAAAAATCCAGATCAACAACTTGTAGAACTACAGATACATAAACATTCCAAGTCTTGTAGAAAGAAACAGAAATCTATTTGTAGATTTGGTTTTCCCATTCCTCCAATGAAAAGCACAACTATATTGGAACCGTTAAATGACTGTAAAGAAAAGCAAAATTACAAAGATTTATTTGTCAAAATACAAAAGAAATTGGATGAGTTGAAGGAAACAAATATTACGGTAGATGATTTCCTTACTGAGATCAAAGTAAGCAAGGATGATTACATCAAAGCAGTCCAAAGCTCATTGAGTGGTCCAAAGGTTTTTCTGAAAAGAAAATTAAGTGAGGTTAGAATTAATGCATACATGAAACCTATTCTAAACGCTTGGGGTGCAAACCATGACTTACAATTTGTATTGGATCCATATGCATGTGCTGTATATATAGTTTCATATATTAGTAAAGCACAGAGAGGAATGAGTATTCTTATGAATGAGGCATGTAAAGAAGCTAGAAGAGGAAATATGGATCTCCGACAACAGGTTAGACATATTGGAAATAAATTCTTGAATAGTGTTGAGGTTAGTGCCCAGGAAGCCTGCTACTTACTTTTACAACAGCCATTGACAAAAGCCTCAAGGGATGTTGTTTTCATTAACACTTCTTTGCCTGAAGAGAGAACATTCCTACTTAAGTCTAAGGAATCTCTTGAAAAATTATCTTCAAATTCTACAGATATTGAAGCAGATAATACCATTAAAAGATATTCTAAAAGACCAAAACAACTTGAAAATTGGTGTTTAGCAGACTATGTGTCCCAGCTTGATATCAAATACAACACTGACAAAGGCACTGCAAGAAATTCAGGTGAAAACATTTCTGAAACATTAAATGAAGAAACCAATGAAGGTGAAAACAATGAAAACATGGATACATATTGTAACGAGGATGAGGTGCTTGACTCAGACACAAATGACTATAATTCAAGTGAGGATAGACAATATTCTATTCCTGGGGGTCGAATTGTTCTCAAAAATGGAATTGTTATAAGTGAAAGGAAACAAAGAAAAGTCATAAGATATGTAAGATTTTCGAAAAAAATTGACATCGAACAGTTCTGTAGAGAAAGATTGCTTCTATTTACTTCATGGAGAGATGAAAGTATTGATTTGAAACAAGGTCATGACTCTTACCTATCAAGGTACAGATCCATTAAAAATTTCATAGAGCACAAAGCCTTGCAGTATGAAAAGAATGCTGATGAACTAGATGATGCAATGGAGCGTGCTCACAATGAGGAAGATTTTGATGATGTTGCCCCAGGCACAGAGCAGTCTGAGCAGGATGACTCAAATATTGGTGCAAAAGAAAGTGAAAGTTTCATATTCTTTGATCCTGATAGACCTGAAAATCAGAGACAAGGTGATATTGCTGGAGATGTTGGTTTAAGTGTTGCTTCTGTAGATATTAGTGTACGCAGGAAAACAATGTCAGACATAGATTACAGGCAATTGATAAAATCATTGAATACGAAACAGAGAGAATTTTTTATTCATGTTTTCCAATCTGTTAAGCGTGATGAACAAAAGTTGAAAGTTTTTTTAACTGGTGGTGCAGGCGTTGGAAAATCTGTTCTTGTAAGTGCATTGTTTGAAGCTTTGCAGCGTTACTTGACATCTAATCCTGGTGATAATCCTGAGAACTGTAGAGTTCTTCTCTGTGCACCAACAGGTAAAGCTGCTTTTCATATAAATGGGGTAACATTACATTCAGCTTTCCGCATTCCAGCAAGCCAGGGTTATGATTGTACTCCACTTAATAGTGACACTTTAAACACCCTTCGAACAAAATATAAAGACTTGTCTGTTGTTATGATTGATGAAGTGTCCATGGTTGGAAATAACATGCTTAAACTCATAAATGAAAGATTAAAACAAATAAAGGGCAGTAATGTTCCATTTGGTGGCTTGCATATGATATTCATTGGAGACCTTTTCCAGTTGAAACCAGTGATGGATGGTTGGATATTTGAGAATTTGAAAACAAATTTTGGACCTTTAGCTACAAACTTATGGCAGGATTTTATTGTAATGCATGAATTGGATGAGATCATGAGGCAAAAGGAAGACAAGCAATTTGCTGAACTTTTGAACAGATTACGAGAAGGAAATCATACACAAGTTGACATTGAAAATCTAAAAAAGAGATTGACTGATACTGCTAGTACAGACTATCCACAAAATACAACACATTTATTCAATACCAATGAGAAAGTGAACAATTTCAATGTCAGGAGCTTTCTTAATAATACTAATGAAAAAGTAAACATTCCTGCTCTTGATCATGTATTAGGAGATGACAATGTGACAGTTAAACAACAACTAATATCAAAGTTGCCACATGATTCCACACACACTGCAGGGCTTAGTCAGATGGTAGGAATAGCTATTGGAATGATTTATGACCTATGTCTTAACCTTGATGTAGATGATGGATTAGTAAATGGGTCTTCTTGTATGATAAATAAAATTGAATACAGACAGAAAAATACTACTAGACCAAGTATTGTGTGGGTTTCTTTCAATGATGATAAAATCGGAACATCATGGCGTTCAAAGTACAGACATTTGTATCATAGTGCTATTAATCCATTATGGACACCTATCTTTGATTCAAAGAGGAACTTTGTGTATTTGAGAAAAACTTTTGTGAGAATACAAATCCCTCTGCGCCAGTCAACAGCAAAAACTGTACATAAATCTCAAGGAGACACGTTGAGTCAGGTTGTAATAGATATGGATGGAAAACGTGTATTTTCCCATGCCCATTATGTCGCAATAAGTAGATCAAGATCCCTGAAAGGCCTTTACATTCTAAACTTGAATGAAAGCAAGATTTCTGTGTCAACTAAAGTTCAAGAAGAAATGATACGTTTAAGAGAATCACAGAAATTGAAACTATGTTACACTCCAGTTTACATGACTAGTGACACTCATTTCACATGCCTTTTCAACAATATGCAGTCTTACAGAAGCCATAAGGATGAATTGTTTTCAGATCCCAATGTCAAAGCTGCAGATTGTTTATGCTTATTAGAAACATGGTTAACTGCAGATGATTCCATCGATTTAGTGCAGAGAACTGGATATCAAATTGTTAGAGCAGATGGGAAACAAGTAAGCAATGCTCGTCCTCACAGAGGAATTATCGTTTATGTGCGGGACAACATTCATATTTCTCATAGCTTTTCTGTGGTAAAGAAAAACATAGAAATGATTGTTGTAGAACTCTTGGTGCAAGATAAAGAAATAGTCATTGCAACATTGTACAACTCTCCTAAATCTTCGGTGACTGACCTGAAGAAATTTCTAACTGAAAATTTAAAGCATTTCAAAGGGAAGCACCTCATTATTCAAGGTGATATCAACATTGATTTATTGGATATGAATACAACTATCCAGAGGTTTATGCAGGATTTCTTCAACTGCAGTCAACAAGTGTCAAAAACAACCCATTATTCTGGCTCCTTAATTGATCATATTTACAGTAATATACCACTGATTCTCACTGATGTCATAGAATGTGTCTGGTCTGATCATTCGATGGTGTATTCTGCTGTGCCAAATCACAGTGTCAATCTTTCATAAAGTTTAAAAAAAAAATCATTAATATTGAGTTGTGTGAAGCTAATGACAAGTTTACATATTATTTTGAATGAAAGAGGTCAGTTTGAAATCTCACCCGTCATTGTTTTTTGCTTTGTCTGCTATTTCAGCAGACAAAGCTGGTGGTTCATATAGGTATGGGTGGCCACTATAGGTGCAGAAAGGTGGACACAAAGATATGTGACCTGTCACACTGAAAGGGACCTTCTGGTTTTTCCATTTAACCAAATCTTGAGATACATGAGATTCAGCAGATATCAACCAGATGTCATATTTGGAATTTTATTGAACATGTAAAACAAACAAGGAAACGAAATATATATATATCCAAGAAATTGCCTTAGAATGAAAAAAATTGATCCTAGTTAGTTTGCACAGACTGGCTAGGTTTGATATTTTTCACACTTTCCATAAGGTACTGTTAAGCTTGGCGGGTCACATAATTATGATCAAGCGATATAACATTCTTTTCTTATTTTTTTTCCTTCATGTTCAACACATATTTCAGCATCTAATAAGAAAGAGAGAAATTTCTACTGTAAGCCTTGTCATATGCTGAACTGTGTGGCAGAAGATTAACATAACGATCAGCCTGCAGTCACATGTTGACTGATCATTTTACACCTTTAACCCATTACCATACAGTGATTCCTTTTGACTCCCCAGAAGATAATGTCCATGGAAAACCATGTGGAAAATGAAGAAATTGCTTGTGAAAACCAAATTCTTCATTTCCCACAATGTTTTCTACATAAGATGACCAAACATGTAAGATTCATTCATTTTAAATTGTCATCTGCAACATTTTTGAATTTGGACTAAGTTAAATTTTTTAGATTTACACTGAGGAAATACTATTGTTTGTCGGAAATTATGTCACTGTTTAATTAATAGAATTGATTCCTATTTGTTACTTTCTGTTACACATGAACTTGCTACTTTACATTAATTCAACTGTACCTTTTTACTCACATTACTATTCCATTCTGCATAATTTTTCTGAAGGCAGTGCAGAGCTTAGCAAATGGTTCATCACGTATAAAAACAAGTTAAATGAGATTTGTAGATTAACATCTCATATATATTTATTGCAGTATGTTCTTTAAATTTCGAAATGTGTTCACACTAACTTACACAAATTTTGTATTTCACATCAACCTCAGTATTGAGAAGAAAACTCATCAAAAAATTAATGACCTGTAGGGTGAAAAATTATGCACAATGGTAAGATTATTGTGACAAATAGAGCAAATATTTATATTTTTATACGCCTGAAGGTTCATATTGTTATGGCCCTGGTCGTCTGTCTGTCCGTCAGTCTGTCCGTTAGCAATTTCTTGTGTGCGCAACTTCTCCTACAGTTTTGATTGGAATTTAATCAAACTTGCCACAATGATTCTCCATTGTGTCTATTTGTGCACATCGCTTACGGAATTCAGATAACCTGTTTCGTTTTTGAATTATCTGCCCTTGAATTGAAAAAATGGCAAATTTTACAAACAAGCCCCTCTCGGGTGTATATGCGCCACTCTGCGGAGCTCTTGTTCCTATTTTGATTATACTTGTTCTAAGCTCAGTAAAGCACTGTCTTACTTTTGTTAAAACTGCTGATCTACTGAAAAAGTTCATGTACCATTCATTGTTTGATTCAAAATATTAGTTTAGTGTTTTATGCGAGTTTTAGAATAAATCTCTGAAATGATTAGAAAATCAAAACAAAGACTAGTACTGATCCAAAAGGAGAATATATTTCAAAGATACTTAATGAATATATATAGCAATGTCATAGATTAACAAATAGACTTTGTTAGAAGTGGAAATGGTGCTTTGCACAAAGAATATCACAATAACCACATTTATATATAAATCATATGAAAGTCATGACAGATGATAGCAAGGGAAAGAGAGAAAAACAAACTATTTATTATATGTTACTCAAATAACAAGAGGACTGATATCATTATGACAGTCAAATATTCATATAAAGGGATTAATGCAACATCATTGTAAATGTGTATGTATTTAAATTTAATTATAATAGTTTAGAAATAATCACTTAAGTATGTTTTTGTATGGCATAGAACAATTCTTTCATATAATAGATGGAAAGGCATTTTAATATATAGCTGTACAATCTGCAAAACTTTGTTTTATCATTGGAATAAAAGCTTACAGGTCTAAAACTCATATATGTACATTTATAGTGAAGATGTCACTCATAACAGATCAAGACAATCCAGAAAGGCTTGTCGGTCTGTAAAGGGTAGAATGATGATCAAAACACATGAAATATGATCATATTCTATTTTAAACAATGGGGTCCTGCTTGACATGGTAGCTTGAATGCCAAACTCATTTCTTGTGAGAAGTTGCGGGTGATGTGATTGGATTACATTCAAGCTGCCATCCATGTGGGTATGGCCTTTGGCAAGTCATTTCAGAGCCCCAGCCTAGTTATAGAGAACATTGTTGACAAAAATTAAGTTGTCCTGGGTTAATATCAGCAGATAGTAGCAATATGCTTTTTGAATTTAGATGTTATACAAAGGTTTGAATAACAGATAATGTTGAGATGAATTAACATTTTACTTTTGTCAAAAACATGAATAAGCTGTAATGAAACTTAACGCTTTCCCAAATAAGAGCTTGTTCATGACGTCCCTAATTTAAGAGGCTTCTGTAAACATTGAGTGCTGATAATCAGCATTTTCTTCTTTTGCTTCATTTTTTTCATAAATTTATTCATTTATTTTTATTTTGCTATATTGTGCAAAACCTGTTTTCATCACCTTCCATTTTGTCTTCTGGTGCAGCTTTTAAATTGGAAGTCTAAAACAATGCCATTTGGGAAAGGGTTAATTGAAAATTTTAAGTAATACATGTACATGCATAATATGAATTCTGCAAGTTGTTTATTTAACAACTTTTATGTAATGAAAATATGTATTGATTGTATGCTATTGTAAACAACAATTTCAATTACTTAAACATTCTTTAATAAAACTTCATTATTTACAGAAACACTTGTGTTTGAGTTTTATTTATACTACCAAATCAAGTTAAACATAAAAACCACTGGTGGTGAACTCGGCCAAAGCAAGGGACATTTTTCGCTACCACAAGGTACAGATATTTCAGTTAAATGTGAGTTTAAAGATCTGATTGGATAGTTTTTCTAATAACAATGAATTTGTTCTAAAAATAGACCGGATGTAGCAATTTGTATAGACAAACCGTCTGTGTTGTTATAAAATCTCGTAACTACAGCTTAATCCAAGCCGTAGTTACAATATTTAAAACAACACAGACGAAATACTATGATCGCGAAAAAATGTCCAACGCTTTGGCCGAGTTCACCACCAGTGAAAACTATCTGGCAAGGTCATATAAATCAAAATTGTGCATTTTACGGCAATTTAAAGAGAGAGATGAAAAAGATCATATCCATGATAATTTTGTGTTGTGTGGAAATCTAAGATGGAAAACCCTACGATACAGAATTTCCAGCCAAATTCTGCCTTATTTCCATAAAACTAAAGCCTTGGCATCATTAGTATCATTTACACCTGTTTTCAGCTCTCCTGAGCACAAGGTGCTATTATATGAGCTTTAATGATCGTCCATCGTCCAGCATCTATCTGTTGCGGGACTTAACCCATTACTACACATTGACTCCCTAAAAGATAACAGCTTTGAAAAACAGTGCGGAAAATGAAGAAATTGCATGTGACAAGCAATTTCTTCATTTCCCACAATGTTTTCTATGCCAAAACACCAAAATATTTTAAATTTCATTCACTTGAAATTGTCGTCTGCAATATCTTTGAATTTGGAAAAGCCCCAAATTTTGCCATTTTGGTAATGGGTCAAAAAATATATTGGAATTTCATCTTTAACTAAGTTTCACTGAAAAAGATATGGCAGGTTGGATCTGAGTACAATAATACACAGAAAATATTGAGGCAAAAGGAGAAAGTGCTGATTATCAGCATTTTCTTCTATTGCCTAAATGTTTTCTCAAGCCTATTCTATCGGGGACATCAAAACCAGCCCTGCGTCCAGTAAGACAAAACGTTTTGTCTACTGAACGCAGCCCAGGTCTTGTTTCAGTTTGGAAAAGGGTTAAGCTGCGGTTACAAGGTTTGGTTGAAATACAGGGATATACATATTGTCGCTTTTCTGCAAAAACCTTGTATCTGCA
Organism: Fragum sueziense; assembly: GCA_963680895.1. Lineage (NCBI taxonomy): Eukaryota > Metazoa > Mollusca > Bivalvia > Cardiida > Cardiidae > Fragum > Fragum sueziense. Next base: position 8,764,352 of record OY804608.1, read on the forward strand.
GCTTGTTTTAAGCTGCAGATACATGTTTTTGGCAGAAAAGCAGCGATATATAACTTTTCCTATTTACAAACAATACTTATTACCACTGAGAAATAAGGTTTCTCAAGGTAAAGTCTATTCTGGAATCAGCTTTCCTGTCAAATTTCCTTATGAAAATCTATACTTGAACCGTCTCATTGATTGAAATACTGAGCCAGTGGAGCGATACAGGCCCTCTTGGGCCTCTTGTTTAATAAACAGAAAGCAAAACTATTTTAGATAAATTACTCAATATTTTTCCCATGTAAGGCGAGAATAAACCCTAATCAAATTCTTTTCGACCAATGTCCCATTTGTGATTTGACGTAAGACATTTAGATGGTGACATGACAAAATATTTTTGTAGCATTCGGGACCAACAAAGACCCATATCAGCCTTTGCATATGTAGTCTGATCTAAACCCATGCTGTGATTTAAAATTTAATAGTTTCTTGAATACATGTAGATATTCTAGTTAATCACTCTCGCAAGCCAAACATTCTGCATCCACTTTGTTCCTTTCGAATGAAACAGGTGGAGGCACAAAGGTTGGCTTGTAAATGCGCGTGTAGAGAAGCGAGGAACATGGTGAGGATAGTCTGTATTTATGTATAGAAGGAATAGGGGCCATATTCTTAAACATTTCTCAGTCATTTGTCTAAAGCAAAATCCCATTACAAGCAAACTGATTGGACGAGACGTACGTCTCGGCCAATCAGATTGATTGTTGTGTGATTTTAAATGCTTCTGGGATTTAGACTGGTTGATGAATACCACCCCTGCATTCATACATGCCTTAAATGTCGTAATAGACTGGGACCCATTCGTGTTTAATTGAATGTTCTAAATCCGTAGTAGATTTCAGCGGCGGTAACTAGTCTTTTGTCGTAATTTATTGAGTGACATAATTCCGTGGGAGCTGAAGTCCAACTTGACCTATAAATAACTTGCCCGACATTTGACAAAATTCATTTGTTCACCAAGTTGTCGTGTCGTATAAGATGGGCAAGTAGCGGGTGGTTCAAAATGAATGTTGTTCTTGTACTGGTGTGAAAAATGACATGAACACATGGATTGACGCAATAACTTCCGCAATATATCTAAGATTTATTGACTTAGTAAATGGCTCAAAAGGACGCCTCCTGCCTTTGATTCAAAACAAAACATTTTCTTTTCGAATTAACTTTAATTAAAATAGATCACAAATCCAACACCATTATTTTTGACATAGTTAAACGCATGTTGACTTTGGAACAACATAGGGAGTGAATGAATGGTCGTTCTCTTTAAATATCGAATAGTTGCCCTGTAAAAAAAGAAACAAGAAATAACTTGACCAGGACCTCGCACCTTCGCAAGCCAAGACTTCGCAAGCCAAGATTTCTACCACCCACTTTGTTCCTCACGAAAGGAACAAAGTAAGTGGATATAGAATCATTGGCTTGCGAAGATTTATCTGGAAAAGGTGCTTTTAACGCATTTTAGGCTACTACCGGAATGTGTATGTTTCAAGATAAACCTTTTTTCATTTCACAGTCTGATAAAGACTCACGGTTTTCTGAGCCGCGTTCTTTAGAGCGAGATTTCTTGAGATATCTTGAGATTTCTTAAGATGTTTTAGGATAAAGCGTTCTTTTGAGCAAATCTTTAAGACTATCACTGGGAGCCGCCATCGCTATATACTTCTTTCGGAACCCCTCGGTATATTCTGTAGAATCTATATGGGAGAGAATTGACCGAGTTGTTCCGAATGCTCCATGATTCATAAACCGCAGAGTTCCGAATGCTCCATACTTCATACAAATGACGTCATGATGACGTCATTTGTATGAGGTATGGAACATTTGGAACACGTCGCTTATTATCTCAGTCTCAAAAACGCTGTATCTAAAACATCTTAAGAAATCTTAAAAAATCTCCATATAAAGAACGCGCCTCTGGTGTTGCAGCCCGTTGATAAGCTTCTAGAGAACAACATGGATCTTGATCAGACTGAGCGTATCATTCAAATTAGCATACTACATGTAACTGGTTTGATTGCATAAAATCTCTAATAACAATGTAAATATGTGACATTTTGAAGCAGAGAAGTACGCCAGGGAAGGGAATGGGTGGACATGGTACAGCGTTAAGAAACTAGCTGATAACAAAATTATTCACCAAATGACCAAATGAATGATTCTTTGTCGTAAATAAGTGTTTTATCAGTTAGCAAATTTACGGCATTTATCCACCTTCTCTCCTACAATCCGAATTAAAATCGTGCATGTATTAACCCTTTCCCAAACAAGACCTGGTTTTGACGTCCCGAATAGAAAAGGCTTGGGAAAACATTGAAACAAAAGAAGAAACTGCTGATACCAGCAGTTTCTCCTTTTGACTCAATATTTTCTGTGCCATATTTTACACAAATCATATCTTTAATAACATCCATTTTGTCATTTGTGGCAGTTTTTGAAGTGAATCACACTAAAATTTTGTCGTTTGGTAAAGGGTTAACTGAATAATTCTATAGATTTCTCGCAGTAGTGATGTCATGTGATTCCCGTCATGTTTCTTTGAATTTTGATCTGGTAAAAGTGTTGTCATTAATAAAAGTGTTATCATTCTGAGGAAAAAAAACAGCAACAAAAAACAACATCTGTGGTTAAGTTTTATCATTTGGTAAACGTTCGACCTACCCATTGGCTCGAATTAGCGTATTCCGTGCCATAACAAATGTGGTTGTATGAAATATTTGCCATCATCGTTTTGAAGTTGTGTTTTACGGACGGGTCATCCCAGTCGAAATAGTTGTTTACGTAGTTTCTGTAAGCGGCAACTGAAATAAATGAGCCAGTGACTGTAAAAAGGTCCTTTTTACATTTGAGACAGCGATGTTTCACGCTCAGCCTGGGCGTAAAAGCAGTCTGACCGGGATTCATGTTGCTGTCTTACAGTTGCTACAGTTGACATTTTGAAAATCAGTCCATTTAATATTTGAATCAATTGTGCGACCAGATTTGTTAAAGTTCCGACGTATTTGCAGATCCAGGGTGAAATTGGCAAACAAGTCTAATTCAGAGATCACCTTTAAAATTACATAGCAACCGATCCGGCAAACTGCTTGAAATTTGACACAGAAAATTGATAAGAAATGTATTACAAAATTTTTGACCTGGAGCGGGCGAATTTATCATGAACCGTTTGTCATGTCACTGCTTTTCATTGAAAACCTCGTAACTGCAGCTTAAAGCAAGCTGCAGTTTTGGCACTCTTTTGGGTGACGATAACTGTTTCCTTTTATTTGATTCATAAACGTGTAAGAACCTCTGGAAACACAAAGAGTTCAAGACAAGTTGCAGATTTGTCAATGATTCACAATCCAACGTACCTTTATCTGGTGTGTTTATCGGCCATTTTCCATACCATGACTCCATAAGTGGGACACTTTCACATACCATTATAGGTAGTTTAGGGTAGTGATATACGATGGTTTCACACATCTCTTCACGAGTGCTGTACCCTCCCTATCAAAATAACGTAAAGGCCCGATCATGCACAACTCCATTTGTTTTCACATCAAATCACATCCATCTGACGCCAAAGCATGTCCTCTGTGTATTTGCAAAACCTTGTAACTACAGCTTTATTAAAGCTGTAGTTACAGTTTTTAGCTCACCTGAGCAACATGCTCAAGGTGAGCTTTTGTGATCACCCTGTGTCCGGCGTGCGTCGTGCGTCGTGCGTCGTGCGTCGGAAGTCGTCAACAATTTCTTTAAACATCTTCTCCTCCTTAACCACTGGGCCAATCCTAACCAAACTTGGCAGGCATGTTCCCTGGGTGACCCTTTTCAAAACTTGTTTTCAGATTTTTGATTCGTCAAAAAATGTGGGCGTGGCAGGGCGGGGCTTATCAGACTTAGAGAAATTGTTAAATAATTCTTCAAAAATCTTCTTCTCCTTAACCATTGAGTCAATTTCTACCAAAGTTGGCAGAAATGTTCCTTGGGTGACCCTTTTCAAAACTTGTTTTCAAATTTTTGATTCGTCAAAAAATGTGGGCGTGGCAGGGCGGGGCTTATCAGACTTAGAGAAATTGTTAAATAATTCTTCAAAAATCTTCTTCTCCTTAACCATTGAGTCAGTTTCTACCAAAGTTGACAGAAATGTTCCTTGGGTGACCCTTTTCAAAACTTGTTTTCAAATTTTTGATTCGTCAAAAAATGTAGGCGTGGCAGGGCGGGGCTTATCAGACTTAGAGAAATTGTTAAATAATTCTTCAAAAATCTTCTTTTCCTTAACCATTGAGTCAATTTCTACCAAAGTTGGCAGAAATGTTCCTTGGGTGACCCTTTTCAACACTTGTTTTCAAATTTTTGATTCGTCAAAAAATGTGGGTGTGGCAGAGCGGGGCTTATCAGAATTTGAGAAATTGTTAAATAATTCTTTAAAAATCAAATGTTTATCCAATTTGTACCAATATCGGCTGGAATGTTTCTTGAGTGACTGTCTTCACTGTGTGTCGAGAAATTTTTTATTCGTCAAAAAATGAGGGCATGGCAGGGCGGGGCTTATCAGACTTAGAGAAATTGTTACATAATTCTTCAAAAATCTTCTTTTCCTCAACCAATGAGTCAATTTTTACCAAACTTGGCAGAAATGTTCCTTTGGTGACCCTTTGCAAAACTTGTTTTCAAATTTTTGATTCGTCAAAAAATGTGGGCAGGCAGGGCGGGGCTTATCAGACTTAGAGAAATCATGAAAAAAATCTTTAAAAATCAACCATTGGTCAAATTTGAAGTAAACTTGGCAGATCTGTTTCTTGAGTGACTGTTTTCAATGTGTGTTCATGAATTTTTTATTTGTCAAAAATGTAGGCATGGCAGGGCGGGGCTTATCAGACTTTGAGAAATCATTAAACAATTCTTTGAAAATTTTCTTCTCCTTAACCCTTTCCCAAACAAGACCTGGTTTTGACATCCCGAATAGAAAAGGCTTGGGAAAACATTGAAACAAAAGAAGAAACTGCTGATAACCAGCAGTTTCTCCTTTTATCTCAATATTTTCTGTGTCATATTTTACACAAATCATGTCTTTATTATCACCAATTTTGTCGTCTGCTTCAACTTTCAATTTGGATCACCCTAAAATTTTGTTGTTTGGGAAAGGGTTAACCGTTGGACCAAATTATACCAAATTATTCAGGAATGTTCCTTAAGAACCCCTTTTTATTTTTACTACAAATTTCTGATTCGTAAAAAATGTGGACATGGCAGGGTTGGACTTATTCGACTAGGAGGAATGATAAGAAAAATCAACTGTTGGGCCAATTTGTACCAGGGATGTTGCTTGAGTGACTCTTTGTAACAATAATATTGTTTGTGAATTTTTGATTTGTTAAAAAAAATGAGTGTGGCAGGGTAGGGCTTATCAGACTTAAAAAAGTCGTACAGAAATTCTTCAAAAATCAATTATGGGGCCAATTTAAACCAAGTATAGCAAAATGCTCATTGAGTTAATCTTTTCAAACACTTTGTTGTAAATTTTTGACAGGTTAATAAATGTTGAAGAGGCAAGGAGGGGCTTAAAATATTAAGCATATTAATGCTTGTAATGTATCATTCTGATGTTTCAAAATTTAATTGTAAAAGTTAAATCTTGGTTATAAAAATCAAACTGGAACAGCACATGATATTCAATATTTAAGATGTCACTACATGCAATATGATTGAATACTAATGTGACTTCATTGCATTCATTGGAAATTATGAAACTTTATTAACAATAATTTGATACGACTTATATATTTGTTCACAACAAAATTTATATCATACACAATCAAATACAGGAAGAACTCAGGTGAGCGATATCAGTGCCTTTCAGGCACTCTTGTTTAGCTCACCTGAGCACAAAGTGCTCAAGGTGAGCTATTGTGGTCGCTCACCGTCCGTCCGTCCGTCCGTCCGTCTGTCCGTCCGTCCGTCCGTCCACAATTTCTTAACATCTTCTCCTCCAGAACCATTTGGCCAATTGTGACCAAACTTGGCAGGAATGTTCCTGAGGTGACCCTTTTCAAAACTTGTTCGCAAATTTTTGATTTGTCAAAGAATGTGGGCGTGGCAGGGCGGGGCTTATAAATCGTAAGAAAATTCTTTAAAAATCAACCATTGGGCCAATTTGAACCAAACTTGGCAGGAATGTTCTTTTAGTGACTCTTTTGGTAATTTGTCCACAAATTTTAAGATTTGTCAAAAAATGTGGGTGTGGCAGTGTCAGACTTTAGAAATCCTAAGAAAATTCTTTAAAAAATCAAACAGGTAACATATGGTTAGTGGGAGTCAAAACCTCGTAACTACAGCTTGACAAAGCTGGAGTTATGAGGTTTTGATCCCCCACTGGGGAAATGTCTAATCCTATTAAATAAACAAAAGACCGGAATTGTTTACACAAACTCCGCCAGAATGGGGAGCTGCATGTAAAAGGGGGTAAATACATTCTATTTGTTATTTAAGCTATCCTTTGTTGTTGGTACTCATTTAAACAGTTTTGATTGGATCATTCAAATGAATACCCACATCACAGGGCTTGATAAACATTGAAAGATATATTGCAAATTAGAAATCCCTTAACCCATTACCAAACGACACAATTTTGGACCGTTCCAATTTGAAAGATGTTGCAGACGACATTATCAAGTGAATGAAATTTAAGATTATTTGGTCTTTTTGGATTGAAAACATTGTAGGAAATGAAGAAATTGCTTGTCACAAGCAATTTCTTCATTTCCCACAATGTTTTCCCAAGCCGTTATCTTGTGGGGAGTCATAAGGAGTCACTGTGTGGTAATGGGTTAACCTCTCCTATTTGAATCTCTAGTCTTTGGATTTATAATCAGAGTTGCTTCCATTTTGCAACTAATATAATTCTCTTTAACTCTTTACCAAATCATTATAAAATTAATTATTTTGCAATGAAAAAAGGGCCCTGTGTTGTTGATTCTTGGGGTTTATATAGGGGTTAAGAGTTAGATCTCTAACATTTTGATCTTTGACTTGGAAAACCTTTTCATCTCAAAATGGTATTGTTTCATAGGGCCCTATGTTGTTGATTCTTAGGGTTTATATGGGGTGAACTCTGTTGATAATTGGAACCTTCTCATTGATATCATGGGAAAAGGGGCCTAAAAGACAAAATTCTTGTTAGCATTGTACAGGCTACAATTTTGACCCAATGTTCATAAAAATTAATCAGAATGTATGTGTAGTCACAGAGAATTGGAATATTGAATATTCCTTTGGATACCACGGGAAAAGGGGCCATAATGACAAAATCCATGTTGGCACTTTAGAGGCCATAATTTTGGCCAAATCTTTGTTAAAATTGATCAGAATATTTGTCTAATCATAAGGATAAAGCTTATCAACAATCTGAATGTTCCATTTTGATATCATGGGAAAAGGGGCCTTTATGACAAAATCTTGTTAACACTCTAGAAGTAACGGTTTTGGCCTAGTCTTCATGAAACTAAAAGAATGTTTGTTTTAGCCACAAGGATAAACCCTAAAAGAAATTGGAATATTCCAGTCGATATCATGGGAAAAGGGGCCTTAATGACAAAATCCTTGTTAGCACTCTAGAGGCAAAAATTTTGGTCCAATCTTCATGAAACTTGTGTTTGTCTAGTCACACCAATGACCTCTGAGGAAAATAGGAATGTTCTATGGGATAGCATTTGAAAAGGGGCCTTATGACAAAATCCTTGTTAGCGCTATAGAGACAATAATTTTGAAATTTAGTCAGATTTTTTCTCTAGTCACAAGGATTAAGCCCATTGACAGTGGAAATGTTCTGTTGGATGTCATGGAAAAGGGGCCTTAAAGACAAAATCCTTGTTGGTAATGTAGATGCTACAATTTTTGTCCTATCTTCATGAAACATGTTCAGAATGTTTGTCTAGTCACAAGGATGAAGACTATTGAAAAATATAATGCTCTTTTGGATATCATGGGACAGGATGCTATCATCTCTCACCTTGTGAATCTCAGTTCAGGTGAGCGATTAAGGACCATCATGGTCCTCTTGTTTTCAAAAACACTGACGATATACTACATGGGGTTACTTTTCTGGACGTAATTTGACAGTGATATAGACGCAGAGTTGTATTCAGGAAAACATAAAATTTGATCTACTAAATACATTTAATATATATAAGCGTTCCTCTGATATTTGGTTAAATAGACAGAGTAGGATCAAAACTTACACTCCAGGGTAATTTTCTGGAACTTGTTTTTCCCGTCTTATAGTTATGTTCATCTACCAAAAGCGACATCTGATTGATGCCTACTAAGTTTGAATTTGTTTCTAGAAATTACGTGTCGGATGAACATTTAGTACTTATATTGCCTAAATATAACAGATACTATAGATCGATATACTTGAGAAAAAGAAGTAGCCTTTTAATACATTACATGTCAATTCAACGCAGAATTAAAACTTACTTATTCACTAGAAAGTGGATATTCATAAGGCACTTTACACGAAGGTATACTTACGAATGACGTGTTAGTTCTCTTGGTAGTATCGTACGTACATTCCGTTATGAAGCGATCACCCTGTAACAAAGAATAACATATAATCGAGAACGGGTCTAAAAACAACCCTTAAAGTTTTTGAGCTCAGCATGGTTTTAGATCAGCCTGAGTATACACGCAGTCTGAGCAGGAAGCGTGTTGTTCTCTAATACCGTCTGCATCCATAAGAGGTCATCATGGAATCCCAGTCATTCTCCACTTAGATATAGATTTTTCAAGATCCCGTCTAAATCATATAAAACATTCGTTACATATCCGAACCTATTCGGCAGACGTCGTAAACATTCGGCGGCGGAACGTTCGGCCACCGCGGAATGTTTAAAGTGTCCGCTGATTGGCTAAATTAAAGTCTTGTGTCGAAAAACACCTTCCTAATAACCAAATATCAAAGTTTCTACGATTTTCAAACATTAGAAGTGTTTTTATTTCGTCCTTTAAATTGGACATTTTGGTATTTTCCTATTTTTATCGAAGAAAAAACGCTGAACACCCGACTTGAAGTTATGACGTCATACCGGGCACTTAATGACGTCATGGCGGGAAAAACGGGCAGTCATGGGTCATTTCCAGGAAAGCCTGAGATTTCTGAAAAAGTTAAATGTCCGACTTTTCTGTCATAAAGCGATTTCCCCCAATCGATACTCAAAACACGGAATTCATCCTTAGTAAATGTTAGAAAAAATGTTAAAACAGTCGAAGAATAGGTCGTTAGTGAGTGAAGGAATGTGCCATAGAACGGTTTAAGTTTGTCTGTATTATTCTGACGATCGAGAAAATAGATAAAACTGTGACTTCAATATGACAGAAAAATCGCACACTTTAATTTTGTCAGAAACCTCATGCTCTAGATTGGGGGCGGAGTCAAGCCATTGTATGACGTCACTTAGTGGCAATTTTGGCGGATCTTTTGTAAAACACGTTTATTTAATGATTTTCCTCTAATATACGGTGAAATCAACTGCCCGGCTTGGTAGCCTTTAAAGCGTCACCAGAATAATGACAACGTCGCGTGAATCTCATAAGGGGTGGGCGGCCTTAATTAGAAGGTATAAAAATGTCATAATTGTCAAACCTTTTTAACCGTCACTTCAGGAATAATTGGCCTAAACTCCTGGAAGTAGAAGTCGTAGTTCGGGTCGTCCTGCAGGGGTTTAAGCTCGTTATCGTTACGAAAATGTCTCGTTCTTATGCCCTTAGCCAGTAGATGAGCGTGTTGGAAGGCGGCAATGAATTTTACTTCTGTTAAGTTGGCCCTTTCGAATGCCTAAAAACGTAAGAAGGTTAATAGTTTTTTAAAATGAAATATACTAAATGTTAATTAACCCTATAGGGCTGGATTTGAAGCAACAAACTTTTTTGTGGTAATACTAAAGATCGCTATCCACGCCAAGTGGACATACTAAACAAGAGCTTCGCGAAGCGGAGTATCCTGTATAAGTCCACGAGAGGCTTCTCGTTGAAAGCGGCCATTTTCTTCAATTCATGGAAAGATTATTAAACAAGAATTGTCCGCGGACAATAAAGCTCACCCTAACGAGAGCTTGTCACAAAGAAAAGTCATTTCCTAAGTCAAGGTAAAAAGGTCATGGCCCAAAATGAAATTTTTTAGGTCAAACTCCAAGGTCAAGGCTACAAGGTCCAAGGTCATGGTCAAATGTGAACTGTGTTGGAAGGAGGTGTCCATGTGTGAAATATCAAGCAAGGCTGTAGGTGTAAAAGGACATGAGATATAGGCCAGGTTAAAAATTTTTAAAAGTAGGTCAAACACCAAGGTCAAAGTCACAAGGTCCAAGGTCATGGTCAAATGTGAACGGTGTTGGAAGGAGGTGTCCATATGTGAAATATCAAGACTGTAGGTGTAAAAAGACATGAGATATAGGCCAGGTTAAAGTTTTTTTTAAAAGTAGGTCAAACTCCAAGGTCAAGGTCACAAGGTCCAAGGTCATGGTCAAATGTGAATAGTGTTGGAAGGAGGTGTCCATATGTGAAATATCAAGACTGTAGGTGTAAAAAGACATGAGATATAGGCCAGGTTAAAGTTTTTTAAAAGTAGGTCAAACTCCAAGGTCAAGGTCACGAGGTTCAAGGTCATGGTCAAATGTGAATGGTGTTGGAAGGAGATGTCCATATGTGAAATATCAAGGCTGTATGTGCAATAGGGCATAAGATATAGACCAGGTTAAAGTTTTTTTAGGCTAGGTTAAAGTTTTTTAAAAGTAGGTCAAACTCCAAGGTCAAGGTCACAAGGTCAAAAGTCATGGTCTCAAATGCTAGGTCTTGGTGAGAGGTATCCACATGTGAAATATGAAGCCTGTATGTGTAATAGGGCATTAGATATAGGCCAGGTTAAAGTTTTTTTTTAAAACGGTCAAAAAGTGGGTCAAACTCCAAGGTCAAGGTCACAAGGTCAAAGGTCATGGCCTCAAATCAAAGGTCTTAGTTTGAGGTACCCACAGGTGAAATATGAAGGCTGTATCTCTAACAGGGCATGATATATGGGCCAGGTTAAAGTTTTTGCGGACGCTGACGCCGACGCCGACGCTGACGCCGACGCCGACGCCGACATCCGGGGGTATGACAATAGCTCTTCCGAGACTATCGTCCCGGGCGAGCTAAAAAGGACAAGTGTTAACTGAATTGATTGTGGCTTAACTTTACTTGATAATATCGCTCCCTATTAACAAAAGATACAAAAGCAACAATAGCACTTCTAAACTATGCTATGGTGAAAGTTGATGTAAACATTTTAAAGGCATAACAAAACAATAAAGTAGTGTTTATGGGAATATCCCCTTCTCGAAGAGCACTAAAAGACAATAAAAACGTATGCATACAGCTTTATTTCAATTAAGGCAGTCTAACTTAAATGAGGTTCATGCAACGTCGGAATTTTTTGGTGAAGTCGTAAACATTGGGCGTTGGAACGTTCCACTGTCGGCTATTTGCGACGACACCTGAGTAGGTTCGGATATGTAACGAATGTTATCGACGTGGCACGAAAAATTCCGACGTCGCGTGAATCTCATTAGGGGTAGACTGCCTTAATTAGCCAAATATCATATAAATATGACTTATAAACAAACGTACTGATCCCAGACATTCTGCTGAGCAATGGCCACTGTTTATGTAGGCTGATTCCCCTGGGGGTAAGACGGTAACTGGTGACGGTAACGTCCCCATGATTATGCTGCTGACGTCGTGTTGACGTAACGTTGACGTCAGGTGTAGGCGGATTCCGGAGTTGTCAATTACACCTGTTGTTTAAAAGGCAAATATCTTAGTATTAAACGTTGCAATTTTTTTTTGTTGAAAAGTCCATATAGACTGCAAATGAGGCAGTTGTAAGGTTACTATAACATGTTTTCTTTATTGCCTAGTTACGCCATAGCAATGATCATGTAAATTAAACTTAGTTAATGAATTAAGTTTGATATGAGACAGAAAAAGGCAAATAAATGAAGAAATGAAAAATTGATCTAGATAGATGAATAAAGATCCTTTGATTCACCCATAAGAATAATATGGTTAAAACAAAGGAATACAAGCGCTCATTCAGCGATAACATATAAAGGAAATATTCAACTGAATAAATTATCTATGGGTTCGATGCAGCGTAACGTACATGAATGCACCTGTGTTTCTAAGGATACAATGATATCATTTCCCTTTACCTTTCTTGAGACCTGGGTTATCGTAATGAATCTGTAACATATAAAAGCTGAGATCATCCGGAGCTCCAACTGAATAGCCCGTGTTTTCTGGGAAATAAAATGGCTGAAAACAGAAACAATAGAAATTATTAACGTTCGTGTTGCTCAAAGGGGGGCCAGCTAGGCTGTCGAAAATGCAAATGGAACAATAATTACAAACGAGAAATAACGTATGAAATTACCAACCTGAATGGGTAGATCATTTATGTCCACAAGTAAGCACTCATCGAGCTTTATTAAGTATTAAAATCCAAGTCAATTAATAACGTGCTGGCATCCTTGTTTTTGTTTTGTAACGGCTACATATGCCCAACCTTCAAAAATCAATTACGTCAGACATACGTCATCTGTGCTCAGTGAGATTTAACACACTGTACAATCGGCTGCGTGGAAAGTCATCGAAGACAGATTCGGCATCTGATGTCATGTGCATGGTAGGTCAAATGAATTCACTTTTATGAATAAACGAAAGGATCTTTGGTATTCTATAGTTGATAAATACGCGTATAAATGTTCAGTGCTTGTACAAAATAAACCTTTCCATGTATCATTCGCAAATAAGGTCACAGTCATCGACACAGCCGGTTGTACGGTGTGTTGATACCGCGGAGGTGTGTCTCGTTGACCTTGACCTTGTCTTGTTTTGAAGTAAAAATAGAATGTGTAAACATGCTTGTAAAGGATTGATCTATAGCAAAGGAAAAATGGTTATTCGCCGTGATTGAGGTTTTTATGCATTGCAAATTGTTTTTCCATGCACAAATATGAGTTCCCGAACAGTTCGGAAGCATAAAAACCTAGCATGCCCCCTTTAAAGCGTGTCCATGATTTTGACTTCAAGGCAGGCGGAGTGGCAACAAAGCGTTTACATGTGACTATGACATTTAAATAATTATTCCAAATCAGCAAAATGTCTTAATGGAATACTAGTAGCATATAAGGATTGCGAAATACATGTCGGAAATATGAACAATTTGACCAACATAAAAGGTTCGAAATAAAACCGAAATAATATAATTATGCTGTATATGTGAAATTTAGGCTAAGTAGATCTAGATCTAAACGCAATGAATTCATTCGAGAATGTTTTCAAAATGTTTCAATCACATGTAGATCTACATCAAACCTAAGAAAGTCAACAAGTGTTCACACATGGACACCACATGTTTATGGGTGGCAAAAGTCAAATCAGATAAATTATGAATAAACATACCCCACCCCCTGTCGCCCATGCCGGGCACATTTCCAGACACAGCGTGAAGCAAGACGGATGTATGCCGAAACATTTAAGTGAATTAATAAAGTAAACACATCGCTGCTTATCATCTAAAATCTCGCAACTACAGCTTGTTTTAAGCTGCAGTTACGAGGTTTTTGTTGAAAAGCGACGACATACCCCACCCCTGTCGCCCAAGCCAGAAACATTTCCGGACACTTCGGGAAGCAAGACGGATGTATACCGAGACATTTGAGTTATAAATACATCGCTGCTTTTCAACAAAAACCTCGCAACTGCAGCTTGTTTTAAGCTGCAGTTGCGAGGTTTTTATTGAAAAAGCGACGACATACCCCACCCCCTGTCGCCCAAGCCATGAACATTTCTGGACACTGCGGGAAGCCAGACGGATGTATACCGAGACATTTGAGTTATAAATACATCGCTGCATTTCATCTAAAACCTCGCAACTGCAGCTTGGTTTAAGCTGCAGTTACGAGGTTTTTGTTGAAAAGCGTCGACATACCCCACCCCCTGTTGCCCAAGCCAGGAACATTTCCGGACACTGCGGGAAGCCAGGAGGCTGGATACCGAGGCATTCTTCTCTCTTCCCGTGCAACTCAGGATGTTTGCCAATACACCGCTGTATCGTCAGATGGTGCAGCAAATGCTCATTTCCTGGTGTGTAAATGGGTTCGTACTGAAACGATAAGTATGATAGTCAAATTGGTATCCAACATTAATAAGTAAATAAATAAATTAATTAGTTAATAAATAAATGAAAAAAATAGATAAATAGAATGACCGAATAAATAAATGAATAAATAGATAAATAAATGAATGAATTATAGATGAATATATCAATAAATGTGCCATTTTCAAAGCTAACGCAGACCAGATTCTTGTAAATATTTATTTTTCATATTAACGTCGTATACATTATGTATTTTGTCCTTTAATACAATCAAATATGGAACGATTTTATCCAGTTATAATCGTGACGTGATTTCGGACATGGTGTTGTCATGAAATCTCGTAACTACGGCTTGATTCAAGCCGTAGTTACGAGATTGTATAATAACACCGACGGGTTATCAAAACACAAAGGTTTAACCTGTCTATTTTTAGCACAAAATTCTTTGCCATTGTTCTGGACTATAATGTATTAAAGCGCTGACCATAATCATATGATGTTTGGCGCCGATATCCGGCATCTGGAATCCTATACATAAGTATGTCGTGTCTTTGTCTGGTACTATGTACTGAAAAATAATCAAGGTATTTACATTAAATACTGAATCATTCAATTCGTGCGCATTTCGGCGTCATCCCATGATCCGTAGCAGAAATACCCTAAACAAAAAAAAAAAACGGTCTGAAAACAGAATCCCTGTGAGAATATGTTGTTCTCTCACATTCTCTTCGTAAGCCCTAGTAGTTATAAGAAAACAATAGACACTTGCTGATATGGGAGCATGATAATTTCAAGTGTTGTATGGGCCCTTTTCCATGTCCTGTGTCAAATGTAAGATGCTCAAATTGGATTATCTTTTGTATTTTGAATCACTGTATGGAAACTGGTGTACGTAACACAATATCACAATACTATTCCTCAGGGAATACAATAAAACACTGTTATTTTATAACAGTGGTGTACGTAATATTAGTTGGGTGCACCGAAGTCAAATCCAAAATGGTGGACGGGATTTCTTTGCAAGGTAGGTGTCATGTGTTTTTGGTCTCTGTTGAATATAGCCCCTTTTATTCATTTGTTCTCCAACCAATTGTCTTCACGCTGATATCCGTCAAGTTATATGAAAGTGCATATTCAATAGTTTGAGACCAAAAATGCATGACACCTACCTTGTAAAGAAATCCCGTCCGCCATTTTGGGTTTGACTTCGGTGCACCCAACAAACCTAACATACGTTTCCATACAGTGAGAATAGATGACTGTAACACAAGTGCTAATTGGAGGTATGTAGTGGCATGGCTTTCTCACTGATAATAATGATCTCAATTGTATCTGAATATCTATTTTAACGATTCTAAAGAAATAATTACATTGTTCGCAAAGATGTCCACGGTTTTAATCTCATCGTTGCCATAAGATACGGGAGGTCGGCTGGATCTCAGCAATGACACACTCTTGGTTCCCCTTCTCTCTGCGCCGTGATATATCAGACTGTTCTCATCAACTGGGTCGTTCGGGTGATATGAGTAGATGATCCTCTGTGTACCATCCTATAGTGATAATAAACATGATGAAAACGATAATACTGCTGCTGCTACTACTGCTGATGATGATTTACTGCGAAACGACGTAACATTGCGAGACAGCGGTGAAAAGATATAGGCATACGTTAGAATCATTTGAATAAAAAGGAAACATTTATCATGTTATATCGTTTAATTGTATTACATTGTAATTATAGTATTTCAAAGTTCTGTTTTTCTATATTGTCTTCATAAGAATCGTTTAAAAGCAATTAACCCATTACCAGACGACAATATTTTGGACTGTTTCAATTTGAAAGGTGTTGCAGACGACAATTTCAAGTGGATGAAATTAAAAAAAATCTTTGCATTTTGGGTAAGAAAACTTGTCACAAGCAATTTCTTCATTCTCCACAATGTTTTCCCAAGCCATTTCTTGTCAGGGAGTCAAAAGGCGTCACTGTGCTGGAATGGGTTAAAATAAGTTAAGTGCAATGTATATAATTTACGTTTATAGCAATGTCGTCGCTGTCGCAGGTGTCTTTTTTGCGGACGAATTTAAGCAGGGTACCAATATCATTTTCTTCCCCATGAAGCAGGAACCAGTCCTGCGACTGATCGATGATCGGCGCTGATTTAGCTGTCGTGTGACGATCCTAAAATAGATCAAAGTTGAAAACCTTGGTCTTTTTTAGCTCCACTGGCCTTTCAGGCCAGCGGGCTATTGTCATGGCGATGTGTCCGTCGTGCGTCAGTGCGTGCGTGCGTGCGTGCGTGCGTGCGTGCGTCCGTAAACTTTTTCTTTAAAAATCTTCTCCTCAGAAACTACTGGATGGATTTCAACCAAACTTCACAAGAATGATCCTTGGGTGACCCTCTCTCAGATTCCTTCAAAGAATTTGGATTGAGCCAGAATCACCTGAGTTATCTGCCCTTGAATGTCAAAAATAGCTGATTTTGACTTTATTTTTACTCTAAAATCTACAAATATTAACCAATCAAGACAAAACTTGGACAGAATATATATCGGCATAATATCCTGCCTGGGTGTAATTTTCAGCATAATCGGAATTTTACATCTTGAGTTATGTGCCCTTGAATTTGACAAAATTGTCATTTTCGACTTTGTTTTCTCTCTAACAACCATAATTGTTAACCAATCAAGATGATATTTGGACAGAATCTAGTTGACAACAAGATCTTGCTTATGTGTAATTTTCAGGATGATTGTATTGCTACAATCTGAGTTATGTGCCCTTGAAATTGACAAAATTTCAGTTTTAGACACTTTTTTCACTTTTGCGGCCACGATTATAGACTAATAATGACAAAATTTGGACAGAATGATGCTGACCATAAGATCTTGCACGAGTTTAAAATTCAGCTTGATTATAAACCCTCATACTGAATTATGTTCCCTTGAATTTGGCATAATTACAGTTTTCAACTTTGACATCACTCTTAACCCATTACCAAACGACCAAATTTTAGACTGTTTGAAATTCAAAGATGTTGCAGACGACAATTTCAAGTGATATAATTTCACATAATTTTGGTCTTTTGGGAAAAAACATTGTGGGAAATGAAGAAATTGCTTGTCACAAGCAATTTCTTCATTTTCCACAATGTTTTCCAAAGCGATTATTTTGTAGGGAGTCAAAAAGAGTCATTGTGTGGTAATGGGTTAAAATCCCCAAAATATTGGTCAATCATTTACCTTCTTTTCGCTTTGACCACATGATTGCTTCTTTTTACTTTGATTTCGCTCTAAGAACCACAAGTTTTGAGAAATCTGCTTTTTCTTTGACCACATTGCTGTATTTTACTTTGTTTCTGCTCTAAGAACCACAAGAATTTAATAGTATATAAGTTTAACCATTTAGATAAATTTGTCAATTTTTTTATAGTAAACCACAAGAAATTCAGGCCTGTGGAGCGACTCAAGACCTTCAGGTCTTTCTAGTTCTAACAATCTATTCCATTGATGCCGGCTTCTTTCTTAGATTGGTTGGTTGCTTGCAAAATTTGTCCCAGCAAATAAGTTTAATTACATAGTCTCAGCTATACGATGACAATACCTACACTGCGTTTCTTAAGTACACAAATACCACAGTGTGGGCATCGCCCTTTGCTGTGGCATTGCCATAACTTTAAAGTACACCGTTCCACTATTTTACCTAACCTATCACGACGTTAATTTGCAGATGTTGCTTTATATCAGGTCTAATCCAAATACGTTGCAACATGATTCCGACTTCCAGCACAATTTACAATATTTTTCAAAACTCATATCAGCAAATTCTACGTTACCTTGAAGTAGACCGTTCCGTTGTTTACCCATCCCACCACAACGTCAGCGGGGAACATATTACCGTTAGGTGACAGACCAAAACCGACGTAACCGCGCGTTTTGACGTGAACCTCGAACGTAACGTGAGTGGCGTTATAGTTCCAATGTAGCACGTAATCTCCGGCCGGGTCAAGGGTCAGTGAGTTGTTGTACTGTTCCGTGGTCTTGAATCCGAGCTGGCCATCTACACTGGCTAAACTGGCCAGCGACAGAAGGGCCGCAAATACCCCTGTTACCATTGAGGAAATAAAAGAATTAAACATATTAATACAGACTGTTAATTAATATTACTCAGATTATGCTATATATATAGTTGCCTAAAAATAGCTTTTCAGAATCTTCCATTTTTCCTTTCTTTTCAAAGTCTTCTTAATTAGTAACACAAAGATCAGAACTTGCTTGGGAAAGGGCCAGAAATACGACTTATTAACTTTGCGATACGCAATTTTGTAGGGCTAGTCCACTGTTGTGAACTCGGCCAAAGGGAGGGACGTTTTTCGCTACAACAAGGTACAGATATTTTGCGTTTAAATGTGAGTTTAAAAATCTGATTGGATAGTTTTTCTAATAACAATGAATTTGTTCTAAAAATAGACCGGGTTTACCGATAAGTATTGACAAACCGTCTATGTTGTTATAAAATCTCGTAGCTACGGCTTTATCGAAGCCATAGTTACGATATTTATAGCAACACCGACGGAATACTATGATCGCGAAAAAACGTCCCACGCTTTGGCCGAGTTCACCACCAATGTAGTCGGTTCTAGCAGAACGTTATGATTCCTGTGTTTTCTCGAACAAGTATAGGTAAAGATAGATGACATGGCAGAGCATGTTTAGCTATTAGCTAGAATTGCTCTGCTTGTTTTTTTTTTTTCATTTTTTAAAATTTGGATCTGTAAATTCAAATAGTCCACGGTTAGCCACCACAATCTTATCTGATAGAGTTAAATTGTCATTTTAAGATTTGATCCTTTTACGCGGAACATTTGATTTTTTCAGAGTTTGGAACAGATAGAAGCTTGAAATTGCGGAATGACCAAAGAATGTTTGGCGGCAATTCATATTGATTTGCAAGGGGTTAGGGGGTTGGGATATGGGCTCGCAGCTAAGCAAACGATCAAAAGCAAAAGCAATGTTATGTTTGAGCCAATATTTATTTTCGTGGAAATCTGACGAAAAAATGTTCATTTTTATTTCCAATTTATTCTGTGAATTTTTGGTTCAGGATGAAAGTACTACATTTAAAGTAATGAGTAACGTTAACAGGAACATTCCGATGCGCATGGAAATACTCGAGATCGTCTTTGATAAATCTATGGTCTCAATAAAATGTCCTCGCTGTAACAACCACATTTTCTTTCAGAAATTCGATTTGCAAGTTTTAATATTATTTCAAAGTATGTTTTTTTAAGAATAAGAAGCCAGACTGAAGGACTTATGTTCAAGTCGATTTACAAAAACGATTCGTTTGGCTTTTTTTCAATGTTATATTGTATTTTCATCATTCAGTAGAGAATTGTGTCTGTATCAAATGTAATAAAGCTTCTATCCAAGAAAAAATGTATGTGCATATACTGTAAACTCATGAAAATGCTATTCTCTTTGTATTTCAGGCACAATTAAGTTAGCGAAACACATTGTTTGTGAAATAATTTGCTGAAAGTGCATCGTTACATCAAGGACATATTAGTTATTGCAAGGACACTATTCGCTATTTTATGAAATAAACAGAAAGAATCTAATTTCACTATTTTATTCAAACTTCAAATAATTAGGTTAAAAAAATACCAATTTTACCATCAAAACACATAATTTTTTATTGAACCATGCTGCAGTTTGTAATAAAAAAAGTCTTTGTTATTGGAATGACATTTACCATTACTGCGAGGACTTATATTTAAATATTTTTCCATTTCTTACATTTTATTGACCTATATATGGTCATTTAATATTAAAATCAATGCAATTGTAAAAAAAATATATACATTTAAATGTAAAAGTCATTTTGTTAAACCCTTTCAAAAACGTTAAATTTTATGATATGTTACAACTGCTAATCAAGTCAAATCGATCACACTGACTGCTCAAATTCGCCCATTATTCCCGACTTAAAGACTTTTCTCGATCTCTTCTCGATCAACCCGACCTCTACCGTCTATTTGATCGAATGAACAGATGAAGCACATATCGAGTTGATGGAGATGTGGTTGGGAGCCATTTAAGTAAAAGGCCATGTTATCGTTATAAAGATGTTCATCCGATCACACTCGATCTCCAGATTTGATTGATTCCTGATCTGGTCGATCGCCTATCCGATCAATACACGATCGCTTTTCGATCAACTTTCTACCCAATCTTACACAATTATTTTTTTTATTTTTAAACAAATAGAGAAAGATGACAAAGTGGGTGCGGATAAAGCTCGATTACCACGACCATTTCCGATCACAAATGGCGATCGAGTTCGATCTGTACTCGATCACTCGATTTGGCTTGGCCCAGTTGATTTGATCGGCAGTGGTATTACCTACCATAAAAGTTATACAACTTGAAAGCTGTTGAAGACTACAAAAATGAAGTTTATGAAAATCTAACTTGTGTGTACAATATAGTGGAATGGATATCAAGGGAAACGGAGTCAGAGCTGGTAATCAGCATTTACTCCTCTTACCTTAGTGTTTGTAAATTAGAAAGTAAAAACCAAGTCTTCTTTGTGAAAAAAATGAGAAGACCCAAAGAAAGTTAAGCAATTACAAATATGACGAAAAACAAATAAATAAAAAAAACATGGAATGTCTTAAACCTTCTCGTCAAACCATAAGATATCACATTGGGAAAATAATAACATATGAAAATTCAAGTAAAAACATGCAAGGTATAGTATATCGTTTAGGAGGGAAATATCTCGACCATAGTCTGACTGTACAGTCTTCGCATACTGATTGAGTTCGATCCTTTTAGCAATATAGGCAGATGATTTGTTGTTGTTGTTATTTCTTTTTTTGGAAGAGAGCTCACATAATAATTTAGATACACGGTTGTAAGACGTTGAGTGTCCTAAAACTGATTGTCAAAAAAAGAAAACAAAACAGAAAGAAATAAAGTAATTTGAAAATGTTTTATTCTTAACTTCTTGTTTACCTAGATAAGATAATATTTGACAAAAATCCATCTTTTATTTCGGGATGAAATGTTGTGATTGCAAGATTACATGCACGATTCGAATCAATACATGTGAATTGCCTTGAAAATTAAAAAAAAATCTACTTGTCTTTCCACGGCACCCCTATAGCATAAGGAACTACTTTGCCATGACCACTTTCAAAAATGACTAAGTAACATCTTCAAAACCCATGGAAAAAATATATATACTGATTCATACCTTAAAAAGAAATAGTGTATAATGTCTCTCCGATATTGAGGAAATGTCATTTCAGAACGATCATTTAGTATTAATTTTGTCAATTAATCTAGAAATATATCCTTCATACAACATTCCAAAGTGATTGGCAAACTATCTCCATAAGACAAGTGATAAAATTCATTCATTTGTGGTACCAAGAATCTATACATAAGTAAGGAGTCCTTGCAATAACGATTCCAAGTCCTCTCCGTAACAACTGATCGGTACACATGTTTGGCAATAGTAATAATAATTTTTCAGCTGAAATACTTCGCTTTCCTATTATAGTTTGAGACAATTATGCATCAAGACCTTTTTCTCTTTGGCAAAAAGTCCATATTACATAAGAAAACTTATTATGTCTTTGCGGTAACGATTTTCGTACTCCCAGTAACAAAACTGTCGTTATTGCGAGGACAGTTATCGCGAGGAATTCCGTGACCATTCGCTCCAAATAACACACAAGAATAACTAGGGAGAAAATATGTTGCATGTTGTAAACGACATGATTCTATATCTGAATAAGTAAAGCTATACGATTTTAAGATCCGAGCAATATAGTGTGGTTGATCGCGTTGCATAGAAAACGAAAAAATAAGTCTACGCAGCCAACAGCCTACCTAATTTGCCTTGCAACTTCAAAACCAAGTATTGCTTTGTCTTCATTTAAACATCATGGTTTTGATGAGTGTTTCCACCTCCGTTTGGGTTGTATTTAAAGGGAATCTAACCAAAAAGACCTTGATTACGCACATGTAAGTTATTGCGAGGACATTTCGTATCAAAAATCCAGGGACAGACATGTATGACCAAAAATCTTCGTCGTATTCATATTTTCTCAAAAAGGTCTGACTCTATTTATAATGTTAGATATAAAACATTAATGAAATGAAGAAAAATCCGATCTTTACCGATTATTTTATATCGAAAATCATGTTGGAAATTGATAATTTTTTCCAGGGACAAGAGAGAATGGTCATTTTCCGGTACAAAAATGCAATATTTTCAGAAACATTCCATCTGCCAGGCCAAATAAACTGTCTCTATTGTTGGTAGTGATGGTCGTTACACGATGTACCTAAAATGGCATGTTTATGAAAAGCAATTTCTGAGAAAATGAGCCAGGACAGCGATTTCCACGAAATAAAATATTGGCTCGTATACTCGTACGTACCTGGTTTTAAGAGCATCGTCGTACTTTCCTTTCCTTCTCGTGTTTGAGCGAACAGTTCTCTTTTATCTACCTTAAGTTTACCATGCCACGAAAAAAGAGGAAAAATAGCCAAATGTTTACCTTTTCCCAAACAAACCCGGTTTCGATGTCGCTAAGACAAGATAACTAAAATACATTGAAAGAAAAGGAATGCTGATAACCAGGATTTACTCGCTTTCTCCAGATTGTTGAGATATATTAAAACGTTCGAATACAGCGACATGGAATAGCAGTTTATTAAATGAAAAGTAAGGAAAGATGTAATAATACGTGGACTGTGCATGCAGGACGAGATGGGTTTCCTAAGCAAAATATTTTCCATATGGTAAAATTGACTCGTCACATTATTTAAAAAAACTGTTTAAAACGACAACCGAGGTAGATGAATAAAACTGTCTCTCAGTATGTTCTTCTTTTCCGTCAATGTTTTCTGACCATCTACGTGTAATGAGCTCTGTCTTGTAGAGAAGTCAAGCGCTGTCGTGTTAGGGAAAGGGTTAATGTGCCAGTTAACCCTTTCCCAATCAAGTCCTGGTTTTGACGTCCTCTGTAGGAATGACTTTTGAAAACATTGAGACAAAAGAATAAAATGCTGATGATCAGCATTTTCTCCTTTTGCCTCAATATTTTCTGTACTATGATTTACATAAATTTCATCTTTATTCACATTCATTATGTCGTCTTAAGCCCCTTCAAAATTGGACAATCTCAAAACTTGTCGTTTGGGAAAGGGTTAACATGGCGACACAAAATTGCACAATTTAACTATTTCGCAATATGCCCAGGTTTTGACGTCCCTAATTAAGACATATTTGGAAATAGCTTTGCGATAGCGGACGAAATTGCAGGTGATCGCAATAACCTCGTTTTCCCTCAACGATTTGATTGCTACATCTTATTGCATTTATTACATTTTTACTATCAAAAGCTTTTGTCTAGTCGTCTACAGCAACTTCAAATTTGAACAAGTGTATATATAGGCCTAAATTACAAGTTTGCGAAAAGATAAGTATTCATTATCTAGCCTGGTCACGAGGAATTTTTGTCACTACATTTGTCCTTGGTTATTTTGAAATGAGCCATATTCTGATAAAATAATATTTTTGGCATTTGAAACTGTCAAGTTTCCAGATAAGCTATCGCCTTAATCACGGCGGGAAATCAAATGACGTGATATTTTGGATGATTTTCGATTATTTTCTAAAACATTTTTATGATCGATGTGAAAAGGATTTGAAGCAGAGAATGTTGGAAATTGTTAGGGATTTCCTGAATGCGTTTAACCCCATTTAATCTGTCGATGGAAATGATTGACGACCAACCAAAATTTTGGTTGGTCGTCAATATTATTTTCATCAGCTAATAATAAATAATCTATCACGTCGAACAATTTCCTTGCGTTTTCCACCTTCTCTGCCTCAAACCGAATATACACTGATCTAGATCTATTGTTAAACAAGAGGGCCATTGGCCCTGAAGCGCTCACCTGAGATAATAGCTTTCTGTATATGGTGTGTCTGAGCCTCTAAAATGATCACATTTTATTAAGATTTGTGGCCTGTATAGTGCACATACCTTTTTTCATAAGATTTGACCATGTGGCCTAGTTTATGACCTAAGATGACCCAATTTCGAACTTGTCTGTTGTTTGATCAAGATAATCATTCTAACATTTTCGGGTTGATTGGGCAAAAGAATTCCAAGACTGGACCCAATGACCTAGTTTCGGAACCCAGATGACCCAATTTTGAAATTGACCGAGACTTTATCAAGATAATTATTCTGACCAGTTTTCAGGTTGATTGGGCATAAAATGTGGCCTCTAGAGTGCTCACAAGGTTTCTCTTTAAGTTGACCTTGTGACCTAGTTTTTGACCCCAGATGACCCAATTTCAAACTTTTGTACAATTCATCAAGAACAACATTCTGAGCTAATTTCAGGTTGATTGGGCAAAAAACGGTCTTCTAAGAGTACACACAAGGTTTTCCAAGACTTGACCCAGTGACCTAGTTTACGACCCCAGATGACCCAATTTCGAAATTGTCTGAGATTCAGAGTTGCCACTAGTCAGAGGAAATAAAATTCACTGACAATTCCCTGACATTTCCCATTTTCCCTGACAAAATTGGAAAGTTCCCTGACATGTTCGTCGCGGTTATTTCCCGGTAACTCTCGATATTTCTAGACAATTTAAAAGGTGATGTTGAAATCATTTTTTATATGGCACTGCATATCATTTTCTCAAAATGCCATGACAATTCTCTGATATTTGCCTGTATTTTCAAATTTCCCTAGCAGTTCACAAAATTCCCTGACAATTCCCTGACCATGAAAAAATTAAAATTTCCCTGACTTTTCCCGGACGCATGACAACCCTGAGATTTTATCAAGATAATTATTCTGACAAATTTTCATGATAATAGGGCAAAAAATGTGGCCTCTGGGACGCATACAAGGTTTTTCTAAGACTTGACCACATGACATAGTTCACGACTCCAGTTGACCCAACGTTTGAACTTGTCTGAGATTTCATCCGAATAATCATTCTGAGCCAATTTCGGGTTTATTGGGAAAAAAATGTGGCCTCTAGAGTACACACAAGGGTTTTTTAGGATTTGACCCCGTGACCTTGTCTATGACCCCAGATGACCCAACTTGTCCGAGATTTGATCAAGACAATTATTCTGAGCCATTTTCAGGTATATTGGGCAAAAAATGTGGCATCTAGAGTGCACACAAGGTTTTCTAAGATTTGACCCCGTGACCTAGTTTATGACCCCAGATGATTCAATTTCAAACTTGTCCTTAATTTTATCAAGATGGTCATTCTGGGCCAATTTCAGGTTGATTTGGCAAAAATGTGGCCTCTAGAGTGCACACAAGGTTTTCCAAGATTTGACCCCGTGACCTAGTTTATGACCCCAGGCATGCCAATTTTACAATTGTCCAAAATTTGATCAAGATAATCATTCTGAGTCAATCTAAGCTTTATTGGGCAAAAAATGTGGCCTCTAGAGTGCACACAAGGTTTTTCTAAGATTTGACCACGTGACCTAGTTTTTGACCCCAGATTACCCAATTTCTAAGTTGTCCGTAATTTGATCAAGATAATCATTCTGAGCCAATTTCAGCTTTATTGGGAAAAAATGTGGCCTCTAGAGTGCACACAATGTTTTTCTAAGATTTGACCCTGTGACCTAGTTAATAACCTTAGATGACCCAATTTCAAATCTGTCCGAGATTCCATCAAGACAATCATTCTGAGCAAATTTCAGGTATATTGGACAAAAAATGTGGCCTCTAGAGTGCACACAAGGTTTTTCTAAGATTTGGACCCGTCACCTAGTTTATGACCCAAGACGACCCAACATCAAACTTGTCCGAGATTTGATCAAGACAATCATTTTGAGCCGATTTCAATTTGATTGGGCAAACAAGAGCTGTCACTGTAAGATGACAATGCCCCCGACACCGCTTTGATTTTAAATTATGGCCAATCTATGTTCAAGGTCAAGGTCATCCAGGGGTCAAGGTCACCAAAGTATGTACCTACAGAAAGGTAATGTACCAAGGAATGTTGTGGTAAAGTATGAAGCGAATATGTTAAGTAATAAGGAAGTTATGGCCAATGTTAAAGTTTTTGGACGGAATGACGGACGGACGGACAGACAGACGGACAGACAGACAGACGGACAGACAGACGGACGGACGGACGGACGGACGGACGGACGGACGGACGGACAAGTCAAATTTATGATGCCTCCCTATCGGGGGCATAAAAATGTGGCCTCTAGAGTGCACACAAGGTTTTTCTGAGATTTGACCCTGTGACCTAGTTTATGACCCCAGATGACCCAATTTCAAACTTGTCAGAGATATCATCAAGACAAACAGTCTGAGCCAATTTCAGGTTTATAGGGCAGCATATGAGGCCTCTAGAGTGCACACAAGGTTTTTTTTTATAATATTTGACCTAGTGACCTAGTTTTTGACCTTAGATAACCCAATTTCGAACGCGTCCGAGATTTCATCAAGACAATTATTCTAATTAAATTTGAGGTTGATTGGACATAAACTGTGGCCTCTAGAGCGCACACAAGACAAAGTTTGACGCACGACGCATGGTACACGACACACGACGGACGACGGACATAGCAGTATCACAATAGCTCACCATGAGCACTTTCGTGCTCGGGTGAGCTAAAAATATTGATCTTCTGAAATTGATGTGCCTCGTGATTTCCCGCCATGTAAGTACAGTCTAGCCCTGGGACCAGTTTCATCAAAACATTTAAGACGTATTTTTGTCTTAAGCCACTCTTACAACCGGTCGTACGTGCTCCTGCGTGCAGTCTGCGTCTAAAACGTAGGCATAGTCGTGCGATGCATGCAAGTGCAACTTACGATTTTGGTGGACGCAACAAAGACGCAGACTGCACGAGTAGTAGGATATGGGTGCTTCACGCAGCAAAGAATTGACCGGGCAATTCTTTTAGCCTCTTTTACAACCCGTCGAGCGTCCATATAAATCGTGCGTTTTTAAACTACAAGAGAATAACACGGATCTTAATTAGACTGTCATTCAAACCCTTTTCAAAAGTCAAATTACTCGAGGGTCCCATTTGAAAGCTGATGCAAATTTACATGACAAAATGATGTCGATACGTTCATCGATAAACATTGTTTACACTTTAAAGGGACACATACTAGGTTGGTTCTTTAGGAAAAAGAGCAATATAGGGACAATCAGAGTTTGCTTTGTTGTGTGGTGCATTGCATTATTCATATCTAGGGCCAAAAGGAAAGACATCTTAGCACTGGAAGCAAGTTTATCACTATCTGTCAAGGTCCAATTTCCCATAAATCTTACCATAAATATTAAGTGCGGGTAGAGTAATTATATAAAGGCTTGATTTAGAAGGACTAAATGAACTTCATTTGAAATTTCCCTTGACAGAAATAATCTAGCTATGCAGGTTGACAATGCCATACGATATTTCTTGAATATTTGTTTGACATGTTTCTTTGTCCGACAGCCTCGTATGAGTCGACAACGTTCATTTCGATACGTTTTCCTGGATGACCGCGCAAATGGTGACATTTTGGAAAACAAGAGTTATCCGCAGACAACGTAGCTCGCCTATAAGCGAACTTTTCACAAAAACAGATCAACTCCATGGTCAAGGTAAAGAGGTCAAAGATCATGGTCCCAATTGAAAGGGCTTAGCAGGAGGTATATATGTGTGAAAAATAATGGCACTATCTCTAATAGTGCCTAAGGTATAGGCCACGTTAATGGGTTTTTTTTTTTTCAAATAGATCAATCTCCTAGGTCAAAGTCAGAAGGTCCAGTCATGGTCCAAAATGAAAAGTTTTGGCAGGAGGTATACAGGTGTGAAATACAAAGTCTCTATCAATAATAGTACACGAGATATAGGACAGATTAAAGTTATTCTTAAAGTAGGTCAATGTCACTAGGTCAAATGTCATAGTCCAAAAGAAAAGGTCTTTGCAGGAAGTATCCACGTGTGGAACATCAAGGATTTATCTCTAATATTTCCTGAGATATAGACTAGGTTAAATTTTTGTTGGAACGACGCGACGCGACGCCGATGGACTGTGTCATTAGCTTCCCTGACATAAAGTCCCGGCTCGCTAAAAATGCCAAAGTTTTCTTAAATGTGGACAAAAATAAGAAATGAGGAAACCGTATTTTATAATAATAATAATGATGATAATAATAAAGTCTTTATTTTACGAGGCAGCCCTGTGGGTCTCTACAAATATTTACAAAATATACGAGCACGTACATGCATAATTATATACAACAAAGCAAAGCAACATATGAAATATCCAAAGTGTGGTTACTCCTTTCTTACATGACAAAATCTTAAGCTGATTTAAGCTAATTTACTGACAAATAAGTTGCGTGTTATAGCATGGAAAGAAAGTACATGTAGTGAAGGAGTAAAAGACTGGTAAACAGTATTTTCTTCCTTTCTCTAATTGTATTCAGGGTTCGTTAGATAGTCAAAATGATTTTCTGTTTGGGAAAGTATTGATAAGAACTGTATAAAGAAGAACACACTTTGGTCAGCATACAAAATGAAAGAAAAGATTTGTTGGAGAAATCAAGCTTATTCATCATATAAATGTACACATTCTCGCGTTGGATGGGATTTGTGCAAAACGATTGTAAGCACTTTCTATCCGTTTCTTAGCATATTTTAAAAGGTTCATCCGAACGTCCTGGTTTAATAAGAATATAGAATTACCGGATAAGAAGATAAGATCGAAAATATGTAAAGTAAAACCCAGATAGACAAAAGCAGTGGTAAACATGACCTTTGTGAATATCACTGGTAATGAGATATATTTGATAGTCTTGTCCGCTTTCACAAAAAGGGCTAAAATAAGAGCGTCTATCTATATTGATGCAATCGCAATTTAGTCAGACTGCGTACAAAGGCATTAATTATACCTATCAACACGCGTAAACGATGCACGTGTTGGATTTTATCGGTAATATTTAACTTTTGACTTTCTATGGTCCTAAGAAAACGTCCAACCATATTTTCATTTGTTTTCGTGTTTAGTAGAAGAATGACAAGCTTTAATTATCATTTTATAATATCAATCATTGGAACCATCTGAACATTTTCCAATAATTGTTCAATCCTACATTGTCCAGTAATTTCTCAGAATGACTAACGTTACTGACACTCCACAGAATTCTTCAATTGTCAAATTACGACAAGCATCTTTTGAGGAAGAGCGAAAACTTACATACTATGTGTTGAGGATAATAAAAAAATCATACAGTTGGTAAGATGTTAACACTATAAAAGCTGTTACAAATCAAAGTGCTGAGAGCACTGCAATTGGACGTCTCTGATTGATTGAGCGGGATTTTACATGAACGAAAGATATTTTATTCATTCTTCAGTGTTTAATTCTATAAGATCGGTTTCGGACATACGAAATCGGCTTTATTA
This sequence comes from Fragum sueziense, assembly GCA_963680895.1. Taxonomy (NCBI): domain Eukaryota; kingdom Metazoa; phylum Mollusca; class Bivalvia; order Cardiida; family Cardiidae; genus Fragum; species Fragum sueziense. The sequence goes on from OY804608.1 coordinate 8,794,052, forward strand.
CCAGAAAACCCTTCTCAGGCTTCAAATGATTTGATTGCCGTTTCAAGACAACTGATTTGTCTCTATGAATAATCACTATTAATTTGATTACCCAATTCAATTAAGGTCATGTGATTAGCACTTTTGTCTTCTTGTTTCGGTTAACTATGAGTATTGTCGTCAGTTACACCTTTCGTTGATTTTATAAAGGACGATACAAAGCAATTTATTCAAAATGTAAGCCAACGCGCCACATAAATGAAAGCCGCGATAGCTCACTTGGCAGAGCACTCACCTTGTACTATTTACACATGTCTATATCTGGAAGGCCCTGGGTTCGAATTCTACTCAGACATTGTTCTTTTTTATCATCTTCTTTTCGACTTTTATCTCCACCATCGTTAGGGATAAAACGACCGCAGTGATTTAGAATCGATCTAAACACAAATTCAACGACATAAAGTAATGAAACGCCGATCATTTACATACAATTCCGCTCAATCAATCAGAGACGTCTAAATATAGTGCTCCAAGCACTTTGATTTTTATTTGTGTTTAGAGTAAAAAAAAAGAAAAGAAACACTGCAGCAGTTTCCCCTGGTTGTGGTTACAAAACAAATTCAATACACACTTTTCCTGAAACTAAATACCAGATGAATTGGAGCACCTAACCATGGATTCCTCATACCAGTACTACCGCAACATCCTTACATCTACAGATGTGCGTACAAAGAAGAAATTGGGAACGTGCCGTCGGGAAAATGGCAGTGGAGTACAATACGCAATTTAAATCTTCATATCATTATCAACGAAAATTTGAGAATAGCAATGTCCATATCTGTACACATATTCATACGATCATCTATGTTCCATTGTCATTGTTGCAGACCCATTGCTTAATCTTCTTAGTACAATACACGTAAACGGTTCACTTAAACGTGATGAATACAGATCGCTGTCACTCGATCATAGACTAGTAATAATCATTGTTGTCATGATCATTGATCAGTATGTAAATAGGTCATGATACTGTCGAATATCAGTGATACAGATGCTGGAGAAAAAAAAAATAAAACTCGTAAGAGCAACTATTTTTCTGAATAGGTGGATATCACTAGCGTCTCATCTGAGGCTGTTCAGATGGAACCTCGATTTGCCATCGAGTCGAACCCGAGTTGCGAAATGAACTCACTCCCTGAGAATCAATTTGAAAACCCTGTTTCCAAAATACGTCTCGTGGAAACCCCGTTCCTTTAAATATGTCAAAGACTTAAACAACAATGATCAAAGAAAAAGAATCGATCATACATAATACGTTCATTAAACTGAGTAATCATCCTAAAATGTCTGTTTTCAGTAAAGACATCAAGAAAAACAAACTTTTTAACAAACGTTATACAGAAAAAATAATCCGAACAGGTTTCGAACCAACGGCGTTCCAAATTTCATACTAAAAAAGGTTGCGAGGTTAATCCTTTCCCATTTGAGCTATCGCTGCTGCTGATGATGTAAGGCGTTTGTTTACTTTATAAACATAGTGTATGCATGTATCGCTTTCTAAAGATGTTACCCTTTACACAATATTACGATACGAAAGTCAAATCACTACAACAAAATGGTTAAATCGAAAAAAGATCGTAAAGTTGGTTAAGACGTGGCATGAATTGAATCGGCAAATGAATCTTATAGTGTTTGTTAGAGAACACATAGAAAGAAGGAAAAGATACGACAGTTTTCCTGTATGGTCGCAAAATCTGTTTTGAATTTTGGTCAACTGGCAATTGAGTCTGAGAAAGGGTTTTTTGGTAATGAAAACTCATTTCGCCTGTCGAGAAGTGGTTATAAGAATTGTACGTCCTTTCGGACGTCCAATTAAAAATGAACATTTATATTTATGAAAAAAAAAATAGCCTAAAACTACAATATACATGTATAAAACAGACTTACCGCATCTACTTAAGACGCAAATGATTAACTTACATGATTGGGAAAATGGATTCTAAAAAAACTAAATCAACCATGACATTGGCTTAAGCTTTGTGGCCAAAGATGCAATCTCTTACAACTTGGGTACAAACATTTATGACGTCGCGCACGGTATTGGGGAACTTTTTCAAAAAACGCTAGCCTTTGCGATTCATAACTGAATTTTGCAAGAACCGTTTCTGGGGTCTGGGGAATTGTGGGTAGCCGAACATGGCGGACATTGTTTTTCATCGATGACAAATTTTTGCTGAAAAACCAAGATTTGGAACTTTTAACCAACTGTCATTGCCAAGAGAAGCTTTTGAAAACACCTATCAACAAGATGACAACGTTTTATACTGGTAAATACGCCCCACTAAGTGAGAACTTTGCTGAAAATGCTCGAAAACGTAAATGTAGGTCAGCCAGCGACACGTCGCAACAAAACAGCCCCGAATCGCCTCATGAGCATTTGAACCTGAACTCGACAGTACCAACAAAACACCAATTCTCCAGCATGAATGTCGATGATAAGCTTGATTCCCTATTCGATATGATGTCTGCATACGGACCATTACATTTGAAACTAGACACTATTACTCAAAGCCTTTACCACTCAAAGGCCATTGATGATGTAAATGAGGCCCGTCTTCGACTTCTAGAATACAAAAGTATCGAAATGGAAGCCCGCCAGCTGAGGTCTAATCTGATAATTTCTGGTATTCCCGAGCCGGCTGGAGATGAAAATTGTCAGAACACCATTCTAAGGTTCATCGAGTCTCGCCTTGACGTGGATATAGACACTATCCAGATCGCTACAGCATATCGTATAGGACGGCGCATAGTATCTCGTGCTCGTTTTAATGCCAGACACAGATCTCTTCTCGTAACCTTCACCAACCCATATCAAGCAGATAGTATCATAGAGAGGGCTTACCAGCTGAGGGGTACCGACTTTGGTATATCACGTGACTATCCGCGCGAGATTAGAGAGGCGAGGAAAGAACTGTGGTCGGAGTATAAAGCGGCGAGGGATAGATTTGGATCTCGTCATGTCAAACTGGCTTATCCTGCGGCGATCGTTATCAAGGGGGAAACAGTTAACGATCTGTTCCCAAACTGGCACCAGGTACTCCGTGGATCCAGGAATTCAGACGTACAGGCCCGGACACAATTACGATACAAACATTTGGTTGAACAATCGCTCAAACCAACAGGACCGGCGGAGAAAACATTTGAACTACGTACCAACGTTACTAATCACGAGTCGCTCGGTACTCACGATGAGGTTATCATCCCGACTAACCCAGACCAGACCGAGCAGACTAGTGAACCACTCTCAACTCATATTGCTAGTCAGCGTCCTGGTTACCTGCTTGACGTACATCCTATACTCTCTAGCCAGCATACCCCGCCACCATCGTCCCCAGTCAAGGATATGGATGTCCAGGTCAGTGAACCAGCCCCGGACCCAGACCCTGTCATAGATCAGCCTGGTCAGTCAACATAGGGTCACGCGGGGAACGTGGCCTTTTGCGATAAATGTATACTCCTGCCATGCTCATCTAATGTCACACACTGTAAACATTTACCAGAATATACTGTGAATTCGTGTACCAATCATGCTCGATTCTGCTTTACACCAACAAACCCAGGCAAAAACCAGAACTTTTCATCAGCAACAGATTACGCCAGTATAGACAATGACTATTTAATAAAATCCACTGTAAAATCGGTCACTAAAAACGATATGCATCTTATAAATAACCAAAAGTCGAACAGAACTGAGCTTTCAATAGCAGCATTGAACGTTTGTGGACTGAAAACTAGGGTCTCCTATATGTAAATCTATCAATTAAAGAAACGCCTTCTAAATCTAAACACATATACAATTCTGGCACATGTAAATGGCAAGAAACAAAGAAAGAAGGATTTCTATTGAACATAGACCAAGATCGAGTTCAAGAAATCGATACTTTACTTAATTCGTCTGATAATCAAAATCCAAAATTACTAATTGACTCTATAAATGAAAAGATAAGCAAATTATTCCAAAATGCTTCAAGTAAGACATTTACCTCTAAAACCTTTAATCCTAAGTCTAAATCAATAAAACAGAATAATACGAAGCCTTGGTTCGGGCCTCAGTGTGATCTCGCACGAGGAAAATACCATTTGGCGCGTAAAGAGTACAATTTATGTAGGACTTCACTAAATAAACAGCGACTTAATACAGCGAGTAAAACGTATAAACAAACGATAAGATATTTCATTCATAAACGCAAGTATACTAACGAGAAAAAAATACGCGCCCTGAACAAATCAAGGCCAAAGGATTATTGGAAATTGTTAAACAAATTAGTTAAACAGAAACAGTATGATACGCCAAGCTTGGATCAATTTTATGAACATTATCGGGATATAAATAGTTCTTCTAACCAATCCGAAGAAATTCCGGAAGTAGATAATATTGATCCCAACTCTAACATTCATACAAATAGTTTAAATGAATCTATTACAGAACAAGAAATTGACAAAATGATAAATAAAAGCAATAATGGCAAATCACCCTCTCCACATGACAAAATTCTAAACGAATATATAAAATCAACCAAAACATTCATGATACCTATCTATAAGAAATTATTTAACATTATATTGGATACGGGTGAACTGCCCGATTCCTGGCTAATAGGGACTATAAGGCCAATTTATAAACATAAAGGTTCTACTATGGACGCAAATAATTATAGACCTATTACAATATTAAGTTGCCTTGGTAAATTGTTCACGGCAATCCTTAACGAAAGAATTAATAATTTTCTGGACGAAAATGACTTACTACTTGAAAACCAAGCCGGATTCCGAGCTAGATATTCCACAATTGACCATATATTTACCCTGTACACACTCGTCGAAAAATTACGTTCGCAAAAGAAAAAGTTATTCTGTTCATTTATAGATTTCTCGTCTGCTTTTGATTCAATCTGGAGAGCTGGACTTTGGCAGAAAATCTTCAACGTCGGTATTAAAGGAAAGATTTTCACTGTAATTCGAAACTTAAACTCTGGTATCAAATCATGTGTTTCCGTAAATGGCGAAACTTCAGCTTTTTTCCCTAGTTATAACGGTGTCAGGCAAGGTGAAAATCTTTCACCGATCCTTTTTTCTCTGTACATGAACGATCTAGAGCAGTATCTGAACAAAACCAATGACGGGATTAAACTTGAAATAACCGAAGATCAAACTATACTCTATGTACAACTGCTTGTCCTCCTTTATGCAGACGATACTATTATTTTCAGCGACAATGAAAAATCGTTCCAATCGCTATTGAACCAATTCAATGACTACTGTCAAAAGTGGAAATTGAAAATAAATATGTCTAAAACAAAAATAGTGATATTTGGCACAAATAGACCACAAAAATATAAATTTGATATAAATAAAGAGAAAATAGAAATTGTGTAATCATATAAGTATCTCGGTGTATACTTTTCCTCGTCTGGTAGCTTTTTAAATTGTATTCAACATAATATAAACCAGGCTAGGAAAGCTCTTTTTCAACTCTTTGTAAGGATATCGAATATTGATCTACCATTTGATCTCCAATTAAAATTGTTCGATTCCACCATTGTTCCAATTTTAACTTACGGATGTGAAGTATGGGGATTTGTTAAAACCGATATTATTGAACAATTTCATTGTAACTACCTTCGTAAAATAACAAAAACAAAAAGAAGCACTCCGCGATATATGTTATACGGCGAACTGGGAAGATACCCTCTTGATGTTGAAATTAAATCACGCATGATAAACTTTTGGTCAAAACTAGTTAACTTCAAACATTCAAAAATCTCGTACCGTGTCTATCAACACATGATCACAAACAATTTGGAAAATAAATGGACAAATGAAGTAAAGAATATTCTTAACACTACAGGTAATGCCTATTTATGGCTCGGTCAAGATTTGCTAGTTAATAAAAATACACACAAGCTAGTTAAACAAACATTGATAGATCAATTTAAACAAAATTGGTATGCACAAACACAATTGTCACAGAAAGGTAAACTATACTCTTGCTATAAACTCAACTTCGGCATTGAAAATTACTTAATTACATTACCTTCTCAACTAAGAATTCCTATGTTACATTTCAGAACTGGTAATCATAAACTTCCAGTCGAAACTGGCCGGTGGAGAAATAACACAAATAGCACCATTGCCTATTCAGAACGCAAATGCACGCTTTGCAAATCCGGTGATGTTGGTGATGAAATGCACTACCTCTTGATTTGTAATAGATTTAAAAATCAGAGAATTAAGCACATAAACAGAAAATTTTATAAGTCCCCGAATATTCTGAAATTTCAAGGTATTATGAATTTAACTAACAAAAGAGAAGTCAATAATGTTGCAACTTTCATGAAATTGATTACCTCTTACTTCAAAAATCGAACTTCTACTCGATGATACACGATTATATATACTACCTTTTCCCAATCTTCTACTCGTTTTCTTTTTTCGATCAGTATATTTATATGTAAACTTTGTTATTGTAAGCAGTCATCTGTGACCTGATTACGTCGATACATTTTAAAATGTTTTCATGTAGTTTTCTTATAATTCATGGCATGGATAGTATTCCGCTTTCCCCATCTGTTCATACTACCCACGCAACTTTTTGTGTATTTCACTTGTTCACATGTTTTTGCAATTTGTTACATGTATAACATAATTGTAAATTGTGAGGAAAATAAAGGTATTTGTATTGTATTGTATTGTATTGTATTGTTTGCCTTCCTAAAACTTTGTTATATGTCAAAATAACCTTAAAGGGACATTTCATTCCAATTTCAATTTGTTAAAGTATATCTTGATGCCAAGATTGGTTATTCTAATGAGTATAAATACTGTTAGTTTTTTTTAAGTTGTTGCCAATAAGCGAGAAACATGCATTTAAAGTTTAGACATAATCAATAAATTGCATATAAATCTGAACTGTTGTCCACAACAATTTGTTCAATCTTAGCACAAATTAAATATAAATTTCTCGTAAACGGCGCAATATTTTGGCTTGAAATTTTCAGAATTTTCATAAGAAAATATGCTCTTTCTGATAAAAATAAAAGTAAAATTTATGACAAAAAATTCTGAAATGTCACTTTAAAACCATGATCTTTTTCAATGACATACTCTTTTCAGGTTGTTAGTTTGTATAAATTTGCTAGAAAGAATCTTTGTTCGTAGATTCGGCGAAAAAACGCGTGTAACATGTAACATAAATTTTCAACGGCGACGGATATTTATGAACAACTTTGCGATTAAGTAACGTCAAACACATTGAAAAATATGTTATATGACAGTGGAAATGCTGTAGAATATTTTGCAGAGCGGAAATCAAATTTCGATGTCGATTACGCAAATAAGCCCAGTTTGCTCACCAAAATCGCAGTGTAACAATTAGAATTACGTCGCAGAAAAAATGACAATTTTGTTTGATATTTTGTGAATTTATGACTGAAATGCAACAAAACTTGATATAAGAAATATTATTTTTCTCTTTTTCTATAATATATACATGAAAATTAGTTAGCATAATAAACGATGCATTAATGATATAAACTGTGTGTGGACAGAAATTGTTTCAGGTCGCTGAAAACTCTACTTATTCACCCTTTAGATTTTAAAAAATACCGGTTCCATTATTCACACAGCGATTTAATTTCGATGTAGAAATATTATTTTTTTCTTGTTTGTCATATCAAAATTTCAACGCAAAATAATGAAAAAAGATGTTCAAATTTGTTCGTGTGGACAGAAATTGTATAAACGTAAACCTTTTTCAATTGGCGTAGCCTTAAAACTATCTATTTCGGGCATTTTAAGACGAAAATTAAACGAATCAAAGTGGAGTTAAAGCTTAAGAAGTGCAAAATACAGAAAAAAGTGGACATTTTGTTAAAACATGGCCTTGTCTTTTTAAATCACTTTAGTTTGTACAGAGAGTAAGCACTAAAAGCACAACACAACCATCTACGTAAAAACTTCAACGTTCCGCTATTAGTAGAATAATGACGTTCGCTAGTTTGACGTTACATTCAGTTCCCCAATACCGTGCGCGACGTCGTATGTGTTTAAAACTTAACGTTTACAAAATACTAAACTGTCGGACCAAGGCTATAATGATGAAGGTTAAACAATGATATGAACGGGTAAAAAGTCAATTCGTACGGCACACTTTCTCTTCTTAGTGGGTTGGTGTGGTTTGATGCCTCATGAATATGACCACTATATTAGTTAAGCTTCGTTTGTATATAATTCGTCATGTGTTTTCTTCTTTCCGTGAACGCGTGCCTCGAAAGTCGACTGTCGCAGGTCTTTCAAGAACGGCAATGCATCTGTTGAAAAATGAAAGAAGAAAAATACGACAAAATTATATACATTTTTTCTATAAATTTTAAATGTAATTGTAAATGCGTAATACCTTGCAGTTGGAGAGGTCATTCATGAAACAAAAGTGCCTGTCCAACTTGTTGCAATATTACATGAGTCATGAGGTTTTACGCCGTTTTCAGCTACTAGATCTATGGTCATATCGCGGCGGTGTTGCAATATCAGGTGGAGATGGCGATAAATGTATGGAAGAATACACTTAAAGATACTTCTAACGCAACACTTACCTTTTTGGTAATAACTTGATATTTGATAAACCATTTTTCATCAAATTTTCAACAAATTTAATTAATTCACGATTGCATAATATTTGCAATTTTCATAAAGAAACATTGAGTAGAAATGATTAAATTTGCAGTTCATATAATATGATTAGAAAACAAAAAGTCGCAAAAATGCTATGTGAGCTGATAACGTAAATTCGTGTTATTCATGTAATGTTAGCAGTAAAGTTTATGACATTCTGCTAAGATTATGTGTGTCCGTCATGGATCTAAATGACACGAAGACACCCCCTTCTCGTTGATAAAGCATAATTGATAATGAATGTTTGCAAGATAATTCTTCACTCGTCCCTTTTAAGTTCCTGTTCCAGTTTTTGAAAATTTCTTGGAACAAAAAGGCAAAAAACTAATGTCTGGTAACAAGTTCGATGATTTTGTGCAATGATGACGCGTACTAAACATTATTTCTTAAACAAAGGAGGTACAACTGAATTCTAGTATTGTTTAGCACGTGAAAACATGTTATCAAATCTTATGAAGCAGTGGTTCGAGATATGAGCATGATTTGGTGACGATGCTTTGATGCTATTGAATTCTTTAAGGGGGAATGCTCCAGTTTTTCGGAACACTCGGTCATTACTGTAGTAAATTAAATGTTTCGTACCAATATGTTTCGCTACCATATTTTCAATAATATAACACATTATTACAATTTACCATTTTCGACGGTAAAAGTGTATTTATTATGCAAAACTGATTTCCTCAAGATGTAAATCGATTATTTAGAGCAAGACAGTCGTAAGTTTGTATGCAGTTACCACTGTTTTGCGTCATTTTATTCATGTGTATCTGATAAAAATTGCTGTAATTCACTAATAAGTGCGCTGACCTATACATTTTCTTTTTGAATTATTACCAGGACATGTTGCTTAATACAATGAGGGAGATTTATCAAATTCTATTATGTAGAACTTGTAATATTTCCAAAAATATGCAAATTTTGACATAAAACACTCCAACTTCGTTGATCTAACCGAACACGTGAGCATGCTGTTTTGTACATTTACACGTTTATAATAGCACAGTTTTTGGGTTTTCTGTTCTCATTAAATGTAAGACGTTACTTTAAATCCGTTTTCGGGACTAAACGATGAATATACAGCATTTTATTAGCATTTTAATGACCTTGGGAAGGTGCAAGAAATTGTGCATTTTTTCGAAGTAGGGGTATGTGGTACGAATGCCTATAAAACTCAAACAAGTTCGCTGACCATCCATTTTTATTTTATTTTTCAATTGGTAATAACATGTAATTCCAACATACAATATATGAATAAATTCTATTATTGGGAAAAAATTTAGGAAACTGGAGCATTCCCCCTTAATTGCCTGGAGTTTTGTGACTTTTCATATTTGAGTCTTAGTGAAAAATCTAAATATGTTTTATGGTCGGATCAATCGATTTTGATGAAACTTGCAGAAAACATGTAAACGTAGTTGATTTATATTTGCTGAAAATTTCATTAAATTTACTGCATTTTTTTAAACTATGATCAAAAATGCAAGTGTTGCGATGGAAGTGTCTAAAAATGCTTTTTAAACATCATGTCAAATATTGAACGATAATAAGATAATAATAAGTAGCTGTTTTTAAATTCTATAGATGAACATCAAAGTTATTTGATATCTTGGAAATGGTTGGAAAATGATGCCTTATAAAATTAGAAAGTAAAATAGAATACCAGTTCCTCCGGTCCCTTGGATCGATAAGGCACTACCCTCATTCTTTTTCACACGGTCTCTTCCTAAAACGATATACCTGAAAAATGATATAGTCTATACATAACTTATTTATTCTCCTTCGCGACTGTTTAGATCACGGCGGGAAATTGAGTTACCAGAAGGGACAGTTCGTATAAAAAATTGTTTGAATAAACTCTCGCTTCTGATCTGTTTATGAGTGCAATTCTTTTTTTTCTTCAAAGTTTTCTATATTAGGCCTAACGCTTTCCCAAACAAGACCTGGTTTTGACGTCCCCTGGTGGAATAGGCTTGGGAAAACATTGAACTGCTGATAACCAGCAGTTTCTCCTTTTGTCTCAATATTTTCTCTGCTATACTATACATAAATTTCATCTTTGATAACGCCTATTTTGTCATTTGTGGCAGTTTTCGAAGTGGATTACCCTAAAATTAAGTTGTTTGGGAAAGGGTTAAGTATTTAGAAATAACCATCATAGTCGTATACATAAATGCAAATCGATAATCTTTCTTTGGCTTCAAAAGATTTCGGCCTAAGTTTTTTATGAATTCAACTGAAACTGTTTTACAATATTCAGATGTTTGTAGAATATTATCCTTTACAGTGGATATGGCATTATTTGTTGATTCCTGAATCAAACGTCTGGATATGTGAGATATGCTTACTTTGTTACAATCTGGATATGGTAACTTCTGAAATCTGCAACCGACCCTATACATTCATCAAAAGCTATGGATAGAGTGGGGAGGTCCCGTGAAAGTACTGAAATAAAAAATGTCCACAAGAATATCTATCTAAATAAGTAAAGATGAAAGGTATGGATATTGGCACACGATATGCTCTGTGATATGTAAGACCTGAATTTGGCGCCACCATGCTAAGATAAAACCAGTTGTGAGAATCCCTGAAGACAAACCGAAGTTAGAAATACATAATTATGGAGGGTCCACACAGAAACCTCACATATAGACATAATCAAGGTGTATAATCACGTGATACACAAATTTCAGAAAATCTTCAATAACTTTGTTTATATTTGACCGATTTGAATTCGGTTTGAAGCAGAGAATGTGGACAGTCGTCACGCATTAGATTGACGTGGTTGGTTTTCGAAAAAATCGACTAATAAAAAAGTTATTGAAGATAAACCAAAATTTTGGTTTATCTTCAATAACTTTTTTATCAGTTGATTTTTTAAAAATCTACGACGTCCATGTTATTCCTGACATTTTCCACCTTCTCTGCTTCAAACCGAATTCAAATTGGTCAAGTATTGACACAGTTATTGAGGATTATCGGAAATTCTAAGTCACGTGATTATACACCGTGATAATGGTAAAGGAGAACAACGGCGTGATACGATTGTGATTACTAACCATGCAAAATTTTTTCTTGGTTCACAAACTGTTCTAGAACGTTAAATAGCACATCTAGAACAGTTCTAGAAGTGACAGATAACGTTGTAGAACGTTCTAGAACAGTTCTTGAACTTAAATGATTTTTGGGGGGTAGTTTCCACTTGGTTGAAATTGAAACTAAGGCTGCGAGGGTCAAACTAGTGCGTGTTTAGAGGTACTATTTCATGCATTTATCAAAGAAGATTGCATCCAACGGAAACGTACAACAATGATATAGCACATCGACGCTGAAGGAAAGACAAACAAAGTTATCAAGTATTGGTAAACAGGCCCGTAGGAACGGGAAGGGGGCTAGGGGGGGGGGGATATGCTAACCTCCCCCAAAGTTGGCCAAAAATGCCAAATTTTCTTTTTTTCACACTGAAAATTTTGGAAAATCCAAATTAGCCCCCCCCCAATATTCAGACACTGAGGCTTTAGCCCCCACAATATGAAATTGCTTCCTACGGACCTGGAAAATGTTATGTTTACATATCTCTTCTTTTATATTTCCGTCTGCACAGATCACCATGAAAACTTGAAGTCTCATAAAACATTATACACTACTAGGGTAAGATGTTTATTGATTTGTAGTTTGATGTCATAAGTCGCAAATTTTGGTATCGAGTTCAATAAACATCCATCATGGTCAAGGTTAAATATTACGAAAAAAGGCCTTTAAAGGGGGAATAACACTTAACATCTTACAAATTTTCCGAGAACTTCGTACAAAAAAAATAAACATATATTATTAAAATATGGTCTTTAAATTGCATATATGCCAAATCTTAGCTTTCTACCTTGTGTATTGGCTTAGATGTCGACGGATTTAAAACCCCATGATTTTTTGTCCCGGGGATAAAAATTATAATAATAAAACATATCGTCCCTTGACAGCCAGAAGTGGCTATCAGCAGTTAAAATTTAACTGCTGATAGCCACTTCTGGCTGTCAAGGGACGATATGGGGTTTTAAATCCGTCAACATCCTAGCCAATACACAAGATAGAAAGCTAAGATTTGGCATAGATGCAATTTAAAGGCCATATTTTCATAATATATATTTATTTTTTGCACGAATGTCTCTGAAAATTTGTAAGATGTTAAGTGTTATTCCCCCTTTAATGTACACTTGAATATTTTATTCTCATTCTGATACAGACTGCCCTTTAGTCCATAGTAATGTAAGCAACAAACTTAGGTTTTACCGTATGTCCGAACGTCTGAAGTCTCTTCAATCCATTTTATAAACTCTCGATGAGCTGGAAGCATATATTGCCTCAATTCTGTCAAGTATGTTGTTTTCCCTGCAAGGGAAAAAAATTACAAGAAGTTTGTATTTTACAATGTGTAAACTAGAGGACCTCAATAGCTTTGACGGTGTTCCCGACAGTCCTTCCTTAAAGTGACATTTCACATTTATTTCATTTTTGAAGTTGTTATTCATATGCGAAAAATACACCTTTAAAGTTGAGGCAGAAATGGCAAAAACTATATAAATATGAACGGTTGTCCACAACAATTTGAGTAATTTTAGCACAAAAATGTATATTGCTCGTAAACAGAATTGTCATAAAAAATGATGCTCTTTCAAATAGAATAAAAGTAAAATTTATGTAAAAATAATAGTTAAATGTCACTTTAAGATTGAAAAAAAAAAAAAAGGTTTGAATGACGTGCAGCCGCCACACTTAGCTTGATGTAGATGCTGTAACGATTTATAGCATTAGTTTCTATTATGATCTGCACTTATGAACTGGGCATATCATTCAAGTTTATGATCTTAATTGTTTGTAAAACATAAAGTGTAATATACATATCTACATGTACCTGGTGCATGTACGATGTCCAAAAGAGCGTCCATACATTGCAAAGTCGGACTTTGTCCCGCACTTCCACCAAACATCTGATAGGATAAAGCAAAAATAATTTACATATACCAGAAATAAAGCAGATTCGCATTTGTGAACCGTCAGGCTAAAAGAGACCTTATCCGAACTCAACAAATCCAAATTTGACAAACTTGTCAGACTCGGCACAGGTAAACCAGATCCTGTATGCGAAAAAATGAACAGAAAGTAATATAGGGAAGACATTACGGATTTAGAAAATTACATAAAAGTAAAAAAAATGTCGGCCCCAGTCTGGCTGCGCGGACTGCGCAGACTGTTTAGGGTCGATATTTTTCATACTTCCTTTCAGGTTTCTTTTAGCGTGACGAGTCACATTTTGATTGTTTTTAGACGAAGGTAGAAAAGATGCAAAAACTGGTATAGTTAGGTGATTTTTAGTATATGTCCAGAAAACGGTAAAATGACTTATAATTTAAATGAAAATAAAACTTGAACTAATACTATAAGGTAAATTAAGACTTAAAATAGCACAATAAGTGTAATATCTATTTTGGTATAAAGTCTACAAAATCAGGCACAATACATACACCTACCGTTATGGATCATAATCAAAATGTCCTTAAATTTCATGAATTTTGTTCGATGTTTGTCTGAAAGACCTCTTTCCCATTTACCAGATACATGTATTATTGTTTTCATCTTACCTGCATAGGAACATCAGACACACCTTCATAGATAAGTCCATCAGGAAGAGGGGAATTCGCTCCTCCCCACCTGTAATATAATAATATACATACCGCTTCCGTGGTCTAATGGTTAGGGCGTCCGCCTTGGAAGCGGGAGGTCGAAGGTTCGAATCCCGGTGGAAGCCGGCCTGGCGGGTTAGAACTGATGAGACCGGTTGGTGAGCCGCCAGCTAGTTAAACTAATGGTTACCGTAGACCCATCTCTGCCAGACGCCCGGCATCATGAGTGGGGAATCGGGAGGTACTGCGTATTGAGAAAGAGAGTGTCTCATAAGCCAAAACTGGCTGGCCCTTTCAAATAGGGGTGACACTATAATAAACAAACCTTTACCTATACTCGTACTATGATAAATTGTGTCTTGGTTGCTTACTTAAAATTACAGAAATATATATATTAATACAAGAGTTTTACTACCACAAAATAAGGTGATATGATTATCTATTTCACATTCCACAATCTGAACCCTCCACACTATGGTGCCACTTGTTTAATGAAAAAAAGGCCAGCCATGTTAAGTTTATTCAAAAACGTAACGAAATATAATATAACGGCAAATAACGTTATTCACTTGAAACGATGAAATATTTTGTATATTATAAAAACATTTCATCGTTTCAAGTGAATAACGTTTCCATGGAGTATCGAAAACAATTGAATCATCCCAATGGCTATGGTGGCTTAATGGTAGTTCCAGGAAATCCGTAACTGATACAGTACACACTGCTGAAATTCACTGCCACATATAGAGCTAGAAAAGGGGCAACAACTAACAAGGATGCGTGTTTATAATACTGTTTTGATTGAGATTCTTATCACACCCAGGGCACTTGCAAAGTGGTGGTTTCCGGTTTAAGCACAACGAATTGCCATTTCGTCTCAAATGTTATATTCATTCAACTTTTGTTTTCCGTTTGGTCTTTAACGAGTTCCAAATTAAGAAAATGTTTTCTTTATTTTAGCAACCAACCACTTCCGATTCTTATCAACACATGCTAAAACTGGTAATGCTTAATTGGTATAGATCTGTCACATTTCAGTGGCTTCTTTTTAATCACGTTGGTAATATTAAGAAGCGATGTTTTCAGAGTTAGTACTCAAGGCGGCATGTCTTCATATCAAGGAGGGCCCTACTTGAAATCTAGTTTAAAAGTCATGGCCATTGACCGAGCTGTTCATTTATTTGCATATGATGAAGCCACAAGTAACTTGTAAACTCCAGCATGTGCCAATTAACACCCGAGAATTGAGGCTTATGGTCAGCCGTGAGATAGAACCAACGCCATCAAATTAAGGTGACCAATTTAAGAAATACATTTACTACTGAGCTGATTTAATACAATATGCGAAAAGTGGACTTTACCCGGCTAGATATGGTCTTAATGTAGTGTAAAATGTTTCAGCCGTGAGCCTCTCTGAAGCAAAGATAAAAATGTTATCATTCAAGAATTGAACGTAAATAATTGATGTGCCTATCAGCAATATTAGACATAGATTGACTGCCTCGAGAATGAAATATATCTTTATGATAAAAATTTAAGGCTACGTAATATTACATGTATCGCATATATTTATTGAATTCAAACAATAATATCAATGTTCGTATCACTTATTTTCTAGATCATTTACAAAACAACTAAAACATTTACAATTAAAGAGTCTAACGAATGCAGAATATTAATAATTTTGTGAATGATCCATAAAATGGCACATGTACGAGTATGTCAAATAGGTTCACCATTTAAATTTCTTGTTGCAGTCTTTAATGTGGCCCTCCATCTACAGTAGACATTGCCTTTTTTAAAGTCTTTTTTGGTAATATAAAATGATATATACTGTTTTTATTCTGAGAAACATTGTCATGACTTCTATAGAAACTTAGCGAACTTTATGCACGTTGATTTTACAATTTACATAAAGATATGTGTATTAAGCATCACCATGAAATGTTCCGAGAGTCCGCTTCATCCGTTGCAGTATATATTTTATATTTGTAAGGTGGTCGGTAAGATCTTTATCTCTTTGTTCTGGGACACAAATGATAGCATCAACTATGTGCTGAAAAGATAGTTACAATGATATTGACGATCGATGTAATCCTTTAATATCAATTTACGATGTATCATGTGTTACGACGTAATTACGGAGCATATCCTCCAAATTACGATTTACAAAGACGAATATGTTACGATAAATTAGCTGGCTATGGTTGATAAGGCCATAATATCACTTATGTATTCAAGGATATAGGTAGTTTTTTTTTTAAATCGTTTAACATTCTGAAAAAGAGTATAACCTTTGTAGATGTTTTTATGGACAAGAAACGAACTTTTTATAAATATGAAAATGTTATAAAGTGTCTCGAGTGAAATAGGAACGAAATTTCCATTTAGTTGGTAAATAATTACCGTCAGAGCAGGCGCGAACTCCTTTTCTACCTGGCACGAGACTTTTACAAACCAGGCCGCCTCTTCGCCGCCTGGTACTCTATACATGCATTGTATTGAACTGAAATAGTGAAATAGACTAATGTATTTACATGGGCGGATCTAGAGGGGGCGGGGGGTCAGGGGGTCCGGACCCCCCCCCCCGGCATTGGCTGAAAATTAAATTTTGACTATATAAATTTAGTGTAATGTTACATATTTATTACATTTACAGTCGAAATTTGAGCTTGGACACCCTGGAAAAAATTTTGGGCTTGGACCTCTCCCCCTGGAAAAAATTCCTGGATCCGCCCATGTATTTAATATGAGAAAGTCCAGAATAGAAGGGGATCGAGCCAATACACCTAACCCTGGATCACTGGAATTTATATCACAAGTAGAACATCAAGACAATAAACAAACTGAGCCTCACTACACTCTCACTTAGGTGACTCGCGTCCATTGCTAAGAGGCAAGTGATTTTTTGGAAAATATCAAAAAGTATCTTGTCCGAGTCTGGGTTTGCAACTACGACCCAAAAAGACTCCGACGTTACCGATCGAGCTACATGTATCTGAGGTCGGTAATCTTTCCTAGAGAAAAGCCATTCTTTATAAGATATGTCTTGTATGCATAGCAATGGTGATGGGTTTGGCATATTGCGAGAAAGGTTTATATCTAATAACTTCGCTATCGGAATATATTGTTACCATGTTTCTGTGCGTTAAATGACTTACAAGTGGTGTCCAAGCGAGGGCCATGTCATGATAAGAACAAATCACATATTCGTCTCCTATTTCAGAAATAAAATATATCAATAGTGATAAAATATCAGATTGTTTTCACATAAAACTAAACCATTTCGCTTTAATTAATTTCGTTTAAATGTTGACGCTATCACCTTTATGAAATAACAACAATACTTGCGTTTTATCGGCAGACCATCTCCAATTTGCAAGAACAAAAGTACTGTAATTTAGAACTGGTTTAATTCCAAGCTCCTCTGACACAGCATATAATGGAATAGCCACTGATTCTGGCAAGATCTACAAGAACAATCATGATTAAAACAAATGGATAAACATTTGCATATTCCATTTAAGCGAATGCAATTGAAATTTATCAGTTCGAGTACTTAAGTTAGGGCGTTTAGAGATTTTGGTATCATTATTTTAGATAAACAATGCACTATTCAAGAGAACAAGGACATCTAAAATGTTTGGTTGTAAATTATTAAGGTAACGTCTTATGAGTTCTTGCATAACATAAACGGTGTTTTTTTCATAAAACTTTGGTATGGCAAAGATACGAATAACTGAATAGTATTTCTTTGTGTTCAACATAAATTCGTAAGTCGTTCATTTGTTCTTCATCATAAATGACTCATGTCGTTTTAAACGATATAAATTATCTTTTAATGTTTACGAACTGAGAATGAAATGCAGAGCCAGAAGCGAAATTTGAAAAGTGCCAGTAATTCCTAAACTGTGTTACATTCCAAATACAAACTATAAGCATTTTGTATGGATTAGAATTTTGAATTAAGGACAGATCCTCCATTTATTTCCTACGGTAAGATTTTTTTTATTTTTTCTGTACTGATACTTAAATATATGAGAAGTAAAAATATGACTTAAAAACTATAGGTCACCAAGCGAATTAAAAAGTTATTGGATTTCAAGGGAGACTACTCTTGTCTAAAATTGCAAAAATGAGCTGTAACTTAAATACCCACAAAAAAGGTGTTCGAAATGACTAGGATTACATAAATAAGTCTTTATTGTGTTCAATATGTTTTATTCTGTCTAAATGAGTATCAATTTGGGAAAATTTAGTGATGATTTTGAAATTTTCAGTAAAACATTCTTTCAAAAGTAGCTGAAATTGCTCTTTTTTCGCAACGTTTCTGATAATAAAAAATATTCCAGCGGTAAGAATTTTTTCTTTTTTGGTATAGACATAGTGTTTGGTCATACCTTCAAAAACAAAAAAAGAAAAGTATATCAAACCAAGCGTTTTTCTTAGTTATAAGTAAAATTTGGTTTACTTTTTGCAACTCTGTCCGAAATTGTTTCACTACTTTTATCAGTTTTTTTCCCTTTTTTCCAGCTTTAGATAATAAGAAGTGTCGTCTTTTGTGTCCATCTGAAGCGGACTAGCTCACAAGGACGCCAGTTTGCTTCTGTTGCCCCGTTTCCTATCGCTAACGCCACATGTTGAACGCGTAACAGAAAGCGAAATGTACCATCCGAGTACTAGAGCACTTTAATTGACCAAACAGTGAAAATGGAAATAACCGAAAAGGGTCTTGTCATTTATCAACCAAACATTAACTAAATGTAAAAATTACATTTGCTGAAAAGGCCAATTACTGAAACAGCTTTATTTCATTATTTGGGATATGCGCAGTAAGTTGCGCAGTAACAACTGGAGGATCTGTCCTTAATGCATACCTATGGAAATACTTGACAAAAATGTTCAAAATTACCTCCCTTGCATATGCATAAAGATTAAAATGATATTTGTAAATTATTTTCTTCTTGAAGCATAATCTTGAAATCCGACACGGTGAATTAACTTATGTGAAGTGTATTTACAAGTGTGTGTAATTTGATGCATTTCGTATGGCTAGAAAGTGGTGTTTTCATTCTCAGTTCGTAAACCTTAATAACCGTCAAAATCCATTATCTTCATAATCATAGAAATTCTTTCAGAATCGAAGACTTTAGATACATGTATATGGAAACGATATTTTAAAGGAACAAAATCAGTTTGCGCTCAAGCAATACATTTTGTTGATTTCAAATCAATTGCATCGACAGACGCATCGGACAACTAATTAAAATTCTCACCTTCACAACACCTTCCTTTCCGTCTTGCCAAACGTATCCTGAAGCTATAATAGACAACTGTAAGTGAGCCAATCTGTATTCTGCAGCAGAATGAAGCTTCGTATGATCTAGCAAGTCCATCTAGAAAAAAAGTTGATAATCAATAAAAGCCGTCTGAACTGTTTTTGGTGTGTATACCTAACTACTTCCAAAAATGACGAATGCTTATGCTAGCTAAATTTCCATTAAGTTGTAAACGACAGATATACTGATATCTGAAATGTTCACATATTAATGGTGATGGAATAGAAAATATCGAAGAGAATGGCTGATCTTGAGCATTTAGCCTTTTTCACTTAAACTTTACCCAAATCTATTTTCCATTAGGAGTATCAAAAACATCAATGATTGTTGGAAAAACTTTAATATACTACACAAAGTTTTCTAAGTACCAAAAGTTTAAACGTTGATATTTTCTATCCTTAACGCAATTTTTAATGTTAAATATTTCTGATTATTTTATCATTAAAATAATTTCATTTATTTTCTCGAGAATTTGTCGTCTGCTATAAGTTAAAGTGTAGTAAATATCAATGCAAACCATTCGCGTATGTTCCGTCTGATTGCACTCGATTCCCGCCAGTATATGCCATATAAATAAGTGTCTCACGTGCGCTACGGTCTTTCAATTGACAGACTGCGAACCCAAACGACACAGAAAAATTATTGTAACAGTAAGTTAGAATGCCACGTGGAGGACGCAACAACGCTCGTCGCGGACGAGGTGGTAACCAGGCTGCACAGCCACAACGTAGTGTGGTGACGAGGGGTCAGAAACGACGGGCAGCAGAACCTATTGACGATACGGTGGTAGACAGCGTCGAAAGTTCGACAGCGGGTAGGTCGTCAAATGTTATTGACTTTGCTATTGTCGCGTCCTCGTCGGACAATTCTGAACCTGGTCAAGTTATTCAGGCTGGTAGCGAAATGAGCAATGCACAAATTTTGTCTGCATCAAACGACTCACTTTCTGGGTACCCGGAAGTTTGTCAACTGTCGTCTGCTACAAACTCGTGTATGCCAAACGTATCTTTCGGCTCGTCTAATCAACAACAACCCCTTGCTTTAATGACAGCAAGCCCCACACCGGTGTCGGGCGGCGCAATGTTGGGTCTACAGGTGACGCAAGGTATTCGACTAGCAGACGACAATATTGCGGCGCACGTTCCCGCGTCAATTAAGCAAAGAATTTGCAGGGGCGAGTTCATTAATCTTGCATTGATGTTAAAAGGAGCGACGGAATTGTCAGAGTACTGTCTAGGGTCAGTTCTGAAAATAAATAGCCAAGGCATTTTAGAATCAGCCCCTAAGGAATGCAAGGACCGGATATCAAATGTTGAAATATGGAGTGATGCTTTCATAATTTATGCTTCTGTCTATTTATCAACCCATTCCGATAAGATATATGAAATTCTGCATTACATTTTCAATATTAGAGAGTGTGCGAGACGTCAGGATGGGCTAGTCTGGAGAAACTATGATGAACAATTCCGACTGAGACAAGCCATATACCCTGCGTCCTGGTCCAAGATCAATAATGACTTGTGGTGGCGCTGTATGCAGGTGAAACCTCAATCTCAGTCAAACACTACCAAACAGCGTTACACCTGTAATGAGTTTAATATGGGTAGGTGTTCATGGCAAAATTGCAAATTCGCTCAGCGTTGCGCAAAATGTGCTGGTCCTCATGCCCAAGTAGATTGTTTGACGCAAAATCAGGAATCATTTGTAAGTCAGGGTCCGCATGCTAGTCAGCCTGCTTCCCGTGGTAGGGATTCTGGGTTTCGAGGTCGAAACCAATATCGCGGTGGTCACAGACAATAATACGGTACACCCTTCATTTATGTCAAAGGCGAAATCGCCGATTAATTTAGACACTTTAAGAAAGTACTCACGTGATTACGATAGGAATGAGTCAGATTTTCTTATTAAAGGTTTTCGGTCGGGTTTTTCGCTCGAATATGCTGGTCCGCGCCAAGCACGGGATGCAAACAACTTGAGATCAATCAGTATCAACCCAGACATTGTAAGAATGCAAATCGAGAAGGAAATTAAGGCAGGTCGGGTAGCTGGACCTTTTCTCGAACGGCCCCTGCCGAATTTAATTATTTCGCCAAAGGACTTGTACCCAAAAAGTCTCCTGGCGAGTTCAGGATGATTCATCATTTATCGTATCCACCGGGCGAATCAATTAATGACTATATCGATCCGGCAATTTGCTCCGTGCAATATACACGTTTTGACGAGGCGGTAAAAATGATTCAAAATTTGGGTAGAAACTGCAAGCTATTTAAAGCAGATATTAAAAGCGCGTATCGTCTTATTAGGTTTTTGCTTTGAAGACAAGTGGTTTTTCGATAGGTGTTTACCGTTCGGTGCGTCAATCAGTTGTGTGACATTTGAGCGTTTTGCAAAATTCTTACAATTCTGTGTTGAATCAAACTTCGACACAGCCGCATTAATCCATTATTTAGACGATTTCCTCGGCGGAGATAGCACTTGCCTAACAGCGCTGCATATTTTTCAAAAAATAATGTCAGAACTGGGTGTACCATTGACAGACGAAAAAAACGGAGGGACCGACCGAAGTGTTAATATTTTTAGGCTTAGAATTAGATACTAAGAAAATGGTTGTCCGCATACCTAAGCAAAAGATCGACGAAGTGGTACTGAAAATACATGACATTCTAGGTAAACAAAAAGCCACACTAAAAACACTACAGTCGCTTATTGGATCTCTCCATTCCTGTTGCAGAGCCATTTGTATGGGCCGACCGTTTATACGCCGTCTAATTAATGCTACATGCGGGCTTTCGAAACCATTTCACCATGTCCGCATCAAAACCGAAGTCCGAAGGGACCTAAATATGTGGCTACTGTTTCTTGCTAAATTTAATGGTGTTTCAGTTTTCCATGAAAAACACTGGACGGAAAACCAGACAGTTGAACTTTTTACAGATAGTGCCGCGGGAAAGGGCTTGGGCTTTGGTATATTTTTTCAGGGCCATTGGGCCCAGGCCAGATGGCCAGATTCATGGCATGAACTTGGCTACACGTCCAATATTACCGTACTGGAGTTGTTTCCTATAGTGGTAGCGTTACTCGTTTGGGGTTCAAAATTAAGTAATAAAAAGATCCTCTTTAATTGTGATAATATCGCGGTAGTCGAGATAATCAATAAGTTAACATCCAAGTCTGAACTGGTCATGCGCATGGTTCGATTACTGACGCTACATTGTCTGAAGCTCAACATTCTCATTAAGGCAAAACACATACCAGGATGTAAAAATGAAATATCTGATGCCTTATCTCGCTTTCAGGAGTCGAGATTCAGACGACTAGCCCCACAGGCGGACGACAAACCTCATCCCATTCCCGATTTTCTCTGGAATATCTTCATCATAGATCTCGAGAACTGCTATCTAGAGGTTTAGCCCCTAATACGCTTCTTACGTATGAAACGGCATGGACAGCCTTTGAACAATTCTTATCGAAATACAATTTAGAGAAAACGTTACCAATACCTTACGGGCTAGTAGCTTTATTCATTTCGTATTGCTTTGAATCAGGAAAGTCTGCTCGAACAATTACTACATACGTAGCGGGCGTTAATTATTTTCACAAGTTGCACGGTCACTATGATTTAAGTAATGTTTTTGTAATAAAAAAGTTACTCGAAGGTTGTCGTAGGAGTCGCACCACGGTCGACACACGAACGCCATTACGAAAGACCTCTCTTCATGACGTTTGCTTGAATTTACCAAAAGTCGCCCATGATGCATACGAGTCTATGATGTTCACCTCGCTGTTTGTTCTGATGTATTTTGGACTTTTCCGTGCAAGCGAACTCGTAGTGTCTTGTAAGAGCTATAGACAGAGAGTAGTATTCGCATCCGACGTGTCAATTTCCGCTAACTGTGTGTATATTAATCTTTACTATTATAAAACAAATCAATATGGAAAAAGGTGTACTCTTAAAATCCCGAGCGAGAATGGCCCGTTCTGTCCTGTACAAACGTTGTGCAAATATATAGGCTTGCGTCCGTCTATCAGGGGACCCTCGTATGTACACTCGGACGGCTCGCCCGTTACGAGAACCCAATTTTCAGCAGTTTTGGAAAAATGTATCGCGGCTACTGGCCTGCAGCAGTCGGGGAGATACAGGACACATAGCTTCCGGATGGGCAGAGCGACGGATCTGGCGATACAGGGAGTTTCATCCGAAACAATAATGCTTCTTGGACCGATGGAACACGAACTGTTTTCAGAATTACATTCGTATTTGATTTTGTTTAAATTAATGTTAACATGACTATCTTTCTCATTTAAGCTGTCTGGATACTGGATGACTCCATACCCTATTGGGCGGGTGTTCGGGCCAGGGAGCGAGGGACCCCAAACCTGTGTCTCAGAGATGGGCATATCGACTGGCTTGGTGTGAGAGGTCTGGGGTGGACTAGGCTAAGAAAGAGCATCGAGGCGAAGGTTCTGTTCTCTGAAGCCCCTGGTTTGATCTTGGTTAACCTAGGCGGAAATGACCTGAGTTCCCTAAGTATATTAGATCTGAAGGACGCGATCCGTTCGGAAATATCGTATCTCCGGGAGGCTTTTCCCCAGTCAACCATCGTGTGGATGGATATTTTACAAAGACGTGTCTGGGGAGGGGTCACCGGGGGATACGGCGCGGCCGAGCGGAAGCGTCAGCGCGTGAATAGGGTTGGCCGTGAAATCGTGAGTAAATCTGGTAAATTTGACGTAGTTAAACCGGAGATAGATGCAGCCACTGCATTTTTTCGGCCGGATGGCATACATTTAAATTTGATAGGATTAGAATTTTATTTGGACTACTTAAATGATGTAATTAAAAACACTTCTTTTAGATAATTTTTTATTGGGGGGTAAATTTATGAAATTTATTGGTGGCGGTATAAAAAATCAGTAAAACGTATGGCAAGCTCAGTTTACTCCTGGGCACCCGGTTGGGACTTGGCTTGCTAGTACACGTTATAGTTGCTTTAGCTGGTAGTGTTTATAGCTGGTCATAAAGTACCTTTTTGCTTGACGGAACTTCATCTTAGGACGATACTGGGCCGACCCGGTATCGATATAGAGCGGCCAATCTTATTCCACGCATTATAAAACGTTAAACTTTGGTGTCTCAGCACTATGTTAAGTATCACAGAATTAAATGGTGTCTATGATAGTCTGTCTTGTTTAATCTTTTCTATTAGAAAATAAGTGTGACATGTAGGCCTACTGCATCTTCAAGATAACTGAAAAAAATCAACACATTAACTTTGCTTTAAATTCGGATTGAAAGAGGTGAACCCACGAAATGAAGGGACTTACTAGAGATGGAGTCGTGTTCCATATTTTTTTCTGAACCTAAATTTTCCCATTTTTTGTACCTCAATATCATGTTTAAATCAATGGAACAACATAACTGCTTGGCAAGTTAGTCCTGCACCAAAGTTGGGGTGCATAGCACCTTAAAGATAGGTGGGGTCATTTATTCTTTCGGCATGTTTAAAATTGTCATATCGATTCTTGGTAGCATTCAATTGGTATGCATCTTTGTTAAAAACTCAAAGATAAGTCACATATTCTCTCGGCGTCCAAATTTCATAACCAAAGTCCTGTAGTAGCTGTTCTGGCCTGGTAACAACCTCTCTAATAGCCTCTATACTGTTTCTTAGAACAGTGTAGCGACACACGCAGTCACTAGAAGACTCTTTGAAGGTAATATGAAATAATAAAAAGCAGCCATGGGTTTTGTCGACC
Organism: Fragum sueziense; assembly: GCA_963680895.1. NCBI lineage: Eukaryota > Metazoa > Mollusca > Bivalvia > Cardiida > Cardiidae > Fragum > Fragum sueziense. The sequence goes on from OY804608.1 coordinate 8,819,532, forward strand.
ATCTTGTGGTCTGTTTATCACATTGATCGACAGCAAAATCACTATTGGTACACTAGGAAAATTATGTAGTCGCAAAAAACAGTGGAATTGCAATTGACTACACCAGTGACCCTAATTACGTTCAGAATAAGACAACTTTCACAGTTTAAAGGACCTAAAATGTCAAGAAGGCATTTTTAGGATTGCGCTAGAATGTGGCGTACAGAGAAATCGGCAAAGAAAAAAGAGAGTCGTAGTTTAGGTCTTCAAAATGTATGGTATGACGGACCCAATGCACCTTTGTGAGACTATAGGTACTGGGCTATGTTTAATTGCTGAAATCGTGAGAGACAAATTAGTTTGAATGAACGATGGGTCTCAAAATAAGCGATATCCATAATGTATACCTCTAAGGAAAATGAGTTTATCACTTGTGTTGGCTGAATCTTTGCTTCTCTAGACGTAAACAGTTGTAGTTACGTCTAGTGTAAACCATAGATCAATACTTCATGCAAAATTGCGTAACTAAAAAGTTATATTGGATATTGTGTATGAATGTGCTAACGCGGTTCCAGGGAAAGGTTTAATCTGTTAAAGAACTGTTAAAGATCACGTGGTAACACTGTCGTGTGGTCGAAGACTATCATTGTACTCCATAAAGTTCCTGGTCGAACAAAAAGTAGCAACAAAATCGTTTGAGACGTGAACAAATAAAGGTTAACCCCACCCATTTACAAGCACCAACTCATTTTCATGGGTTCGTTTCGTTTCCTCCTGACAATACACTTCAGAATGACGAGTAGAGTACAACGTTATGTGATGCGTGTATCAAATATATTGAAGCAATCATCGAATATATTTTTCGATTGGATATTACATTTGCACTAGAAATATTATCACCAAAACTTTTGGTGCTTAGCAAACTTTGAGTAGTATATTTTTGCGACGTTAATCTCGTCTGTTATCATAATGAAATATCCCCTGAATGCCAATATGTAAATGATTAATTAATATAGCGTTTATTTGTCGTCCAATAAGTACACGAAGCACACGTATGACAAAATGTTGATTTTGAATATGTTATGAAAGCAAATATAATGTATTATTATTTTTTAATTTTTTAAATTGACATACATAGAAATATTTTTCATTACCTTATTAACCACGTCTCTAATCGTCTTGTCATTTACTAGGTTTGGCATTTTTGATGCTATTGAGTTCCATGCGTCGAAGTAATCGGGAAGTTTTTCCTGTATAATTCAAGCATTAATATACAAATGCAATTAAAATCGCTCAATTGTCTTCCTTATTTGCCCGCATTAATCTTTTGTACCTTTTGCAAATAATGGCTTGTTTAAAGAGAATTTGTTATCCTTTGGAATTGGTTTCCAGAGATTGGACTTATTCGGAAAATGCTGAAATATATGAATAGAATAGAATAGAATAGAATATATTCATTGCTCAGTTATACCCTCTAGGTAGATTACATTATATCATATCATATTAACATACGACACCTGCCTTTCACGCTACTTCAAAGAGACAATCTTGGAAAGACAAGTCAGAGTAGTCTTATGTGCTATGTGTTTTAACTCAATATGTCGAGCCAAATTATGGACTCTTGTACATGTGCGTGAGGTTCGGTTGACTACACTTTGAAAAGTTGTAAGCTTTATATAGTAACTTTTTACTTGTACGATTAAATAGTAAAACCAAATTATTTGATGTTTTGTGTCTTTGTTATTTTTGTTAAATCTGTTGCATGTTCTCTTTAAGTGACTGAATAGTAAATGAATATGAAATATGAACAATTCAATTAGATATATAAATTTTCTGAGATGGGTATCTTAGTTTTTTGCAGAAGGCATCTTCACGAAGATTTCCAGTTAAGAAAATTCCTTGATACTTCAGCGAAAATCATCGGTAATAATGTGTACGAATGACTTTAATCTAAAGAAAAAATGGACAAACCTGCGAGTCTTCCAACAAAAACCCGCATTCCCTGGTTAAAAACTGATTATTTCGGAAGTCCATGGTGCACCAAAATAAAATTAAAATGAAGCTGATCTTCTAACTTTCAAAACGGTAACTGGAAAAAAGTTAAAACTTACATAATTTCTTCCGACATTGACCTATTTTTTTCTGTGACATATACCAGTCAAAGTCAAATTACATTTAGAATGTAAAAAATGACGCATTTACAATTATGACCAATGTCCTGATTGTTGGTAATTTGACGTCCCTGGATATTTCAATTGTAAAAAGATCTGTTCACATGCTGTAAATGAGATCTGTGTCAAGGTTAAATGCTTTTGTACTTCAGCTGACAAATAATGGAAATTACACGTGTTTGTTTTTTGGCCTTTCAATTGAATATGATAATTATCCTTTCTTCAACAATAATTTATTTGAATAGTAAAACATAACTAAAATTATTGCAAGGCAGACGTATTCCCAAACAAGCACATTCTCACCAAAAACGGGTTTTGAGTTAGATCACGAAAAAGTGATTTTAAACAAAGATTAAATATATTGGCCTTGGGACTTTGTCTTTCAAAGCAATACAACAATCTCTTAATGGCACCTTCTTTAGTTAAACTCAATAATTCTGTACATTAACATAATCCCTGTTCAAACTGTTCTTGAGTACCAGAACGGAAACGTATTTTAAATATTTTAATAGGAGTTCAAGTGTAAACTAGAATTTACCCGACCACGAAAGAATAGGGACCCTGCTAGGATGAAGGGCAATATTGTAGTACCGTTTCATGGTTCAATATCAAATGGTTCTTGCGATAGATCATGGAAACCGAAAAATTCACGAATGGATTGACAGACAGCATCCGCGGAAACCCAGCGGTCATAGCTACGCTACATGACCCCTATAGCACTTGGCCAGTAGAACTTTGAATTAGCCACCGAAAATCCATACGAAACACATGAGCACAAGACCCAATCAAATGACGGCTCTCATAAGTTAAAGTGTTGTCAATTACAACCAAGATGGCTGCGCTCATGATAAGTTGTAATTTTTACGACACCGAAATAAAAATAACAGATCGACGACATCTTATTCGGCTTTAATTTAGAAAGATGGTGAGAGTTTATTTTGAGAGTCATTTAAACTCGAAAACCCCATCTTTTCACACGCTAAACGATAATAATCCGGCCTTATTGACAACTTACCCGAAGCGATTTGTCAATCTCCTACCCATTTATTTATCCTGATTCAGGATAAGATAACAGACCTCTGACGTAATCACTGTTTAGAGGTTTGTGATTTGTATCGGTCAGTTTTATTGGTCTTCTCGCCAATCATAAAATAATTATAGAACCAATAAAACGGCGGCATTTGGGAAACGGTAATTCAAAGTTTTACTGACCAATTGATCCAGGGGCTATGTAGCGTAGCTATGGCCGCTGGGTTTCTGAGGATGGACAGACAGGTAGATATAGCGAAACCAATATCCCGCTCTCATCTTTATGAGTGGGAGGATAAGAATCTTTAGCATTAATGTGCTTGCAAAACTAATAAACACTAGTAAGTAATACACATTTGTTTTCAATTCATCATTAGATACCAAACACTAAATGTGAAACTTCAGGCGTCATCAACTGCAACGGAATTTAATGATCGTATCCGGACACCCTCGTCAATTTCCGTTGTCACGGATGACGCCTGAAAGTTAAACGAAATGTTTGGTTTCGAACGATGGATGGAATACCATAATCGTATTTCGTAATCCATGTACGTTAACCGCGATTGCTTAGACTATATACTACTTTACAAATGTTTCAGGTTTTCTGTTACATATGTATGTTGCGTAGTGAAGTGTACAACAGATTTTCTAGAATAAGATTTAAAAACGCAAATTTTCTATCCATGATTACATTTGATCTTTTGCGTATGTCCCAACATAAAGTATTTTCCCATGAAATGTGCTAAGTGTTTTATAATCTTTCATCATTGCCCATATTTTGACCTGAGTGGTATATATTTCATTCCGATTTTAATTTTTGTCCTTTGGTATCTCTTTCATTGAATTGGCTAGACAGTGTGACTACTAAATACAATAGCACGAAAAGAATGGGCTGTGATGAGGAATCAAAATACATTTTCTTTTAACTCTGCTGATTGCTAGGGTAACATAATATTTTAATGTCCTCTTCTTGCCATTATTGTTCTCTACGTCAAGGTCATTGTCTAACATGGATTAACAGTTGAACTTACTTAATACAGCATACTTAAGCTGCAGTTACAAGGTTACTGTAGAAAAGCGACGATAGATACTATACACGTGAATTCAAATATAAAGACTAACTCTATATTATATTTTTATGTCAAGGTATATAGCTGAAAACAAATTTCTATGAACGACAAGGTCAAACATAATCACATAGGATCATGATCAGAAGAATCGCGTGTACGAGGATATTGCAGATCAAGAAATTTAGCTAGCGTCAAAATATTGGCCATGGTGGGAGATTATATAACGAAAATGCTGCTTTTCAAATCATCTTCACGATAAAAAAGTTATTAATGGGTGTTACTCCAAAACCATGTCAGCATATTTATCCTTTCTGTACATTCTGCTCCGCCATATTCGAACCGTTTTGTATGTAATAAGCATTTTCTATAAAGCATGGTATATGCGTCATAAGCCATCAACAAGCTTATGATCAACCACAGTTGTTAAACACAACAGGGAATCGTATGACACAACAATTGCAGAAACCCCTCAAATACTAAGTCTTGTTTATACGCGAGCTATTTGAATTCAGTTTGAAGCACAGAATGTGTAAAAACGTTTGTGATTAGCTTGGTGTGATGTAAACAACAAAGGAGTGGCTGACGACCAAAATTGGGTTGGTCATGTGAATACACTATTTTTTCAATCTCGACGAAGGACTGACTGTTTATGAGAACATAAAAACATCGTACTTTTTATCAAAACTTTATTTACAAAGGCAAAAAAGTAACAATGGATTGTCAATATGTACAAAAAAAAACAAACAAAAAAAAAAAAAAAAAAAAAAAACGGTGCAATAGGAAAATCCTAATCAGATATCATCTTGGAATAACTTGAAAAGAATATCTTGAAAATGTAACCTGTCAAGGCGATGAATAAAAATTAAGATTTACTTTGAAAAAATATAGTAGATTTTATCAACATTTATATTTAACAGACAATCAATTGCAACCGTACAAATATCCAAATGCCGATAGTAGGGAGTCATTTTTTAAAAGAAATAAAGATGCGTTTAGTTTTTTTGGAAAATGACGGGTGTAACTTTTTTAAGGATTTAATCAAATATAAGGCGGCATACATTGGTATCAAAGCACAATTGTTCACACCACTTATGATAAAACATTCGTCTATGAATAACGAGTGAATTGAAAATACTACCTGTTTGGCATTTACATAAGCATATTCATTCTCTGATACAATGACTTTTAATTTTTAACTTGTTTCAGCTGTCTTTCCAGTTGGTGTCTTGATAAAACTAAGCTTACAATGCTCAATAAAAAGCTGAGGAGAAAAAGTATTGTAGCGATGACGAATACGTAATGGTATGAGTCAGTGCCGTCCCGGATTGTACCTGGAATAAAAGAAAGGAATTTACATTTCGACAAATCTATACTAAAGGAAGTACATGGTCACGAGCGAAAATATCACATACAACGGGTTTCCATTTAACTTCTTCTAGAAACCACATGTAGTTAGGTCCGTGAAGTATGTTTTTCTATGTCTGGTGCTGCGAGAGCCAATTTTGAACAGAATCAGCTTTAAGCACTCTTAAATTCGTTAACTTTATGATTATTTTCGCGAAGTATCAAGAAGATTGGTTTAGAAAGAGAAAACCTAAGCGTTTGCCCAAGTGGTCAATGGCATTTTTAGAGTCTTTTCAAATTGGGTGTTTATGAACAAACAGACGAGAATCTCATGGAGACCACTCTCTCAGCCTCGCATCGCACTTCCTTTTCAGTTGAGCTAATATATACATGTGACCCGTCACGCTAAAAGGGACTATATCCGAACTACAAAAATACAAATTTTGACAAACTTGTCGGACCCAGCACAGGTCAACCAGATCCCATATGTGAAAAATGAACATATATTAAGATAGGGAAAACATTCCGGGTTTAGAAAATTACATAAAAGTGAAAAGTGTCGGCCCTAGTCTGGCTGCGCGGACTGCGCAGACTGACTAGGGTCGATATTTTTCACACACCCGATAAGGTCCCTTTTAGCGCGACGGGTCACATTTAGAGAAGATATATCCGTTATCATTGCGTCTAATTTGGGACAACCGATAAATCTGATTTTCTATGTCTGGTGCTGCGAGAACTATTTGCGAACAGAATCCAGTCTTTTAAAGAGGAGAATTTATTAAACAAATACACGAGAACCTTGCAGAGATTGTTCTCATAGCCTCGCACCACACTTTCTTTCAGTTGACCTAAAATTTGTATAACACTTACCAAATATTGGACCCATTGCTGCCACTACAATTCCCATGGAAGTTAACATGAAACCAAATCCTGTTGCTCTAAACTTTAGCGGTAGTATTTCAAAAGATATGGCCTGCATTGAAGACATCCATCCCCCTGCAGAAATTCCAACAAACGCCATCGAAATAATTGCGGATGCGAACGAAGTGTTCAAAATCACAAGTAGTTGGCTAATTCCATCGCTAAGAGAAGATATTACTGGCACCATGAACTTGTTTATCCGTGGATATTTAGCCGGAATTACAGGCAGTAATCGTGACAGTAGATTTAGCAACGAATAACTCATAAACGTCATGTCACTTTGCGAGAGTGTAAGTCCCCGGTGAACATTTACATCTTGGTAGACAGACAGATAACCCGCTAGGGTAGACATATTGCAAACGCCAGAAACAACAAAAATTGCAAACAAGCAGCCCAATTTACTGAAACACGCGTCTTTCAAGTTTAGTTTCGATTCCTGTGGTCTCTTCTCGTTGTTCCTGTCAACATAGTGAGTATCCGAACTTCCACTAACGTTAGGACAATGTAAAACTTCGTTTTCCTTTTCTGAATAACTGAATTGATTTCCTGATTTCATTTCAAAACTCGTTGATTTTTCTGGTACATCTGAGGATTGTTCCTCCAAATTTGAGCTATCGGTATGACTCTTCGTCTCTTTATGTTTTTTCGTCAGAGTCTCGCCGTGATAAACATTATTTGCATCGATATAATTTCTGGATTCATTCCACGATTCATCGAGTCCATCGTTTATATGGTACTCCATTTCGATCGGATATTGATCCTTCGACACAGTGAATTTTGAAAATATTATTGACAGCGGGATGTTATTCAAAAATATACCACAAAGGATTAAGCATGTGCCTCTAAAGCCATATTGTGTAATAGAAGCGGTTAGAAGAGAAGGCCAGACAAAGCCTGACAATGCGGTTCCACTACTTTAGATTGCTAGTACAATTGACTTCATGTTACCCTTAAATGACAAACCAACGCTCACTACCGCACACATGTACATGGAAGCAAATCCAATGCCTGAAAGTATAAGTAATAGAATTATGGCGTAAACTTCTATTGTTTAAGTAAGATATTCAATAGAAGAAATTCGTAATCTAGTAGCAAAGTCTTCGTATGTTGTATATTGCTACCTTTTAATTACATCGTTCCAAGAAATGAATGCATAAGAAGACAAGTAAGCTTGAGTAAGCATTATCAAACAACAGAAAAGAAGCACCGATAAGTGTATAAGTGTTGTCTGTGGACCAGTACATAGCAATTGTGCCAGTTCACATAGCGATTTTTTTTATTAAGGGACGTTGATTTTAAATCAAGGTTTTACCAATACCCACGTAATGACACCTTTTGACAATACATAGGATATAAAGTCTGAAAAAATCATTGTGGAAAATGAACGAATTGCTTGTCACAAGCAAATTGTCTTGATTTTCTACAATGTTGACCAACAACATAGACAACATAGACAATAAAATGTAAAATTCCACCCACTTTGAAATATTGTCTGCATCATATTTTAATGTCATACCAGTCTAAATTTTTGTAGTTAGGTAATTTGTCAATATTTTGGAGCATTTAAGATGTTCGTTTTGTCATTTCATATCACTTACCTGCTAGGATTGAAATCAGTCCATATAACTGAAAAATGGACGTCGCAAAATATGACACAAAGAGTCCAGTTGCTGTTAGAAGAGCAGCAATATAGGAAACTATTTTGATACCATACTTTGTAATCAAAATTCCCGCGACAACTCCTGAAATTGAAAGAAAGTTCTTATTTGAGTTATGTAACCCACTACCATATGGAAAATTTTTAGACTGGTCCAAATTCAAAGATCTTGCAGAAGACAGTTTTAAGTTGATGAAAATTTATAATTCTTTCTATTTTGGGTTAGAAAACCTTGTTGAAAATGAAGAAATTGCTTGACTCAAGCAATTTCTAAATTTTCAACAATGTTTTCCCAAGTCTTTTCTTGTGCGGGAGTCACAAGGCGTCACTGTACACTAATCGGGTAAATGGCCTAGCCCTAATGATGTACTTAGCAACGAAGATGCAGACATATTTGCTTTTAATACTGATTTATATATTTGATTAACAAAGGCAGTCATATTGTTTGGCTGAGTGACCAAGCCTAGCATGGTAAAGGTTGAGTATTTTATTAAAACACTAAAAAGCAATATCAATACGACAATTGCATTAACGTCGCTAGGGATGGCCATTATTATCGACTCGAACTTTAATCGTCGTAGATGGTTGAAGATATTTATTAAAGGATGTTTCAGTGTCAATGATCCTCTAAAACCGCTCGCTAGCCTTTCTGTATACTTCAATTTGATTAAGATATATACCGATAACATGGGGGCTAACAGGGCCATTAAGTGAAAATGACGATTCCCTCTTATTCACGATCAACATTTTCATTTTTATCGGCCTCCTGTATAATTACAGACTATAGTGTTCACATTTAAAATTTTTAAGTACATGCCAATTATACATCGATCTATCTACATAACAAACCATATCAGTAAACACGGTCATGGTCACTAGAGGGTGAAATAATAGAGGGTAAGAAATGGATACATTCGAATATTTTCGGATCTTATCGTTACTCAAGATCCCCTCGAACGGATTACAGTTGCCGGCATGAGCCGATCCTGCCCATATCTCTCCGCAAGCATAACAACGGTAGTCAGGTCAATAACAACGGAAGCAGACCAAACAACCATTTAAATCTAAGCCAGAAAAATATTTGAAACAAGCAGCGTTCTAAAGTCGACTGTATCCTCATAAATGTGACAAAATTTTACCAGATAAAATAATTGATGTGATTTACCGATTATTGACAGTATATTTCACTTGAATTATAACTTTAGCTAAAGGATTGATTTGTTTTGATGACGTCATTTACGCGCGTCTACTTTCACGTTCAATGTGGCGGTCACTGTATTACGCTCGAGATCATGTTGCAACCACGTTCCAACGCGGCAAAAGGTTGCAAACAGTCTCGAGCGTCGCGATTGAAATGGATTATAATAATAATAATAATAATAATAATAATAATAATAATAATAATAATAATAATAATAATAATAATAATAATAATAATAATAATAATAATAATAATTGTAATAATCATATTGTGCAGTGAAGCCCTTAATAATTTTGCCAAACCTGATTTGAGATGACCACGATTACAAATGAGACAGAATCTTGGAAAAAAAGCCAATCCGATATTTAAGAACATCTAGATCAACGAAGATCATGTTGTTCTCTAGTATTATGTTCCTCATACCTTGCAGCAACTGTAAGAGAGCATAATTGGTTCCTAGCCAATTTTCGCTTATGCACAATCTGATCTTGAAACACGGTAGTTTCAAATTTGTATAAGCGCCCCTTTCCTAGATCCTAGATCAAATACAAGACAGCAGTCATCTGTATTTAGATCTATCATCAAAAATGTCCCTACCAATGCTGTTTTAATACATGTACTAAAACCGTATCTTGAGAAATAATATAATGCTAAACAGTTAACCAATTCAGATATTTCTTACCAAATGACCATCAAAATGTAACGAGCAGTGATTGTACAAGAGCTGTTTTTGCTCTTCCATCTCCAAATGTGTCGAGCAGTCCGATGTACATTGCACCCATGGATGCAGGAAATCCATTCTATTAATCATGTCTTTAAGCGAAGAAAAGACCGACGTAGTAATTTGCTTTATTATGGTTCAAAGATCAGTCCAATGATCTTCCTTGTAAATGGGTCAGTCAAGTTTACTGAACTATGAAATATATTCAAAGGCTCAAAGCTATAAATAGACAATTTACACTCCGATAAACCGTAGCGTGTATACTATGTATTTACAACTGGTAGTACCTGGCAAACCGCGTCCATTGATTGGTTAGTACTAGTATACACATAAAGGTTGTCAACTTGTGCTAAAAATAGATTCAACATCACCAGCATGGAATCAAAGTATTCAAGGTATTCAAATGGATAATCAAAGTACCTAATCAAAGTAATCTACTTCTGGATAGGCCTACATTGTACACCATTGACAAATTTGCTTCCCAAAAGTACTTTCAGTACTTTGATTTAAAGTATGTCTTGGTGCAAAGATTGCTTATTCTAATGCGTAGAAACGCTATCAGTTTTTTTTAAGCTGTTATCTATAAGGGAAAAATACGCCTTCAAAGTTGAGACAGAAATGTCAAATTCTATATGAATCTGAACTGTTGTCCACAACAATTTGTTTAATTTTAGCACAAAAATATATATTTCTCGTAAACAGTTCAATATTGTTGACTTGAAATTTTCAGAATTTTCATAAGGAAACATGCTCTTTCAGATATAGTAAAAGTAAATTTATGTAAAGATAATCGTGAAATGTCACTTTAACGTCGATAGGGATGGCCATTATTATCGACTCGAACTTTAATCGTAGTAGATGGTTGAAGATATTTATTAAAGGATGTTTCATTGTCAATCTTCCTCTAAAACCGCTCGCTAGCCTTTCTGTATACTTCAATCTGATTAACATATATACCGATAACATGGGGGCTAACAGGGCCATTAAGTGAAAATGATGATTCCCTCTAATTCATGATCTACATTTTTATTTTTATCGGCCTCCTGTATAATTATAGACTATAGTGTTCACATTTAAGAAATTCTAAGTATATGCGAATTATACATAGATCTATACTTAGTTCCAAAAGAAAGTGTGCACTTTTGAATTTTGAATATCTCGAAAAGTATACCGCCTTTCGTCGGGAGTTTTACGGCACACCCCAATAGTATTGACAAACGATCTTTTGAAGAAAAAATCCCATAGCACGCAGGAATTTTCGGGTTGGCTGCGACTTTCCATTTTGATTGTTTAACGTGTGCCTTACGTGCTGGATGAGCTATCGATCTGAAATTACATTCAGTTCATTTTTTTGGCACACCTTAGCATAAAATCACAGTTTCATTTATGTTGTAATATCCAGTGTCCATTGGTATGACTTCTTAAAGGCACGAAAATTTGTTGTAGAAAGTTGTTGCACCGTTCAACAATTTACTAGACCACTTAACGTAGCAATTACTGACGCTGACGCACACGTAACGTCTACATAAAAATTCATTCTTATGCATGGAAATGGCTTTGAAGGCCTGTTCAAACCTTACAACGGCATATAAGCGTATAACTCTTTCCAGAGAAGAAGCTGTATGGACTGCATATTTCAACCCCATCGATACCATTTTGATCTGACTGTGTGTGTGTGTGTGTGTGTGTAGTATGAGCAATTCTATCAACATCTGTTTTGATGTCCGTTTTGTTTAAGGTCTAATTTGAAATATGTCATTAGTTTTACTCCTTAGATTGCCATTAACTTCGTGAAAATTAAGGTGAAAACAAAAGGTGAAAGTGCACGCTTTCTTTTGGAACTCAGTATATCTACATATGTAACAAATCATATCAGTAACCACGGTCATGGTCACTAGAGGGTGAAAAACTTTAGGGTAAGAAATGGATATAATAATAATAATAATAATAATAATAATAATAATAATAATAATAATAATAATAATAATAATAATAATAATAATGATAATGATAATGATGATAATTGTAATAATCATATTGTGCAGTGAAGCCCTTAATAATTTTGCCAAACCTGATTTGAGATGACTGTGATTACAAATATAACAGAATCTTGGGAAAAAAGCAAATAACGATATTTGAGAACATCTAGATCAGCGAAGATAATGTTGTTCTCTAAAATGTTCCTCATACCCTGCAGTAACTGTAGGAGAGCATAATTGGTCCTAGCCAATCTTCGCTTATGTACATACAATCTGATCTTGAAACACGAAGTTTCAAATTTGTATAAGCGCCCCTTTTCTAGATCCTAGATCAAATACAAGACAGCAATCATCTGTATTTAGATATATCATCAAACAAATGTCCCTACCAATGCTGTTTTATTACTAAAACCGTGTCTTGAGAAATAATTTAATGCTTAACAGTAAAGTAATCCAGATATTTCTTACCAAATGACCAGCAAAATGTAACGAGCAGTAATTGTACAAGAGCTGTTTTGCTCTTCCATCTCCAAATGTGTCGAGCAGTCCGACATACATTGCACCCATGGATGCAGGAAATCCAAAATTAAAGAATGCTGATGCGATGGAAGCCACAAGTACCAAACTTTCGTGGCTTTTGAATGTCCTAAAAAATGAATAGAAATTGTTGAATTGTACCATTAACAAATACTTATACTCATTTAACCCATTACAAGACAACAAAATTTTGGACTGCTCCAAATTCAAACTTGTTGCAGACGACAATTTCTAGTGAATGATATTTTAAATTTGTTAGAAAATATTGTGGGAAATGAAGAAATTGCTTGTCACAAGCAATTTCTTCATTTTCCACGATGTTTTTCAAAGCCACTATCTTGTGTGGAGTCAAAAGGATTCACTGTGTGGTAATGGGTTAAATTCATAACAAAGGCATCTATTTATTATTGCAAATCATAATACTTTTGTCAATTCATGATACAAGATTTATAAATATTTTTCCAAAGACAGGCAGGGTAAAAGGTAAAGAGAAAAAGCTTGTGTTTAATGTATGATTTTAACATGGTACTTTTAACCCTTCTCCTAGTACCATATGTGTGCAATGTAAACACCGCGTGGTATAAGACCCTGTAACATCATGACATCATGAAATGGTAAATATGACTTTATTAAAGAATAGTGACGTCATAAACTTGAGACCTTCTCTATGAGTATTATAAGTGGTAAAAGTAGTTTATCATTATTATCTGACAAACACAAATTAATTGTTTCATATTTGTGATGTTCATGGATGCATCGGTGTATTATTAATCCGAGTCTTCTCTGATGTAAATACGCTCTTTAATATTTTGATTTTTCGCTATTTAAATAGTAAATAGCGAAAAATCAAAATATCAAAGAGCGTATTTACATCAGAGAAGACTCGGAATAGTGTATTATTTACATAGACCATCATATTTCGTGTAAGCGATCTAGGTTTTTAATTCAGAGCCATGGCTACAAGTACAATAAATATGGTAGACGAGGAGCTTTTCTTAAATAAAGATTATTCAAATTTGCAAATGTTTATCAGTTCTTTTTAATTCTTAATCACAAATAGTGAAAAATAGGACTTCACATATGACTGAGACGTTTAATTTGCCCGTTAGTATACCTAATGCCAATGTGTGTCCGTGTTTCTATATAATAATGCTTTATTTTCAAATTTGGTTTGGCATAAATTGTTGATACATGCTTTTTGATTCAATTTCAAGAACCAGCCACTTTTACTAATTATACAACGCATGATCAAGGCAAGTATTGTTGTCGAAAGAAGCTGATACTATTTTTATCATTTTCCAATTTTCTTGATCCATGTAAAAATACTTACCTTGATAACCTTTACTATTACATGTGCCTCTTTCTGGTTGGTTCAAGAAAGACGAATCATAACATAACATACATGTAACATAACATTTTATTCAGCATGAAACATCAATACGCATGTTTATAGCCTACAAATCAGTATTGAACAAGTTGAAAACAATATGAACTTACATGATAATTTCTAATCTAGGATCGAATTGGCACTTTCATATTTAATCTTATAGTCTCCGAATCTCCGAATCTCCAAAATGCTCGTCGAGTGATAAATGATGACTATTCAATTAGTACATACACATTTTATTTGAAACAGACCGTGTCAAGTATTTATTTTCAGTTTTAAAACCCTCATTTATACGTATTACATTAACAATATTATTGTATACAAATGTAGTCACGGTCTAAAAGTCTTTATGATATCAGCAGTAACAAACAGTTTAAGTATTAGATAGAGACTGTGAAGTAGATTCTATGCGAAATAAACATTCAAATGCTCACAGAATTTACTATACATACTGTATCTGATTTAGTGTTAGCTAATAGGCGGGGGGGGGGGGGGGGGCAGTGGGGCCTACCATGCACCCCACCCTAGACTTTTTGCCACTGGTGCCAAATTGTTCCTTAGGTCCTACTTGTTGAAAATCAGAGGTGCCCCCAAGAAAAAAACTCATTCCCGCTATATGAAACAGCACCGTTTCCATGGCAACCCTTATGCGCTTTTGAGAAAATGACAGTAGTTGAAAAAACATCAAGATCTCTGCTTACAGATATAGTAGATCAGTACTTTTGGTATCAAAATGAAGCTTAGACATTGTTCTTGAATTTGGTATGTGCATATGCAAATTAACTAATTTGCATATGCATGATTTTTAAGATTTAATTAAAAAAAATGATGAAATTTTCGTCGTTTTTTTTAAATATGATATAAAAATAAGCTATTACTCACTTAGTTTGTTGGTTACATTAACAATTTTGGTATCAAATTGAAGCCTAGACATCCCTCCTTAGCATACATTAGTCAAATAAGATATTTTTTGCATGCATGATTTTCAGTGATTTTTTTTAATTTTGCCGAAAAATTTGCATATTTATGAATATTGGATATATGTAGTTCTTTTAAGCCTTATAGAAGGACTTACTCACTTTGTATATGTAAAACTTCATTTACAAAATAGAATTAGGCCTTTTAATGTCATTTTACTGAATCAGAGTGCATTAAATCATATTCTAGGGTGCGGTTTCCATGGCAACATATCTTGAAAAAGGGGTTTATAGGGTATTTTAAGAGAAAGAGCTTTTGTTCACTAAGTCCTGGATGTAGACTGACAATTAATGTTTTAGATTGATGTTTAGACATCCATCTTTACTTTTTAGAATAGTTATGCAAATTAGCTAATTTGCATATGCATTATAATGAAGAATTAATTAGAATAATCAATTTAATTAACATCATTTTTCGCAAGTGCAGATGGAAAATCAGATGTAGCTCTCATAGTTCTGAATATATATTAACACTTTTGGTATCAAAATAAAGCCTGGACATTTCTCTTTATTTTCCAACACAGTAATGCAAATTATTAAATTTCCATATGTATGATTTTAAAGATTTAATTAGTAATTTAAATGATTTTTTGCAATTTCTATTAAGAATAAAACAGAAAAATAAGCTTAAGCAAATTAAGTTGGTAGTGTACAGTTACAATATGGATATCAAAATGAAGCTTAGACATTCATCATGGTTTTCAGTGATGCAAATTAGCTAATTTGCATATGCACAATTTTTGATATCTTTTTAAATATAATTTTGGTAAAGAAATATCTCAAATTTTGGAATACATGTATTTGATACATAGAGTGATTTCAAGCTGTATAGATGGACTAAAACATATTTTTATGTAACACTTAATGTTCACCTCATAATTTTTCATTTTAAGGCTGTTTTACAAAGTCAGTTTGAATTACAGTATGCAAGATGGTCCATAGAAACATAATATTATCTTCCTTTAAACAGTTAAGAGTGCAGGAGAAATAGCTCATGCTCTCCAAGTCCTGGGTGCAGATTCTCTATATGGGTATCAAAATAAAGCTTAGACACCCATTTTATTGTTTTGATCACTTATGCAGAATAGCTTACTTGCACTAGCTATCTTGCAAATGAGTTTGAATAATGATATACGATAGAATTATCTTCTATTCGTTAATACTTATGAGATATATGGCAAATTCGACTTTGTTGAAGGACTTCATCATGCTATATTTTGATATCAAATAATCTGGAATTAATAGTTTGTAACCCTTTAATGTTTGCGTGCCTTTCGGTCTGGCTGTATGATTTATTGTGAAAAAGAAAGTGTTTGAAAAAAAAACGAATTCTGATTAATGTGGGTTTGGCTTTGATTTACCCAAAAGAGGAGAGCATGGATGGCATTGAATTATCACAATCCAGTATGCAACTTTACTTGAGCATTGGGTTAACGACGAAACTTACAGTGCAAACTAAGTATCTAGTGATAAAAGGCAACTGGAGGAGCGTAGAAAGATATTAGGGGGTGACTTCTCTCACCTTAGTAAACAAAAAATGGGAAGAGACTATTTTCTTGTCACAAGGAAGTTACCTCAATATATACTCTCCATACAAACATGATCCATAAGTAACATAATAGACCTGAACCAAAATTCTAATAGACCTGAAATTCGATGTACATCTTATCACATTGTTTTTCTTTCAATAACAAGTTACCAGTCCTTGCGACCCTCAAAGGTTCAATAAGATAAGATAGAAAAGATACAGGTAGGCCAAAAAGGCATGTATTGAGTACAAAAGCATTGGTAGGAACATTCTGGTCTTTAAGGAGAAGGGCTTTGGAGATAATAATAACAATCTTTGCCTCTCCTACCAAACAGGAGACAAAATAAACTCAAGTGGCATGATTAATGCAAGCGAGACCTTTCCAAGCCTAACCTAAAACGCCTGAAGCTAAATGACACCACAATAATTATTCAGATCAGCAACATACAATCACAGGATATCTCCAATACCAGCTCAAGCGATCTACGCAAACGGCATGGTCTTGAAGACTTAGAAACCCCTCTTGAGGGAAAGGAGGATAAGATGATATGGACATGCTAAGAGATCCAATTGGGCAATAAAACAGAGTACAACATGCAGGTCACAGGTACGCGCAGATGAGGGAGGACTTAGATGAAATGGAAGCAACTGTCAGAGAGGGGTCTAATAGAAAGGAATATACCATCCATATGAAAAGAACAATTGGATTGATGTATTGATTGATTGCGGTTCAACACCACTTGAACTGCTATGGTCATATCATAGCAGCTGGAGCACCTTTGCATGGATTTCAGGTATTTCTTTCCACCAGTACTACCACAATATAGAATCGGAGCCTCAAACTGCTTTCTCACAAAGATGATTAGCACCCATTGGTGAGAGACAAATGTCAGAATGTGAATTGGCCAGGCAGGGATTCTAACTCAAGACCCCTAAATTGATAGACTCAGTTGTTAGCGACTGAGCTATCTCGGCTATGCAAAGTAAATGGAAGAATGGAGTGAGAACAGCCATGCATATGCAGTAAGACAGCAAGCTGGAAGGCAGCACATTAAAGTGAGTTAGTGAGTTTATGTGCAGAGACAAGACTGGTGCTTTTAGGAATTTTATAACATGTCAAGAGTATGACTTTTTTCAAGGAACAAGGGATTATGTATACAGTTGGAGAAGTCATCCTGTGTGAAAGGAGAAGACAATCGGCTGTATGAGGCGGGAGAATTGGCACCTTTAACTTATTTTTCCGTCTCGACTATCAAACTAAATCTTATAAAAGATGTTAGAGATCATAGAGTAATCATAGAGTTTCATATTTTTAAAGAGAAGGGGATCGATCGGCCAAGTAATGGTCTGAGTAGGACTATGATGCGGCTTAGATGAATGGAGATTCCTTATCTTAAATGAAAGAAGGGATGAGGATTCATTGTTCTAGAGAGATGACAGTGTCTGACAATGTAAAGAAGCAGATTTTTCTGAGACTATTGTTAAGTTAGTAGACGGTGAAGACTATGAGTGTGACAATTGCTTAGTCAAAAAGTAGAGTCATTCGAATCACAGTACCTATAAAAGATGACTACTGATCTGAAAGGACTCAATCAAAGTCCTACTTGTAGGGGTTGTATTCCAAACCTGGACAAGAAATCATGAATTGTTGAAATATTGTAGCAAAAATGAAAGAGAAGACAGCATTATGAGTATTGTAAGTGAGACTGAATATGCTTTTAGTCTTAGACAGAGGATAAATTTCATAAGAGACATACAAATTCAGATTAAGAGAAGCAAGAAGTTGAAGTCTGACCAACATTTGAGAGAAAGTCAGGATTACGAGGTTCATGATATTGTAATGTATCACTTTGACATCTGCACTTCATGGATTTGTGACATAAACGATTGTAGGCATCATACAGGAAAGCAATATCGGGTAATCAAGTTGGAGATTTGCATGAGAAGAACACATTCAATATTCTTCTAACGAGAAACCCTATCAAACACAGAAAAAAGACTGAAATGTTTTATTAAGTAAATTAAAGATATTCTTTTATTGTCCCATTATTCTTTCCTTCAATAAAGAAAAAATGCACAATTTCCATTTTACAGGATGCAACACTGTTGTATCAATGCAGGACCTTAGGGCAATTGTTTGGACCTTGATTTATGACCTTGACAATCACACCATTTATTTTGGGGCTAAATGGTGAGTGTTTGTGGGATGTACCTACTAAATTTAAGCAAAAAATTTTAAAAAGATTTATATACGATCTATTAATACTTGACTTTAGGGCTGCATGATGTATTCAATATAAAAGTCATTCAACAATTTGAATCTTAAATCCATTGTTTATCTCAGAAGTATTCACAAATTAAAGTAAATTTTATTAAAAAGGGTCAAAAATAATTGTTTAAATTCATTTGAAATATAGCTAATGCAAGTTAGCTTATATGCATACATGCTAAAAAGAAGATGGACAGACTTTATTTTGATACCCAAATTGTAAGTCTACACCAAGAGCTTGGTGAGTTATAGCTTTTTCTCTTGCTACACCTAACTGCTTTTAAATAAAAAGAAAACATGTTTCCGTGGAAACGACACCTTCTTGCATATCCAGGCCTAATGCAAAACTATTGTAAATGCATTTTTGAGAATTTTCCTTTTTATAATTTTCTGAAGCCTGATAAAGGAATACAATTATTGTGTTCTAATATTGGGTTTCAAATCTGTAAAATTAAAAAAGTTATCTAGAATTCAAAAAAATGTTTTAAATGTTTTATTTTAAGAAACTTATTATTTTTCCCCTCTCCAGTAAATTTTTACAAAACATTGTTACAATAGTTTTGCACTGAGCCCTCTGTATTGTAATTCAAACTAATTCTGTAAAAAAACCTCAAAATGCTCAATCATTTTGTTATCATGTAATGTTACATAAAAATATGATATAGTCTTTCCATACAGTTTGAAAATGCTGTGTGTATTAGATATTCCCTATTCTCTATTTTTAGTATTTTTTAAAAAAAATGTGCATATGCAAATAAGCTAATTTGCATCACTGAAAACCATGATGAGTGTCTAGGCTTCATTTTGATATCCAAATTGTAACTGTACACCACCAACTTAATTAGCTAAAGCTTTTTTTTCTGTTTTATTCTTGATAGAAATTGCAAAAAAATCAAGAAAAATACTAATTAAATCTTTAAAATCATACATATGCAAATTAACTAATTTGCATTTCTGCGTTGGAAAATAAAGAGAAATGTCCAGGCTTTATTTTGATACCAAAAGTGTTAATATACATATTCAGAACTATGAGAGCTACAGCTGATTTTCCAGCTGCATCGCGAAAAATGATGTTAATTAAATTGATTATTCTAATTAATTCTTCATTATAATGCATATGCAAATTAGCTAATTTGCATAACTATTCAAAAAAGTAAAGATGGATGTCTAAACATCAATCTAAAACAGTAATTGTCAGTCTACATCCAGGACTTGGTGAAAAAAAGCTCTTTCTCCTATAATACCTTCTAAACCCCTTTTTCAAGATATGTTGCCATGGAAACCGCACCCTAGAATATGATTTAATGCACTCTGATTCAGTAAAATGACATTAAAATGCCTAATTCTATTTTGTTAATGAAGTTTTACATATACAAAGTGAGTAAGTCCTTCTGTAAGGCTTGAAAGAACTACATACATCAAATATTCATAAATATGCAAATTTTTTGGCAAAATTAAAAAAAAATCACTAAAAATCATGCATGTAAAAATATCTTATCTGACTAATGTATATTAAGGAGGAATGTCTAGGCTTCAATTTGATACCAAAATTGTTAATGTAACCAACAAACTAAGTGAGTAATAGCTTATTTTTATATCATATTTAAAAAAACGACGAAAATTTCATCATTTTTTTAAATTAAATCTTAAAAATCATGCATATGCAAATTAGTTAATTTGCATATGCACATACCAAATTCAAGAGCAATGTCTAAGCTTCATTTTGATACCAAAAGTACTGATCTACTATATCTGTAAGCAGAGATATTGATGTTTTTTCAACTACTGTCATTTTCTCAAAAGTGCATAAGGGTTGCCATGGAAACGGTGCTGTTTCATATAGCGGGAATGAGTTTTTTCTTGGGGGCACCTCTGATTTTCAACAAGTAGGACATAAGGAACAATTTGGCACCAGTGGCAAAAAGTCTAGGGGGGTGCATGGTAGGCCCCACTGGCCCCCCGCGTATAATGGTTCATTGGAGACGGGGGCGTGGCTATCTTTAGACGTCACATAAACTATCCGACAGATTTATAAATATACTACAATTCCATTGGTCCAAAACGTAGATTGAACACTTAATAAGGGATATTTAGAATTTACATACTAATAGAAAGTTCCATCTGGTCTTTTGTATGCACTTTTTATGCACTGTTGCGTGAATTTTGTGGTCTATCAAACGTTTAGGAATAGATTTTGTGTTAAGCTTATAAAAGATGCGTATCCGAAATTTCATTGTGTATAATATATAATGCTGTTTTGGTGCAACCAAGGACAGCCAATCTGTGTCAATGCTAGAATCAACTAGATGTGCCATTAAGAGCATTTGGGCTATGTTTTGTCATAATTTTACTTGAAATATTATTTTGAATCACCTAATTAAAGGCTTCCGCCTAGGCATCCGCTTGCTATGGATCGTGTCAAAAGGGTATGTGTCATAACAAAGCTGAAATTTAGTTTATTCTAGCATTGTCACAGATTGGCTGTCGTATCTTTTATAAACTTAACACACTATCCTAATCCTAACGTTTGACATTATTTTTTCTCTAAATGTTTGACAACCTCTTTATACATTGTTGTCGGCTACAGGCACTGTCTGGACAATGGTTGGACTACTACTAGTTATTTCACAGACTTTCTAGAATTTAGAATGAAAACCAATCGCATGACACAATGCCTATAAACTCAGCTTTATATTTGTGTTGCTATTATGATAGAGTATCCATCTGAGTAAATGTTATGCTGTGATATATATATATTGTTTTTGCATGCCATAACCTCATATTCCCAAGTTAGTCTACTGAATTATGTCTTTTATCAACAAAACACTTGAACACAATAGCAAAATATATTGTCCAGCAAGATTAACCCGGGACATCTGCATATGTAATGACCCTACTTCGGCATTGTTTTGTTAAGACGCTCAACTAACGGATTTAGCGCACGAATATTAATTTGTCCCTGGTTAATTTGGTTGGACAATATATAATAATTTTAAGTTTATTGTTTTCGCATGCCATTACCTCATATTCCCAAGTTAGTCTACTGAATAGATTTCTTTTATCAAAACACTTGAACACAATAGAAAAATATATATCTCTCCAGCATCAAAATAATAGATGGGTCGCTTTATTTAACCCATTGCCAGACGACAAAATTTTGGACTGTTCCAATTTGAAAGATGTTGCAGAAGACAATTTCAAGTTGATGAAAATTTGAAAATATTCCCATTTTGTGTTAGAAAACATTGTGGGAAATGCAGAAATTGCTTGTCACAAGCAATTTCTTCATTTTACACAATGTTTTCCCAAACATATTATCATGGAGGAGTCAAAAGAAGGCGTCTCTGTGCAGTAAGGGGTTAAAGGTAAACGTAATCCTTTCTTGCACCCAGTATGCAGATAGTTCAATTTAGCTCCAAAATATAAGATAATTCTTTTTCGTTTCTCTAGTCACAAAAACCCTGTGCTGGGCCCCGTTAAAAGAAAGTCACAAAGCATTTACGGTATTTTCCTTGCATTGATCGGTGATTGGTCTGAAAAGGTGCTAACGAGATGAACATACTTTTCTGACAATATTACCCTGCCCTTTTCCAGTCGCTGAAATTTTATGCCAGTCCAATTTGAAAGGAGTTACAGACGACAAGGTAATTTATATCAAGTAGAAAAAATG
The DNA here is from genome assembly GCA_963680895.1 of Fragum sueziense. Taxonomy (NCBI): domain Eukaryota; kingdom Metazoa; phylum Mollusca; class Bivalvia; order Cardiida; family Cardiidae; genus Fragum; species Fragum sueziense. The sequence continues at coordinate 8,841,972 of OY804608.1, forward strand.
CACTTAAAAAGGAAGAGAGAAAACGTTCAGGAAAGGGAGAATGTACTGATTATAAGCATTTCTTCTTTTCTCTCAATTCATTCTAAAACAATTTTACAAGTGGCATAAAAGCCAGATTTCGCCTAGAAAATAGTTACCCAAATTCAAGTACAATCTTTTCCCAAACAATAAAAGTTTCAAATTGGATTGCAGCCGACACGCCTCTTGTTTGGAATTATTAAATTTGTAGCATCAAAAGCATAGCAAGAAAAGGAGATTTTCTTCTCTTGCTCTCAATGTTTTCCATACCCCTCTATCGTGTTTAGTCAAACAGGGCTTGTTCGGGAAAGAAATCGTCGGTGGGAAGTCAAAACCTCGTAACTCCAGCTTTTTCAAACTGTGGTTACGAGGTTTTGACTCCCCACCAACGAAATGTACTTTTTTTCAAAATAAGTATGATATACTAGAAAATACGTCGATAACTTTGAACATGTTTGAAAGAACGTCGTTACTCTCTTATGAACAGAGCACATTATCTCTACATTCCATTTCGATAGAATGAGCTCTGTTCTCGCGGAGTCATTTCACGTCTAATCCCGGGGCCTTGGCGGGATTTCAGTATCCAATCGTTGGCGATACACAACAAAACAATTTAAAAAGCTAATACAATCTCTCATTGGCTGACGCTTCAAATTACCGGCTTCAGCCAAAAATAGAAGCGACGCAATGTATACGTGATCAAACAAGATCAAACTGAATGATTTTGATTCGATAATTCAAATGTTACCGGCTTCAGCCAAAAATAGAAGCGACGTAATGTATACGTAATGACCATGCAAGATAAAACTGAATGATTTTGATTCGATAATTCAAATGAGGTGCTATAATTAGATCATGATGACCAAATAGGCTGTTGGCGTACCGAAAACTGCAGAGGTCATATTTGATGGTTTAATCAATAGAACTCGGAAATGGAGAGTAGAACGTCGTAGGAAATCAAAAGTTCTGTACCGAACTACAAAAGGTTTCTCTGGACAGACGAAGGAATATCGATGCTCTTTGTGCTCATGTTAGACTGGGTTATAGTGGGGCGCACAACTCCGAAAATTTGGCCTAATCGTTCACTTTGTGATACAAGCATGAATTTTGGTATGGAAAGTCATTGAGGGTCCCTGAGTCAGAAAAAAGTGCTAGCCACTTGAAATTCGCATCCGGTGGCCATTTTCCAAGATGGCCGCCATTCGGATAAATTTAGTCTATATATCAGATAGAAATTAAGACATTTCAAATGCTGAAATCCGCCGAGATTTTTCTAATAAATCGTCCCAATATAGTCAAGTTTGTAATTGATTGATAAACTAGCATGGCTTTTTTACAATATTGCGGTCGTTTATCCGAGATGGCCACCAAAATACTCCAAAAATGGCCGTTTGTTCAATTAGATATTATTTTTTAATAAGATATTTTCAATCCTTGTCATACAATTTCAACCAGCATAATGGAATGAAACACAAACCGATTTAGCCACATGAAAATCACATTCGGTGGCCATCTTTCAAAATAGCCGCCATTCTCAAGTATTAATTAGGCCTATTTAGGAAAATATGAAATAGAAATGAATCCCAAGTGATGAATTTCGTCGGGATTTTTATATACCTTTCCTGCATAGTCTTTTTTGTAACCAATATAAACCAACGTGATGTCTTTATAACATGGCTGCCTTTTTCCAAGATGGCCGCCAAAATATTCAAATGTTCATTGTTTCTTGAAGGAAATCTTTTTACTTTTAACAAAAAAAGATATCAACCCCTCTCTTTAAGTATTAGCTAATAAAATTAATGAGATACAAACAAAATTGTTCTAAGAGAATATATATTTTGCTATTGAAATGGCGACCATTTTTGTATTATCTTAACTTTCTTATTGGCCTCCATAATTAAATACCGATTATCGTCGATTACTTTAAAAAACAGCAGCTTAATTAACATGGTTTAAAGCACTTTCGTGTGATTAGTCGCTTTGCGCTAAGTAAGTCAAACCCTAGTGTTCAAATCATCCTTGGAATCGTCCAAATATCACCAAATATCAGAAAACTCATGCATTCTAAACCAGATAGTGTAAAAGGAAGTCTTTCTTACATTAATAATGGATGATTGTAAAACAAATCAACAAAAATATGTAAAGTAAATGTTATCCCTGCCAAGAGGACAAATCTAATGATTTGTTTATTTTTCTTCTGAGTAATTTACAGAAATAGCAAGATCTTAGTGGATACAAATGTACAATAATACTGCAACAGATATTCCTTTATACCTTGCCTTCAATGATATACCAACTTCGTTCAATCCAGCTCTATTCGATGATAATGAGGGCAAAGAGAAAACTTTGACACTGCATAAGCCGAGTATCATAATAGATACCGTCTTTTATCTACAATATAAAGCTCAAACGGGCACAGAAACAAGGTTCCATTACAGATGGAGACAGCTGTAAAATACGGAATCCTGTTTCCGCCATCCACTTTTCTAAGAAAATTGAGTTTGTGAAATGTAGAAATGTTGAAGTTTTGTTTGTGACAATTGTCAGAAGTTAGTGTGACTAACTTCAACTTTTCGACTTTTCACAAACTCAATTTTGATAGAAAAGTTGAAATTAGTGCGACTAACTTCCACTTTTCTACCAAAATTGAGTTTGTGAAAAGTTGAAAAGTTGAAGTTAGTCACACTAACTTCTGACAATTGTCACTAACTTCTGACTATTGTCACAAACAAAACTTCAACATTTCTACATTTCACAAACTCAATGTTGGTAGAAAAGTGGAAGTTAGTCGCACTAACTTCCACTTTTCTACCAAAATTGAGTTTGTGAAATATAGAAATGTTGAAGTTAGTCACACTAACTTCTGACAATTGTCACTAACTTCTGACTATTGTCACAAACAAAACTTCAACATTTCTACATTTCACAAACTCAATTTTCCTCTAAAAGTCGAAATCAGTGTGACTAACTTCAACTTTTCTTCTTTCCTAGGTAACATTCTTGTGAAAAGTCGAAAAGTTGAAACTATTGAGACTAATTTCGGGGTAGGAAAAAAATCCGGAAAGAATCTTTCTTCTGCCGCGTGAACCGGTGTATGGTATAAAAATGGACCCTATAAAAATTACTGTATCACCGGTCGATCACGACCCTCTAAAGTTTCGCCCCAGACAATGGCTTTGGAAGACGACATACGCGGGTATTTCATGCAGGTCTATACATACAGAGAAATACAGACACTTCTGAAATTGGAGAAGGATGTTACAATCAGGTTTGACATTTTCATGTCCACCATCTTTGTTTATTTTTTGTTCCCAATTCGGGATTAGCCTTTCCTCTCATGCTTTCGATAGGTTCCATGGTTTCGATAGCCTTGTGATTTTTATAAGTCAAGTGATTACAATCTTAGTACCATTCCCTGTGCATCTAAATACTCTTGCTACAAACAAACTCTTTGGTCAAAGAAATTTTGAGACAACTGATTTTTACACTGAAAAATCTTTTTTGCAAAACAAAACAGAAACTAGACTCTGGAATATCAAGGTCAGGGTAAAAATCATTCAACCTTATCCAAGCCTTTTTCAGTCCTAGAAAAGTTTTCAAGACGCTTGATTTTTCCCCACGGTTGAGCGAGTCCCTATCCCAAGAATTGCAATAGCCTCGATAGCGCAGTGGTGAGAGCACTGCGCTTGTAACCTGGAGGATCCAGGTTCGAGTCCCGCTCGGGAGGTGTGTCCTTGGGCAAGACACTTAATTGTCAACGCCTCAGTCTACCTAGCTGTAAATGGGTAGCAGTGAATTAAAAACTCATTGCCTCTCTTCTCTCTGCAAAAAAAATTGGTAAAACTATATATAATGGGAAAGTCACTGTAAATTTATATGTGTGATCGAGTTACATTGTGAGAAAGAGAACATTGATGGATGAAAGAGATCACAGTTGACGAGTAGCATATAAATAGCAAAGGAAGTGGCTAGGGATACGGGCCCGAATCTCTAGCCCATGGGGGCTGGAGATACGGGCCCGTATCCCTAGCAAAACCCCCTTGTTTTGCTAGAGATACGGGCCTGTATCTCTAGCGAAACCAACCATGGGGTTTTTGCTAGGGATACGGGTCAAACGACTTCCGGTCTAACATAACCTATCCTGTCATTTATGGAAAATCGATATTGATCCTTTCCCAAACAGCGAAATTCAGACGGTTCATTTTGAAAGGTTCCAGGAGATAAATAAAGTATTATTGATGTCTTGACTAGACAATACGGGCGATATTGCAGGGGAAATGTCGAGGGAATGGAGAAATTGCTGAAATTGTTTCTTCTTGTTTGATAAAGGGTTAAAATAGAAACCTGTAAGTTTTATATCATTGGTTTATTCCTGGAACGTCGAGTCACACCTTTTATAAAATGGGTGAAAAAGGGTTACCCACAGGGGGACAGGGCCGCGGCCTTAGCGCAGTTGGTAGCGCATCTGACCCTCATTCGAGAGGTCCCGGGTTCGATACCCGGCCGCGGCTAATACCCTTTCTGACAAAATTGTCACCCACCAATGGGTTTGAAATCGTTAACCCAAGTGGGCGAGCAGCTGGAGGCTCGGTAAGGGTGTTGTGGTAGTACTGGTTTGAGAAACAACAGGAATCCATGGGTAGGTGCTCCAGCCGCCGCGATATGACCCTGGTAGTTGAAAACGGCGTAAAACCCCAATAAACTCAAACTCAAACACAGGGGGACACTTTTGAGAGGTCACATTTATGAGGAATATTATTGAATGAAAATAGGAGAAAACTTAATTATCTTGCATTGTAACATATTTTTTATTCGTGGTATATGTTGTGAAATACATACAATGTCATGGGCATACTAACTACAGTTGGCGCCACATCTTATGGCACAATGTTTACATTGTATTCAAATATAATTGAACGTTAAACAAAACATAAACACGTGCCATACGATGTGGCGACAACTGTAGGCCTATTTATTTACGTTTTAACTCATTACCAGACGGCAAAATTTTAGATGAGTACAATTCTATCTTTCTGGACAGAAAACGTCGTGAGAAATTAAGAAATTGCTTGTCACAAGCAGTGTCTTCAATCTTCATATTGTTTATGACAACAAGGTATTTTTATGCCCCCTTTCGAAGAAAATGGGGGTTTATTGTTTTGCAAGTGTCGGTCGGTTGGTCGGAAGGTCGGTCGGTCGGAAGGTCGGTCGGTCGGAAGGTCGGAAGGTCGGTCTGTCCGTAGACCAAACCTTGTCCGGAGCATAACTCGAAAAGTATTGAAGGTAGAATCATGAAACTTCATAGGTAGATAGATCTCATTATGGAGAGGTGCAGTGCACAAGAACCGTAACTCTGCCGATCAAATTTTCTGAGTTATTGCCCTTTGTTGATTTAATAACTTGATTCTTGTCCAGAGCACAACTCAAAAAGTATGTAAGGTAGAATAATGAAACTTTACAGGTGAATAGATTTCATTATGGAGAGGTGCAGTGCACAAGAACCGTAACTCTGCCAATCAAATTCTTGGAGTTATTGCCCTTTGTTGATTTTTAGTCCCCTACCAGTGTTCACACCGGAGGGGACTATAGGTTTGCCCTCCGTCTGTCCGTCCGTCTGTCCGTCTGTCTGTCCGTTCAAATCTGGATCCCGCGATAACTTAATAACTAAGCAAGCGTTTTTGATGAAAGTTGGTATATGACTAGATGGCAATGTGTAGATTATGCACATCATTTTATTTTTGTTTTTCGACTTAAATTGAGGTTGCTATGGTTACAGAAATAGTGAAAATATGGCCAAAAATGGGATCCTGCGATAAGATAATAACTAAGCAAGCTAGTTTGATGAGACTTGGTATATGACTATATGGCAATGTGTAGATTATGCACTTCATTTTATTTTTGTTTTTAGACTAAAATTGTTGTTGCTATGGTTACGGAAATAGTGAAAATATGGCAAAAAATATTGGATCCTGCGATAAGTTAATAAGTAAGCAAGCTAATTTGATGAGACTTGGTATATGACTAGATGGCAATGTGTAGATTATGCACATCATTTTATCTTTGTTCTTTGACGAAAAGTGCGGTTGCTATGGTAACGGAAATAGTGAAAATATGGCAAAAAATGGATCGTGCAATAACTTAATAACTAAGCAAGCTAACTTGATGAAACCTGTTTTAAAATGTAAAAAAATTTATAAGCCATGTTAGTCAGGGTGGTGATGCAGCAGTATTAATCACCTCCAGTCGGGCATAACATTTCATATGTTTGACAATTATTTTGATGACTTGTTCATCTTAATCTATTATTGATTACCATATTGAGTCAATGTGAAGCCGGTAGGGGACTTTATGTGTTGCATACAACACCAGATACTTGTTACTCTTACTTCTTAACCTTGCCTATATCTCATGTCCTTTTACACATACAGCCTTGATATCTCACACATAGATACCTCCTATCAACATCGTTCACATTTAACCATGACCTTGGACCTTGTGACCTTGACCTTGGAGTTTGACCTACTTTAAAAAAAATTAAACCTGGCATATATCTCATGACCTTTTACAAATACAGCCTTGAGATTTCACACATGGACATATCATACCAAGACCTTTCACAATTGACCATGACCTTGGACTTTGTGACCTTGACCTTTGAGTTTGACCTATTTTTAAAAAACTTTGACCTGGCCGATATATCATGTCCTTTTACACATACAGCCTTGATATTTGACACATGGAAACCTCCAACCAAGACCTATCACATACGACTATGACCGTGGACCATGTGGCCTTGACCTTGGAGTTTGACCTACTTTTAAAAAAATTAAACTGGGCCTATATCTTATGGGCTATTACACATACAGCCTTGGTATTTCACACATGGACACATCTTACCAAGACCTTTCACATTTGACCATGACCTTGGACCTTGTGACCTTGACCTTTGACATTGACCTACTTTAAAAAAAAATTAACCTAGCCGATATATCAATTCCTTTTACACATACAGCCTTGATATTTGACACATGGACACCTACGACCAAGACCTTTTACATTTGACCATGACCTTGGACCTTGTGACCTTGACCTTGGTGTTTGACCTACTTTAATAATACATTAACCTGGCCTATATTTCATGTCATTTTACATATACAGCCTTGATATTTCACACATGGTCACTTTCAACCAAGATATTTCACTTTTGACCATGACCTTGGACCTTGACCTTGGAGTTTGACCTACTTTTAAAAAATTTAAACAAGGCCTATATCTCATGTCCTGTTACCTATACAGTCTCAATATATTACATATGGACACCTCCTACCAAGACCTTTCACATTTGACCATGACCTTGGCCTGTGTGACCTTGACCTTTGATTTTTACATACTGTTAGAAATCTTTAACCTAGCCTTTATCTTATGTCCTATTACACCTACAGCCTTGATATTTCACACATAGACACCTCCTACCAAGACCTTTCACGTTTGACCATGACCTTGAATATTGCAACCTTGACCTTGGAGTTTGACCTACTTTTAAAAAGACTGAAACCAGGCATATACCGGTATATCATGTCCTTTTACACCTACAGCCTTGATATTTCACAGATGGACACCTCCAACCAAGACCTTTCACATTTGACCATGACGTTGACCTTGGCATTTGGCCTACTTTTAAAAACTTTAATCTGGCCTATGTTTCATTTTACTTTTACATATACAGCTTTGATATTTCACACATAGACACCTCCTACAAAGACCTTTCATATTTGACCATGGCCTTGGACTTTGTTAACTTGACCTTGGACTTTGACCTACATCAAATGTAGGCCCTTGAGGGGGCATATATGTTTTACAAACATCTCTTGTCTAGCATTTGACAGACTAGAGAGAATTTCAATCAGTGCCCAAATCATTATTTTTGGTAAAAGGTTAATTTGTTAAATGTATTTTTTTATTTTTCAGGGAAGGAGAGTCCTGTAACCACATTGCAGCTGTATTTTATGCCCTAGTCGATGTAATGGTGAAGAAGAAAGAAGGCCTTGATGCAGTTACCTCGAAAGAATGCCTATGGAATAAGCCCAGAGCCAGAAAATTAAGCCCTAAAAAGACAAGCCAGTTGGTATTTAAAAAGCAAAAGTTTGACTGTCAGGAGCAAGATCCACCCAAATCAAAACGTTCACTACTCTCTGACCCCCCTGTGACTCGCTTGGATATGGAATGCTTTAAGCAAAAACTCAAACAATGATCCACATGCGGCTTTGCTGCTTGGCTTCCAAGATACCCCTGCAGAGAAAATTAATTCTCTAAGTAAAGGTGAAAAAAATTGACATTACATAGGGTTCCGTTCATGTACCATGATAGGGTTGATGTGTATACTGAAAAATGTAAAGAACAATTCAATAACTATTTCAACAGCCTGTCTTGTTCTCAGCAACAGAGCGACCTTATTGAACTAAAGACAAGAGGACAACATAAAAACAATAATTGGGAAGTGGCCTGAAATGGAAGGATCTGTTCCTCAACATTTGGAGTAGTTTGTAAAAAAAGGGAAGATACTAGGGCAGACTACATTGTGAGGTCAGTTCTGTACCCTAGTAGTTTGGATGTGCCGTCTGTTAAATGGGGAAGAACACACGAGCCAGCTGCTAGAAGATTTTATATCAAGTATATGAGAAACATGCATCCCAAATTGTCTGTGACAGAATGTGGCTTGACAGTGAATCGGAAATACCCTCATATAGGTGCTAGTCCTGACGGTTTTGTCATGTGTGACCATTGTCCAGTATCTGGTGGGTTATTAGAAATAAAGTGCCCATATAAGTACAGAAATGAAACACCAGTAGATGCTGCAAGGAATTCAGATTTTTGTTGTGATGTAGTAGATGGAAATTTGACATTGAAAGAAACCCATATTTATCACTATCAAATTCAAGGACAGATGGCAATTACAGGAAAATCATGGTGCGATTTGTATATTTGGACACTGAAGGGTTCATCGGTACAAAGGATTTTCTTCAACGAACATTTCTGGGAGAAGGCCCTCCAAAAAATCAACAATTTCTATTTATCTCATGTGATTCCAGAACTATTCACAAGTAGAATTGAACGGGGTATAGCTCCAATGTAGATATTAATCTGTATGTCACCAGTATGTGGCTGTTTGACCAACCTATGTGATGTTCTGATTTGATTTGATATTATCCCAATAACAGACTACAAATTTTAGACTGAATTAAAAAAAAATTGCAGAAGACAATTTCAAGTGAATAGAATATCACATAATTATGTTGCCTAGAAAACATGGTGGGGAATGATGAAATTGCATGTTACAAGGAATTTCTTCATCTTCCACAATGTTTTCCAAAAATGTCACAAGCAATATTGTCATTTTCCACAATGTTTTCCAAAGCATTATTTTGAGCATAAGAGGAGTAAAAAAGAGTCTATGTGTGGGAATGGGTGGTTTTCCCAAATGAAAAAATTATAGGGTTGTCCAATTTGAAAGCTGCTAAAGACGACAAAATGAGTGTTTATGATAATTAAAGTAAAATTTCAATTTCGTGCACATAATAGCACAGAGAATATTGAGACAAAGGAGAAAATGCTGATTATTAGCATTTTCTTCTTTTGTCTTGATGTTTTCCTATTCTCATTGGGACATCAAAAACAGGTCTTGTTTGGGAAAGGGTTAAGACCTGAGCCGCGTTCTTTAGAGCGAGATTTCTTGAGATATCTTGAGATTTCTTAAGATGTTTTTGGATAAAGCGCTCTTTTGATCAAGATTTTGAAGATGATCACTGCGAGCCGCCATTGCTCTATACTTCTTTCGGAACCCCTCGGTGAATTCTGTAGAATCTATATGGGAGAGAATTGACCGAGTTGTTCCGAATGCTCCATAAACCGCGGAGTTCCGAATGCTCCATACTCCATACAAATGACGCCATGATGACGTCATGTGTATGAAGTATGGAACATTCGGAACACCTTGCTTATAATCTCGGTCTCAAAGACGCTGTTTCAAAAACATCTAAAGAAATCTTAAAAAATCTCTCTATTGAACGCGCCTCTGGTTTTGACAATTTTAGTGGATAAAGTGTAGGAAAGCAAAATTTTTAATGAGAAAAGAATAATATACTGATTATGATCATCAGCAAATTTCTTCCTTTCTTCATTATTTTCTGTCCTTGACAGTGACGTCCGACAGGCATCAGTGATAGTGACAACTCATTTAGCGCAAAGCCACATATATAACTAAATTTGATTGGTTTCGTTGAAATTGTGGATTTCGGACTTTCCAGCAGCATTTTCTTCTTTTGCCTCAATCTTTTACATGGCTTTTCTGTGAATGACATCAAAGCAGTTTTCATCGAGATGGTGGCTTTGAATAACATGTAGTATCACGTTTTGATGCACTAGTTGCTCAATTTGAATAACAGTAGAAGATATTGAGAGAAAAGAAGAAATTGTTTGTAATACACAATTCTTTCTTTTGTCACAATTTCTTCCATATGTACTTAATTTTGACTTCCTATTCAAAGAGGCGCGACCATAGAGAAGTTGGTATCACTGTGGCCTCTTACTTAAGATGTCGCGGGTTCAATCCTCGGTGACAATTATCCTTTTGGACAAAATAGTCTCCCACGAATGGGTTTAATATTGTAAACTTAGTGGCCAAGCAGCTGGAGGCTAGTAAGGATGTTCTGGCATTACTGGTTTGAGAAACAACAGAATCCATGGTTAGGTGCTCCAGCTGCCACAATATGATCATAGCAGTCGAAAAAGGTGGAAAACACCAACAAACTATTAATCCAATTGGAAGGCTTTTAATCCATTACCAGACGACACAATTTTGGGATGTTTAAACTTGAAAAGATTACACAGGCGACAATTTTAAGTGAATAAAATGTTACATATTTTGTGTAAAAAACATTGTGGGCAATGAAGAAATTGATTGTCACAAGCAATTTCTTTATTTTCCACATCGTTTTCACAAGCCTTTTCTTTTGAGGGAGTCAAAAGGCGTCACCGTGTGGTAATGGGTTAAAGATTTGATGTGAAAATGGAGACAAAAACAGATAATAATGTCCAGTAGAACAGAAAACATTCATAAGCAAATGAGAAATTGCTTGTTTCTTCAATTTCTTTTTTTCTAACAATGTTTTCAATAGCTGTCTGAAGTTTATATGAGTATCTGTGGAGTAACCATAGAACATGATGACTGTGTTTTGGCCTTATTTCAAAATTTTAGACTTCATGATGAAACACACATCAAGGGATAAAAACTAATGATAGCAATGATGATTTAGCAATTTCTTTTATTTTATTTCAAGTTTATTATGCAATAGAATGAAAAATAAAATTATTTGAAATGATATTGGTTTTTTTCCTTTCCTTGGTCTTAAAAGTTTTAACCCATTACCACACCGTGATAAAGGCGTTCAAAAACAATGGAAAATAAAGAAATAGCGTATGAAAAGCAGTTTCTTCATTTCCCATAATGTTTTCTACACAACACAAAATAGACCTAAAGAATTATTGAAATTGTTATCTTAAACTCAATTGAATTGAGAAAATGTACAATTTTGCCACGGGTAACGGGTTAAGTCTTTCCCAAACAAGACATGCTTTTGATGTCTCCAAAACAAAATGAATAGACAAAGGAGACAAAAGGAGAAAATGCAAATAGTCAGCATTTTCTCCTTTTGGTATATTTACTTTGCTAGATCTACATTGTTCACAAAATCTTTTCCTGTCTGTCAACATTGACCTTCAAGCTTGTCATCTGCAGTAGCTTTCACTTGTGAACAGTCCGAACTGTAGCCATTTGTGAAAGATATAATACATGGCTGACTTTATCAACTTAACCTTTGGCTAAGAAAGACCTTGTTTTGCGCCCCTTATTGAAAATACTTGAGAAAACATTGAGACAAAAAGAGGACAATGCTAATAATCAGCATTAAATTTTTCTCCATAATGGAACTTACTGATTGAAAAAATATTATGGCAAAAGGAAGAAAAATTGATAAACAATGTTTGTTCTTTTTGCCTTAATATTTTCTGTGCACTGCTTTATCAGCATCAGTTTTTATTTATTGAAAAGTTTGGGAAACTTTCAAACATTTAACTCTACCAAAGTACAACATAGATGGGCAGCGGCTTAACCATTTCTCAAACAGCAAAATTTTATGGTGATCCAATTTGAAAGCCGCTGCATAGGGCAGACAACAATTTCAAAAGACACTTTTTGACACCCAACAAGATGAAAACATTGAAAAATCAATGGAAGAAAATGCTGAAATTGCTTGTGACAAGCAATTCCATCATTGCCCACAATGTTTTATACGTAAAAAGACCAAAAATTATATATCTTCATACACCCTTGAATTGTTCTTTGCGATATCTTTCATTTTGGACCACCCTCATCTATTCATGGGTTAATATTAAATTTGTGAACAATTTAGCACAGAAAACAATGAGGCAGAAGGAGAAAAATGCTGATTTTTGCTTCTGTTTTCCCAAGCCTTTTACCAGTCAAACTTTATCAGTCATCATCGACTAATGGTGGATGCAAATTTGAAAGGGCAATATATATCTTCCAATACTTATTTGCTTGTGGTGCTAATGAGATTGGTATGACACCCTGAAGAATTCCGAAGTTCTTAACACGTTCCACAGCTCTTTCTACGTCAATACAGAGATTTGATATCCTGCGCGTTTCCTCAACTTGTTGCTGTGTAAACCTTTTCATCTTCAATGGAGGAACGATAAGGTGTATACCCTTTGCTGTTGTCAAGTCCGCAATCAAAAAGCCTTTATCACCCATGATGGCATCACCCTTTTCACACATATCGAGCAAACCACTATTTTTTTGTAATTTGCTTATCACTGATGCTACCGGCCCACAAATCTGACGCAAATGTGATTATTCCTGAAGGACTTATTCCCAGCAATGCCTTGTAGGTCATGTGTGACTTGTACTGGGAATACATCAGTGATTTATTTATCAAGGATTGGGGTATCTCTGTGTAAATTTCAGTGCAGTCTATTATTATTCTACCCGTGTCGCGTAGAAAGGACCATTGTCCTCTGGCTCAACAGTGGGCACAAATTCAACAGGGGTCACCTGAAATTTAAAAATAAGATATAAATATCAATAAAAATTGTATGCAATCTAGAGACCATTTTCGGCTTTATTTTGACTTTGTTTTCACTCTAGCAACAACAAATATACACCAATCAAGACATCTCTAGGAAAGAATGTTGGTGACCATAATATCTTGCTTGGATTTAATTTTTAGCTTGATCTGAAATTTACATTGTGAGTTATTTGCCCTTAAAATTGGCGAAATTGACATTTTCGGCTTAATTTTTTTTTCGCTCTTTCGACCATAAGTATTAACTTAACCAATCCATACAGTACTTCAACAGAATCTTACTGACCATAAGATCTTAAATGCTTGCAATTGTCAGATTGATCAGAATATTAAATCTATACCCTACAGTGTTTTACCGAGTGATTCGATATGATACACAAAAACAAAGCTTCAAGTTACTTGTAATGTTATCGATGTTTCCGCTGTTTTCAAAGAGCAACGCTCTCTGATGTAAATAGCGAAAAATCAAAATATCAAAGAGCCTATTTACATCAGAGAAGACTCGGATTATAATTGTACATTCTAGAGAGTTATTATAGTGTCAATATATGAACCTTTGCTTTTCTTTTTGTACTTGTAATCGGCGTCGCTGTAAATGGTTCTTCATCTGCTGCATTACGCTGTATCCATGATCAAGAAGACTTTCCGTGATTTAGAAGAATGTCGTCCATTTCTACAAGAAAAAAAACTTTACAGTGAATAATTTATAATTAAAATAATATAGATCCATCCGTTTATTTTGGCTTAACCCATTACCACACAGTGACTCTTTTTGACTCCTTTCAAAATAATTGCTTTGGATTGGAAAACATCGTGTAAAATGAAGAACTTGCTTGTGACAAGCAATTTTCTCATTTCCCACAATGTTTTCTACCTCAAAAGACCATGAAATGTAAAATTTGATTTACTTGAAATTGTCGCCTGTAACATCTTTGAATTTGGGCCAGTTTAAAATTTAAACGGCTGGTTATGCGTTAAATACAAGAAAATCCGCAAGCAGAAAGATCGCGAAAACACATGACAAACCGAAGTTAAGTTTTAAAAAATAAACATATGAAGCACGGAACAAATAGCAACAACCTCTATTCGAATACTAAAATATATAAAGATCGATCACGTTTACAATTCTTTATAAATACCTTTGTCTTTTGTTCAAAACGTTGTTGTCTGTCACTCCTTACTTTCGGTTCATCCTCTGATGAGTGACGTCATCACAAGGGAGGTAATTTGAATACTCTCCTAAATGAAGGCGTCTATTAGGTGCCCGGATAATGACGTTACATTGGAGAATTAAAAAGGCGGTTAATATTCCCGCGGAAAATTAGTCCCACGGTCGTCAATTAAATCCTACTGCGAAATTAGTGTGACAATTGTCAACTTTTCGACTTTTCACAAAATTGAGTTTGTGAAAAGTCGAAAAGTGGAAGTTAGTCGCACTAACTTCCACTTTTCTACCAAAATTGAGTTTGTGAAAAGTCGAAAAGTTGAAGTTAGTCACACTAATTTCTGACAATTGTCACTAACTTCTGACAATTGTCACAAACAAAACTTCAACTTTTCGACTTTTCACAAACTCATTTTTGGTAGAAAAGTGGAAGTTAGTCGCACTAACTTCCACTTTTCTACCAAAATTGAGTTTGTGAAAAGTCGAAAAGTTGAAGTTAGTCACACTAATTTCTGAAAATTGTCACTAACTTCTGACAATTGTCACAAACAAAACGTCAACTTTTCGACTTTTCACAAACTCAATTTTGGTAGAAAAGTGGAAGTTAGTCGCACTAACTTCCACTTTTCTACCAAAATTGAGTTTGTGAAAAGTCGAAAAGTTGAAGTTAGTCACACTAACTTCTGACAATTGTCACAGACAAAACTTCAAGTTTTCTACATTTCAAGGTCAAATTTTGGTAGAAAAGTAGAAGTTAGTCGCCTTAATTTCGACTTTTCGACTTTTCACAAACTCAATTTTCTTAGAAAAGTGGATGGCGGTAACAGAATTCCGTAGTAAAAGGTCTATAGAATCTGATTTGCAAAAGATGCCACGTTTCTTATGCATTCGTAGCACGATTCGCAAAATTTGAGACAAGCTTAATCAATGCGTTTAAACTATGGACAATGGGAAGTTGCTTGCAAAACTCAGCGCAGTTGTACGTGTTGTCGTTCAAGAGTTAAAGTATCACCCAAACAGCTTAGTAGAGTTGTATAACTCGACGAGGTCTTAAAAATATGATACAATAATAGTTTTGTAAAAGATTTACAAGTATCATGTGGCTTGTTTTAACTTGTTATATACCGGTATATCATGGAATTCGTGGCTTCTGAGAAATTCCAGTTTTCAAACTTCACGACTTAGTCCTATTGTATTTATTAACCACCATATCAATGCGCAAAACAGGCTGCATACAAAGCTGGCCATATGTAGAGACTGTGTACTTTTCAGCAACCGAATTATTAATGCCGGTCGAAATGGGGATCGCCAAAAAAATGAATGTTGGAGAGTTGTTTGGACCCAGTTTCGTAATGCCGCAGAGAGATGGCTACGAATGGGTGCAAAAACTTGAAGTGGACGGTGTAAGTTCAAGAAAGCCGGGCTTTTCTGCACTCCACTCTATATCTGCGTCTGTGAAATATCACATGAAAGTTACAATCATAAATAAGCAGTGGCGGCCATCTATGCTGTACAGCTTCTTCAGTGTTGATATGACTATGTTCACAAGCACTAAACCTTGCTTGTATTCGACATACCATCTCTTGTTGTCGAGGGACGCCATATGGGATGAGGGCTAGTTTCCTTGTAAAGGCTGTTGATTTACAGAACTATTCTGGCCAAATAACGAATACACCGGACACATGGATGTTGAAAACAGGAATCAACTGAGACGGCGTTAAAACAATAATTAGCCTCAGTGGGTTTGGCTGCCATCTCTTGTAGGCATATTGTCAAAATTGAAAATCGTCTGCTACATTTTTTAGAGACCTTCTTTGAAAAAAGCCGATTGGCTGCTATCTCTCATGGGGATCTGATCAAATTTGAAAACTATATCACTGGGGACTTGTTCCAGATGATTGCCATCTCGGGTCCACAAACACTATATCTCACTTGTATTCTACATACCATTTCTCTTTCTTGGGGGACCCAATCTTGTAGTCTACTTGTTACGGTAGGTTCTGTGGCTCTAAATTAATTGTCTCACCAAACTGATATACACTACATATTACATTTGCAGATATCTATGGCAATCGATTTAAAGAGTAAGAAAATAATAATTACACGGACTTGGTTGGCTACCATCTGTTATCAAGTCAGTCGAATTTTATATAATTCGTCAATGAAATAAGCCAGTGGGGCTTTCAAGTCGAAAAAGCAAATCAAAGATTTTTTCCAGTGGTAAAATTGCAATTTTCATATAAAAAATGAAGAACTTTACATTGTATGGCAGCCGTATGAGATTTTGGTTGCCATCTCAAGCACAAATATTGTCTTTTTTACACCTGGCATTTATGTCTGAGTGTTTGAAATGAAAATTGCAAGTTTATATCAGTTTTAGTGCATCATATCATTACACAGGGAAGCTCTATATGTGGGCATCTCAGAAAATGGCCGCCGTATTGAATTTCAAGTGGCTAGCACTTTTTTCTGAAAATGTGCACTTGAAACTATATATATACTTATTATAGTAGGTTCTGTGGCTCTAAATTAATTGTCTCGCCAAACTGATATACACTGCATATTACATTTGCAGATATCTATGGCAATCGATTAAAAGAGTAAGAAAATAATGATTACACGGGCTTGGTTGGCTGCCATCTGTTATCAAGAAATTAGCCAGTGGAGCTTATAAGTCGAAAAAGCAAATCAAAGATTTTTTCCAGCGGTAAATTCGCAATTTTCATATAGAAATGAAGGACTTTGTATTGTATGGCTGCCATATGAGATTTTGGTTGCCATCTCACGCACAAATATTGTCTTTTTGTACATTTGGCATTTATGTCTGAGTGTTTGAAATAAAAAATGCAAGTTTCTATTAGTTTTAGTGCGTCATATCATTGCACAGGGAAGCTCTTTAATGCTCAGATGGCGGCCATCTCAGAAAATGGCCGCCATATTGAATTTCAAGTGGCTAGCACTTTTTTCTGAAAATATACACTTGAAACTATATATATGCCAAATATCATGCTTGTATCACAAACTGAACGATTATATGAGTTATGCGCCCCACTATTACCGTTATGTATTTTAAAATATTTCTTCGGTGTTGTTATAAAATTTCGTAACTACGGCTTGAGTCAAGCCGTAGTTACGAGATCTTTATAACAGCACCCACGAAATTCTATTTGTTTGTCCGAAATTACGTCACGATAAACTAAATAAACTCGTTCCCTATTTCCATCACCCAAATCTGGCTTTTTGGCCAACACAAATAGAGAAGGAATTGGAAAACACTGGGACAAAATGGAAAATGCGGATCAGTAGCATTTTCTCCCTTTTTACGATATTATCGCAAAACACATTCCCACTCTTTCTGAAACGATGTCTTATTACCATTAAGGGTAAAGTTGACCTTCGGATTGTATAGAAAGAAAAGGAAAAATAGACTATATAAGGGTTATTAATCGTTCAAATTAACCCGAGATATTTGCATATTCGGGTCACATTGGGTCACGATTGTATTGAAATGAATATTTATTTACCGTTAAATACTAGTCTTTCTTCGTGCAGAGTCTGTGGTGAAATGGTAAGTATCTCTGACTTCAGACCTGACGGTCAAGGATCGAATCTCAGAAGGTGACTATTTTTTTTATTATTAATAAATATTTTTTTCTACTTTTGCCTCAATATTTTCCTTGCTCTAAGGTACAACTTCAATTCACAAATAAACTCATTTTGTCGTCTGCAACTACTCTCAAGGGGAATCAGTCCTAAATTTGGCAGTTTGGGAAACCAGCTCTCATTATCATAAATATCACAGGATCAGACATGGAAGATACCGACACAGCAGATGAGTGCCCTATGGACACTGGGCAGTGCTAATGACACTGCTGACGAGATGTAACTTGGATGTTGAATGCTATGTTTGAAATGAAATGATTTAATAAAATAATGAAATATACAACTGAAACAATAGAAATTTTAAATAAATATAAAAATAAAAATAAACACAAAGAAAGTATATCAATTGTAAAATTAAAAGATGTAAAGCACATATAGTAAAAAGAAGAAATAAAAGATTCTAGTTTGTTTCGAACCTTGATCTTTCATATCACGAGCCCAACGCGCTATCCAATACGCCACATAGCCAATTTAAACTTTACGCGAAAATAGAATCTATATTTCAAAGGTATCTTATCGTTTAAATCGATAATACCTGAAGCGTGAAATCAGTATGCAAATATCTCAAGTTAAAATGAACAAGCAATAAAAGATTGAACCCTTTCTTGATTAAGATTAAGGGGTCTCAAAAGGGGAATCGGATATAAACAAACAAAGAATGACGTATCTTGAATTTTGGAGCTAAAATGTATTATCTTTTTTTCTGGTGCGAAAAAGATGTATCTACATATTAATATATTCTCTTGCAAATAAAATGATATATCTGAAAATTTTATTCTTATTTAAGATTTATTTAACTCTTTCCTAAACGACAGAATTTTCGGGTTGTCCAATTTGAAAGCTGTTATACAAACGACAATATGGATGTTGATAAAAATTGAACTTGTGTAAAATATGACATAGAAAATATTGAGACAAAAGGAGAAACTGCTGGTCATCAGCCGCATGATTTGGGTCCATACTGTTCTTTTGATACAGATCGCCAAGAAGTTGTTTGTAAACAACGTGGGTCTTGATCAGACTACGTGTATACGCAGGCTGATCAAGAACCATGTGACATTTTTCCACTCGCGGCTCGTCTATGTCATTTTGGGAAGGGGCTAAATCTTCGAATATTGGTCAAAAACGCATCATTTAATTTGTGCAAGGGAGGGAAATACAATATATTTTATCTCTATGTTTATTGATTTGTGTCCCTTACATTGATATAGCGGACGAGAATTGACCTGGCAGAGCATTCCATTCGATAAGCATGGGCTGCTCTGTCAGGTCATTTATCATGAGGTATAACAACCTTGATTGCAGATAACAAACTACTGCATAATCATTAGTAACATGTATTTCGAAACTTTTAAACCAAATTAAAAACACTAAAAAACTGAGGCAAAAAAAAATATATATCGATATGCAGCATTTTCCTCCCCTGTCTCAATAATTCCAGTGCTATCAATAATAATTATCATCAGACCCACGATTTTATCAATATTTCAACTTCCATGTCTAAATTCGCGTCGTTTATTAAACGTTTGATGCAGGTTACGAATTTGAAAGGAAATTTTCCATAGATCCGATATCATAAAAGATGTTTACAAATTTTACTTTTGCTTCATTTTGCCTAAATGTTTTTTTCCAAAGCATTTACTATTATAAACGTCAAAACCAAGTCTTGTTAGGGAAAGTAAAATAGATCCTTATTGAAATCTATGACATATTATCATCCTAGTCCCCAACAAAAGCAAGTCAATTGCCAAAGTTCTCGTCACAGCTCTATTGGTAATAGCTCCTGCTTATTTTTCTGTAGACATTGACATTTTGTTTGCATCTCGAAGGTTTTATTATTACTTGTTTTTTAAAGGATAATTACAAGAAGGAAAAAATATGAATAAAAAAGGTCGACCCTAACAGAGATCAGCATAATCACATTTAGCAAATGAACGTACAGTTTTATAAGACAACAAAACAGTTCTGATATATACAAAATGTACACAGTTTGCGTACACTGACTAAGGTCGACATGTTTCAAACTTTCAAGATAGTATCTTTTTATTCCCCAGTCTATTGATGATATGTTTCGATGCCGTTCATGCTTGATAACATATTAAGTTTGATCTTTAATTAATATGCATTCTGTTATCTTCATTTGCCTTGCAATTTGACCTAATACACAAAATGTTGATTGTTTGGAAAGAGTAACGTGGGAAAGCCGGATGTAAAAGTTTAACTGACAATTTTGAATTGTTTATTTTTGACAATGTACAATTTTAACGCATATGCCACCCAACAAAATATTAGACATATCCAATTTTAAAAAGAGGCAGACGACAAACTATGTGTAGATTCACACATGAAATTTGTAGACTAAGATAAGCCTTTAGGAAAGTGAGAAAAGGCTAAATTTGAGGGTTTTTTTCTTTATATCTCAATTCATAAAATATCTTAATGGCTGAAACAAACCCATCTTGGGGTATATCAGTACAAATAACAGTTCACAACAAATACATGTATGTAGAATTATTCCTGACTCTCAAGACTTTCCACAGCTTATTTGTTAAACGTCCTCAACGCTCGGCCTTGTCTGAGAAAGGTTTTAAACGACATTCCCACACATTGACGTTTTTCGATGCCCTGAAAGATACACTGAACAGATGTTCTAAACCGCCACTTTTCAGAACAGATTTTTTGGTGTAAATGAAAAACGAAAAGTTCGTTTGAAACAATATTATGCACATTAGATTTTGTGATCACTAAAGTGCCACCACTGACCTTGAGACTCAAATGTACTTTTAATTGTTGACTAATCCACGTGAGAGGGGTTGTATGTTTATACTGTACGGTATATTTTTGTCAAAGTAATTAAATACTGCGACATTAATACAAAGTAACCGTGGTCGAGTGGTAAAACTAGCGTTACCACCAAATACAAGTTGGAAGATGTGGGTTCGATTCTCACATAGTCGCGTTTTGTTTACCATTTTTTAAAATCTTTCTATTATCTAATTATTCATTTTTTTCCATCACCTTAGATACCGTTCTAAATGATATTTTTGCAAGTAGTTCTAAGTAATTCAATTAAAGTAATACAATTTGTTAAGTCATGAATGTCAGACATGTCTGATTTGTAGGCTTGCATAGATCTATATAACCCTGATGACAGAGAAATCATTTTTGATGTATACATATTTTGTATGGACAAAACATATGAAAAGAAAAAGACGCACTGCAAAGATAAAAGAAAATAGATCGAGTAATAGAAAAATAAAACATGAAAAATATAGTGGAATTTTCTGGTATCGAACCCTGGCTAAAATATTTCGTAAGATCGTGAGACCTACGCCTTACCCACCTTGCCACAGAGACTATTTATTAATGCGACTCTTGTTTTTAAATCAAATATTTTAACAACGGTTGAATTTAAACAAAGGGGTTCCGAAAACCTTTTTTACCTTCTTAATTGGACTCGTCTGTCCAGAGGTCATGGTTTATTTATAGCTATCGATTTAACGCGGTAAAGTCAAAATCAAAACAAAAACTTTTTGTTTGAAGAGGCTTTGACATAAAACCGTTTTTGCACGTGGCGCACGATGTGATGAGTTAAATTGCACAACATTTACTTTAGCATTACTTCATATTGATCCGACATGCCGATTTTGCAAAGAAAAGGCAACTCAATGGGCCGGATGTCCTTCAGTGATATGGGTCGTACTGTGGGGCTTATCAGAAGTGACGTCAATATGAATAAGGCAAGTACCCTTTTCAGTGACGTATGCATGTTTCAAAAGGTAGCTCGTGATACTGCTAAATGCATTAACTGTTTTCCGATTGCCTTCTGTATTGCGATTTTTACGGACACCAAACCGTGTTAAAGTGCACCACAGAGCATGGCCTTCAGAGTCCACCATACAAAACATTATTAGTTCACATGTACATTTTCTGACAGATGACATGCTTCTTTCACGAATTTAGCATGTCAGTAATGGATGTTTGACGTGTGTATGCTAGTAGAGAGGATTTAATTTTTAGGTCACCTGACCGAAGGTCATGGTGACCTATTGCGATCGTGTTTCGTCCGTCGTCGTCCGTCGTCCGTCGTCCGTCGTCCGTCGTGCGTTAACTTTTAACATTTTCGACTTCTTCTTGAGAACCATTGGACGGATTACAACCAAACTTGGTAGGGAGCATCCTCATGGGAAGCCGCTTCAGATTTGTACGAATCATGGAGTTATCTCCCTTTGGGGCCCCATAAAGGGCCAAAAAGGGGTTAAATAGGGTACATCTTAAAAAATCTTCTTCTCATGAACCGGCTGTTGGATTTGATTTACATTTGGTATTAAGAGTCTTTAGGGCAAGGACAACAAAGTTTGTACAAGAGAAAAATATCTGCCCAGAAATGGCCGTGCTGGGGATGGGGGATGGGAGGGGGGTTCGCGTTATTAGTTAACTTAACATTTTCGACTTCTTCTTGATAACTATTGGACGGATTACAACCAAACTTGGCAGGGAGCATCCCCATGGGAAGCCGCTTCAGATTTGTACGAATCATGGAGTTATCTCCCTTTGGGGCCCCTTAAAGGGCCAAAAAGGGGTTAAATAGGATACATCTTAAAAATCTTCTTCTCATGAACCGGCTGTTGGATTTGATTTACATTTGGTATTTAGAGTCTTTAGGGCAAGGACAACAAAGTTTGTACAAGAGAAAAAAATCCGCCCAGAAATGGCCGTGCTGGGGATTGGGGATGGGAGGGGGGGTCGCGTTATTAGTTAACTTGACATTTTCGACTTCTTCTTGAGAACCATTGGACGGATTACAACCAAACTTAGCAGGGAGCATCCCCATGGGAAGCCGCTTCAGATCTGTACGAATCATGGAGTTATCTCCCTTTGGGGCTCCATAAGGGGCCAAAAAGGGGTTAAATAGGGTACATCTTAAAAAATCTTCTTCTCATGAACCAGCTGTCAGATTTGATTTACATTTGGTATTTAGAGTCTTTAGGGCAAGGACAACAAAGTTTGTACAAGAAAAAAAAATCCGCCCAGAAATGGCCGTGCTGGGTATGGGGGATGGGAGGGGGGGTCACGGTATTAGCTAACTTAACATTTTGGACTTCTTATTAACCCATTACCACACAGTGACTCCTTTTGACTCCCAATAATATCATGGCTTAGGAAAACATTGTGGAAGATAGAGAAATTGCTTGTAACAAGCAATTTCTTCATTTCCCACAATGGTTTCTACACAAAAAGACCGAAAAAAGTAAAATTTCATTCACTTGAAATTGTCGCCTGCAACATTTTTGAATTTGGTCTAGTCTAAAATTTTGACGTTTGGTAATGGGTTAAGAACCATTGGACGGATTTCAACCAAACTTGGCAGGAAGCATCCTAATAGGAAGTCGCTTCAGATTTTTTACAAATCATGGAGTTATCTCCCTTTGGGGTCCCATAAAGGGCCAAAAAGGGGGTAAATTGGGTACATCTTAAAAAATCTTACTTAACTTTGAACATTTTCTACTTCTTTTTAAGAACCATTGGACAGATTTCTACCAGACTTGGCTGGAAGAATTCCAATGGGAAGTCGCTTCAGATTTTCACAAATCATGGAGTTATCTTCCTTTGGGGCCCCAAAAGGGGCCAAAAGGGGGTAAATAGGGTACATATTAAGAAATGTTCTATTGTTGGATTGAATTCACATTTGGTATTTGAGTCTTTAAATAAGTTTGTACAAGAGAAAAAAAAGACTGTCAAGAAATGGTGGTGCTGGGGGTTGCGCTTTTTGTTAACTTAACATTTTCCTTAAATGTTTCTGCTCTTTTGATTCAGGTGACCGATAAGGCCCTCTGGGCCTCTTGTTTGTTTACAAATTGCATTTTATTGTTCTTTTGGCGCGTATTATATTCCTTAGAACACAATAAGCATCCAAAAGTGATGATATGCCGACATTATTGTTAAATGCATTGGTTATTTTCATGTTGCTTCTTTCTAACGAGTAATATGGTCCCAAAAACCTTGTCAAAGTGCACAATAGATCATGACCCGTACAGTCTACCATACAAATTATTGTTATTCCAAATGTACCTTTCTTGACGAAAGACATGACTTATGAATCGGTTATGCATATCATTAATAGATCCTTGACGCCTGTCTGCTTCTGGAGAGGATACAAAGTTATGTTTACAAACTCGATTTTTTGTTCTTTTTTATAGCACGTATTGTATTCCGTAGAACGCCATCAAAGAATTCATACTTGAGGACTGACCGACATTTTTGTTAACAGTCAACAAACATCACTCAAATATATGCGCAGATTAATTCAAATCGGAGAAATGCTCCAATGTAGTCAAAAGACGTTACAATAAGTTTTCGCACAAATGCCAGGCAACCGGAAGTGTGGCAGGCATACCTAGGCTACTGAAACGTCTGGAATGACACCTTAGTACTTCCCAGGTGGCTGCAACTGAATGAGGGCTCGTTGTCAATCAGAGTTATTGACGCAGAGTGATGTCACATCCCGTACTTACAGTTTACCTTTCTGATGTGAAAATGTAGACGTGACGGTGACCCTTTTCAATTTGCGATTTAGTCATGTTTTTGTCAAAAGGCATCAATGACATTTTGACATCTTCTGTGAAAATGGTTAATCTTTATTATTTGAAAATTTCAAGCCCCTATCTAAAATATTAATGGAGATATATTAAGTTACATGCCATGGCGGTTTAGAAGATCTGTTTAGTGTATAGGCTTTGGAAAACATAGTGGAAAATGAAGAAATTGCTTAT
The DNA here is from genome assembly GCA_963680895.1 of Fragum sueziense. Taxonomy (NCBI): domain Eukaryota; kingdom Metazoa; phylum Mollusca; class Bivalvia; order Cardiida; family Cardiidae; genus Fragum; species Fragum sueziense. The sequence goes on from OY804608.1 coordinate 8,866,751, forward strand.
GACAAGCAATTTCTTCATATTGCCAAAGTTCCCGTCACAGCTCTATTGGTAATAGCTCCTGCTTATTTTTCTGTAGACATTGACGTTTTGTTTGCATCTCGAAGGTTTTATTATTACTTGTTTTTAAAGGATAATTGCAAGAAGGAAAAAATATGACCACAAAGATAAAAAAATGCTGAATCCAATTCATTTGTAATTGTCGTCTTCAACATCTAAGAATTTAGAGCAGTCTAAAATTCTACCGTTTGGGAAAGGGTTAAACTGAAGTGAAATGATGACTACTTTGGAATACCGGAAGGTAAAAGTGTAGCCGACAATGGTTTGTTTGTTTTTGGCAATTTACAACTTTATCGATAAGAAGTTTGCGATAACATACCATATTATTAAAAACATGACAAACGAAACCTACATGGACGTTTATGTTACAATTGAGGAATTAAACAAAGCTGAAGTTTTACGACATATTCCATTAATAATATTTTTGGTGATTTTGATCGTTTTTGGAACATTTGGAAATGTTTTGGTGTTATATGTTTACAAGACGAAGTATGGACCCTCTTCGTGCAGGACCTTTGTTCTATTTTTATCTATGGTGGATTTATTCTCGGCTTCCCTCGGAATTCCAACTGAGATCGCGTATATATCACGTGAGTTCATTTTCAAGTCAAACGGCTTGTGCAAGATATCTGTGTTCTTGAATAACCTACCTACCTTGACTTCTGGGTTCGTTTTATTGGCGATCGCTGTTGACAGATACAGGAAAATATGCAAACCATTTCTCTGGCAAATTACTCCGAGGTCTGCCAAATATGTGTGCTTGGTTTGTGTTGTGGGTGCACTTGCATTTTCTTGGATATCGCCATTAATTTACGGAGTACAAATGTCATATGATTCGCGGTATGAACTGAACGTATCCGCATGTACTGTGACGGACAATATGGCGGATACGTCACTTCCGCTAGTAAACAATGCCAGCTTTGCTGTTTTATTTGTGGGTGCTCTTGTTGGTATGTCAGTAATGTACATCTTTATTACCATACAAATGAAGGTTTATGCAAAACGACGCGAGGAACTTAAATCAGAAAGCTTGTCCATTAAATACCGAGTCAATATCAATCGGGATTTGAACACTGATACCCAGACTGAGTTGTTGCGAGTAGACGCAGCAAGAAAACCTCTTCAGGATTTAGATACAAAGGCGAGTGAGAGTGACGCATTATTCTGCAGCGAGACATCAGAAACCAGACTTGGTGACAGCAGTGAAAAAATAATCGACAGTGTTGCTAATATCCAAAGCGGTGATGCCGGGCAATCAAAGTCTAATGGAAGACCAAAGTCAGACGGAGGAAATATATCTTCATTAAAAGAAAACTTCAGAAACAGTTGGATTTCAAAGAAACTGTTGAAAGTCGGAAACCAACAGGAACCTAATACATTGAAAAAGTCATTGTCTGCACCTGCTGCGAACAATCGTGTCAATCCGGAAGTGAAAAACCGGAAACGTGACGCGTCGCGGAAGAATGCACACAAAACAGCAGCTATAATGCTGCGCGTGACAATCGCGTTTGTTATTAGTTATCTCCCTCTATTATGCATCCTACTCATCCGGACTTCCGTTAGTGGATTTGCTCAATCACTGAATGATGCGGAGAGGGCGGTTTATAAGTTTTTTCTCAGGTCCTACTACTTAAACTGCGCAATCAACCCTGTTATTTACGGAATGTGGGACGGACGGTTTAGGAAAACAGTGGCGAAGTTTTGGATCCGGCTCAAACGGAATTGACACTTGGACGGGCTAGCGCATGACTGTTTTAAGTACACGTGAAAATCAAACATATTTGCAGCGGTTTTGATATTACCAATGACATGTTTATTGTATTCAAATAATTTTTAATTTTCAAGTTTTCTCTGAAATGAAAATAATCATACATAGACGAAAAATAAAAGTATTAGATTAGAAATCATATGACAGATAAGAAGAAAATGCTTAACCCCAAACAAAACTTGGTTCTGACACCCTAATAAAACAGATTTTGAACGCATTGTGACAAAAGAAGAAATTGCAGAGAAACGGTATTTTCTCCTTTTGTCACAATACTAGTATGCTATACTGTAAAAAAATCTTTCCATATCAACCAACATCTATTTTGTTTTCTGTAGTACCTTTCAAAGAGTCAATCATAGTAGGCCTACATAATTATACGGTGTATAATCACGTGACTCAGAATTTCAGATAATCTTCAATATTTGTGTTACTACATGACCAATTTTAATTCGATTTGAAGCAGAGAAGATAGAAAAATGCCAAAATTTAGCTGGACGTGGTGGCTCTTTTAAAGAACCGGTGATAAAAAGTTATTGACGATCAACCCAAAGGCGCAGGTTCAGAAAGTACCAAAAATGGCCTCATCTTAGATTTGAACAAAAATTAATCTGTGAAATATATCACATGAGTACTTTTCAAAAACCACAAAAAAATTAAACGCAGCGACATGGTTGTTGCCATGGCAACCAATTTTGAAAACACCTGTGGGCATCAATTATTCATACCTATATACATAATGTGCGAAATAGACAATACATTATCACCTTTTCATTTAGTCTTTATCATTGCAATTAATGAAAAATTTTTTTTTAAATAAATATTAATCTGTGTTGTGGTTGCCATGGTAACCAAGTTAAAAAACCAACAAAATCGGAAGGAAACTGTTACATTAAAATTCAATGGTATATTCATCAGCTAAATGTACATAGTGGTATTTCATTATTTATTTCTACTTGTTCTACTTGAGTTGCCATGGAAACTGTATCATTTATTTAATTATTGCCTTCATACAAATGATTTTCAATGGCACTGCAAAAGACAACTTTTGAAAACATTACAGGAGGAAAAAGAGAGCAATGGTTTGAATAAATAATGCATACCTACATTTGCATAGGTAAATCATCATTGAAATGAATTAATGAAAAAAAGGTTTTGCTTGATTAAACGTTTGTGTTCTGGTTGCCATGGTAACCCAGTCAAAACATTATGTTCTGGTTGTCATGGGAACCAAAGTAAAATACACCAAAAATAGAAAGAAACCAGATGACATTAACCCATTACCAAACAGCGAAATTTTAGGTTGGTCCAATTTGAGAGCTGCTGTAGATGACAATTTGGGTAATACGTGTAATAAAGATTGGATTTGTGTACAGTATAGCTTGGAAAATATTGAGACAAAAGGAGAAAATGCTGATTATCCGCATTTTCTTCTGTTGTCTCAATGTTCTTTCCAAGACTTTTCTATTAGGGACGTCGAAACCAGGTCTTGTTTGGGAAAGGGTTAAATATTCAATGGTATACTTGTCAAAGAAATGAACATACTTATATCTAAGTATCCATGGAAATCACATGATCTACTAGTATTTAATCCTTTCCCTCATTCAAATTACAATTAAAATAGTAAGTTACACAAAAATGTTGTATATAGCACAGTTAGCAGTATTATTTTTACTATATGTGACCCGTCAAGCGAAGAGGAACTTCCTGGGTGATGCGAAAAGTATTGTCCCTAGTAAATCTGCGCGCAGTGCACAGGCCGACCAGTGTCGAAACTGTCCGCTCTTAGTTGATTTTCTGAATTTAGAATGACCATTCTACCTTATGTTTGAAATGTAGTCTCTGGTCGACCTCTGCTAGATCCGATCTTTTTGTCACGTATTTGTTGTATACATAACACTCAGGAGGTCCCCTTTCGCTTGGTTGACCACATATATCTGCGCGTATTGTTAGTAAATGGCACATTTTAACATGATACTCATATCTGTGATATATATCTTTACCTAGCAAAATTGTTCCTTACTAGGAAAAAAACATGTAACTCGGATGAATGCCACATTTTTTGTCATTCTTCCACAAAATGTTCAACACCATCCGTATCACTTCCACTCTCGGATTCATCAATTATCTCTGGGAGAATTGCGGCATCTTCAATAGTTTTTCCTGGGTCTCGAACACCAAATGACTTCTTTCCTGAAAAGCGCGCTCCACTAAGATACCACAACATAGCTGCAATGTGTGAACATACACCAACCACTCTTGCGCCAGCGGGACATAAGCAATACCATGAAACAATTTCATCGTTGTTGTAGCGTATCCAAACAGTGTATTTTTTGGAAGATGTGTGTCTACTCTGAATCTTAATTCGTAGCAAAGTTGGGTCGTCTTTGTGAAAAAACAAATCACTGTCATTATCTACATATTCCTGAATATAAATGGAGCTGAGTTTCAGTTGGTATGATCCACAGGTAATGTCACGAAGTTGATCCTCACTCAAAGTTGGGAAATCTAGCAAATCAGCATCAGTTATTTGCTTCCATGGTGATGTTTTACGTAACAGGCCATTTTCCTCCAAGCAAAGCTGGAGTGAGTTTACTTGCTGTGACAAATGAAGCATTTTTGTAGCCTCTGCCTCGTCAGCAGAAGGGTTTGTGGACTGAGCTAAGGGTGGATGGTATTTGTTGCTGATGGCACAGACAATTCTTACATAGTCACCAATATGTGGAACTTGGTTTGTTGGTAGTGTCTTCGATAAATATTTCCAGCTTTTTATCCTGGCATTGGCAGATTCAACAACCCATCGCACCTGATGAAATGAAAACAGTAAAATGCTAAATCATTATCATGAACCACACAATGTATGACTATTGCAGTGAACATTGATCTTAACCCTTACTTCGCCGAATACTTTCTCACTCCTATTTTGATTATTAAGAGGATTGATTTTTAACATGTAATATTTCGAAAACAACATTTCGATATAGAAAGGCATGACTTTCCTGGTCTGATATCTCATTTATTAGTGTTACTTAAATTGGCAGGATAAGGGTTAAAAAGTATACATCACACTAGCCATAATACCTTTGATATATAGTCGAAGTTACCGATTGGAAGTCCAAAAAGAGGCTGATAGTCACAAGATACAACAAGAGTGCCATGGTCACAATATACGCCGCTCTAAGAAAAAGTATCAAAGGGGCATAACTCAGGCAAAAATCATTGAACCGTAAAATCCTTACTTCATGCACATCTACCAATTGAGGTGATAACATTGACCAAGTTTCATAAAGATCCGACCAGAACTTTAGGAGGAGTTGCGTTCACAAGAAACATGGACGTACGTACGTACGGACGGACAGACGGAGAAGATGACGCCAATATACGACCACCTTCGGCGGCGTATAAAAACGTCACCTAACAATGAGGTATATGTACAATGAGTATTATGTTTTCACATCGACTCGAATAATCATAATCAGAATGTAATTTTTGTCATGTTTTGTCTCAAAATAATTAAACTGAAGTGAAGTAGAGTCTATGTGCCCGTGTAACTTTAATCTTGAACGATAGTTTTAGATAAGGCGCGTTTTCAGCATACCAGATATTCTAAGTAATCACAACATAGGGTTAACCAATTTTCACTCAGATAATTTAATTTGAACTTTACCAAATTGAAAGCATTTGCAGACGACAAATTCAAAACTATAAAAAAAGCATGGCTTCTGATTTTCTGGTGGATCAGAAAACATTGTGGGAAAATGAGAAATTGCACATTCTGTACAATTTCTCATTTTGCCACAATGTTTACCCAGTCTCTTCACTAAACTGTATTTCAACATTTACTTACTTTTGTCACTAGTCTGCTAATGTTTGCGTCTTCTGTGTTTAACTGTTTTTCACCCCTTGACTTGAATTTTGGCATTTGAGCTGTTATACCCAGGTCTTCCACAAGAGACAAGGAATCCCTGAATCCTCTGTCCACCACAAATACATCCTCCTCCTGTACCCAGTGTCTGATATCATCAATATTTGATTTTAAGATGTGGTTCAAGATTGACGCGTCGTTGTTCTTGGAGTCTGCAAAGTATGGTCCGAGGATGGAAACAAAATATCCAGATATTGATGTTATAACCATGGGTTTTACAAGAGGTCTTCCTTTATGTAAACTGTATGACCGACGTTGGAATAAAAAGTTATTACTCTTTTCTATGTAAATGTATCGTCGGTGTAAATGCAAAACCTCGTATGTCGATTGTTGCGATTTTCAAAGTACAAACTTGTGTGCCCCGTTAAAGAAAATTCTTGCAGGTTTTGAGATATTTTACTGATCAGCATTAATGACAAATCATTTATGAACAATGTCTCCAAATTTCAAGTAAAACATTTCAGTTTGGGGAAACTTATTTCACTTTTTTCTCTCCCCTTTAAACTTTTCCAAAAACGAGATACGAGGTTTTGCATTTACAACGACGGTATGTCCCGTCTAACACAAGAATTGCACTGGGATTTTCCATATTTCCAAACAGTTTCTGCGCTAATAGTCGGGTATGACTTTCAATGAGAGTCTGTCTTGATAAGTGTTGAAATCCAAGATTGTTTGGTACAAATACCTTCATTAATGCAGCAGAAACAGTATGTACAGCTCTTCTAACACTGGATTTACTGACGTTGTACAAAGTTGCAAGTAATTTGTTTGACATGCCGTTTTTCATTTTACATAAAAACAAAGCTAATGTTGTCCTTTGACTTCTAGCCGGTGTGACTTTGACATAATGTTGTAAACAGTCAAATAAATCATTAAAGTTAGACTTTGATAATCCAGTGAGTTGCAAATAATCGTCGTCACTAAGAGTATTTACATTATCAAAGTCAAGTCTAACATTGTTCTGACGAATACATATATCTCGAAGTCGGTTAAGAATGTTTATTAAAGTACTTCTGTTCATGTGGCACTGATCCGACAACACATTGATTTGTTCCAAACATTCCTCTTTCAGTTCCCCATTTGTAATATGTGTAGGACAACATCGAGACCCAAGAGGCACCCAGATGTTCTTTTTCACAAGCACGGTCATTCTGCATTTTGATGACACTACCACAAGCTTTGGACCTGGCTTTCTACAGATACAGCAGTAGGCATGGGACCTCGATGACGTTTTCAATGGCACCGGAATGGATGGCGGGCTGCACAGTTTTTGTTCCTTTTCACGGGGCGGTTCAAAGTCAGAATCTGAATCGGAATCCTGTTTTCTCTTTGGTGCAAGATGAGCTTCTGTTTTATAGTACTTATGTCTACACTTATTACACAAAACAGAATCCTCTTCACATTCAACAAAAAATGATTTGCGTAAGAATTTCTGTAAACTTGCATTGCATTTTCTGCGTTCCTTGGGTTTTGTCCTCTTCGTGCATAGGACACAATTGAAGTAATTATTCTTCATACCTGGCATCCTGGGAAATAAATAAATAGGAATACAATTTAGTTGATTAACAGTATTGTAGTTCACTAGAACAAAATATCGAATTGCATATATTTAACATATAGGTCTAGATCTATTGCAAAAAACTATTTAAAGGGTTGTCAATAAGCAGATTGTGATTTAACCTTTTTCCAAACAACACAATTTTAGGGTGGTCCAATTTGAAAGAAGTTGCAGACAGCAAAATAAATTACACCAAAAGGAGAAAATATGCATTTTACAGCACAGAAAATATTGAGGCAAAAAGGAGAAATTTTCAGCATTTTCTTATTTTGCCTCAATGTTTTACATAGCCTTTTCTATCAGACACGTCAAAATCAGGTCTTGTTTGAGAAGGGGTTAAAAAAAAATAGAGAATCTATATCTCAAAAAAAAAAAAAAAAAAAAAAAAAAAACTGCGCTGAGTTTCGAACCCGAGATCCCTGGTTCATAGGCTGAATGTGCAACCTACTGCGCCATGAAGGAATCTGCTAACACCCTATGAAAATTCTACTTATTTATCTATTTTGCTTCAAAAGCGTTACAAACGATTAAAACTATTTATTCACAGAAATTCCCGATTTTTCCATCAGCAAATAATTATATCATTTGTCGATATAATTGTTTTTGTTTCTTCAGCTATTCTTAATATATCACTTTTCACTTCAAAAGACGATTTTATAACCAATAAATAACTGCGCAGACGGACTAGTCTATCAAACTCGGCTAGATGGTAAAAAAAAAAAAAGGAAAAATCACTATATATATATCTCATTTTGGAGACTTTGTTTAAAGAAAGAAATGTGAAAAATAAATGTCATCAATACCTTTTAGATCAAATCGGCCGTGAGTTCCATATAAAAGCGGTGAAATCTATCTAGCGACCAAGCCCGTCACATCATGACACGGTTTTTTGTTTACATTACTCCATGGCGACGAATACTTCGTACTATTTTCGTAATCACTGCGTAGTGTTTTTAAAGTAAAACACACCCATGCGTATGTTTTCAGAGTTGTTCAGTGGGTTATAGTCGGCTGGGATAGTTTCTAACATTTAGATTTGCCGCAAATTACTAAATTGATATATTACACCCGGAAAAGATTAAGGAAATTTTGCCGTCGATTCGTACCCGTCGTGAACGTACTCGAGTCGCTAGACCGTATTTTGTTAAATTTAGCTGTGGCGCCAGGACTCGACCAAAATAAATATTACATTTTCTTTTTTATTGTATTTCCAAAATTTGAATTCAGGTAATATCAAGTTGGTCGAGGGTTGGCGCCTGAGGTAAAAATGACTGTTTAGTTGACAATTTCCGTGTTTTCCCAGGAAAATGGCAAAACCTCTATTATTTTTTGTTTCATTTCAGGGAAAGGGGAACACTGTATCAGTAAACATGAATGTGCAAATAAAAGTACAAAGTCTATGTGTACTACAAACGTGTTTTTAACCGCCATTTATCTTTGTTTAGAAATCGTGTATTTACAGGGCCAGATCGTATAGTTACTGAACCTGCGCCTTTTGGTTGATCGTCAATAACTTTTTTAACAGCTGACTTTAAGAAATCCTTTCCTCACGGTGTCACGGTAACATCTGTCCACCTTCTCTGTTTCAAACCAATTTCAAATCGGTCCTGTATTAACGAAATTATGGAATATTTTCTCAAATCATTATGTCACCTGATTATCCACCATGACATAGCCGTCTTTGGAAAGGGATATCAGCAGGTTCTTCTCTTCCCTCATTGGTTCCATTTTACGTTAAGCTTTCATGTTGCAAAACATTCTCATTTCAGACACAGCCTTTCTATTGTCTTCCTTAACCCATTACAGCACATCAACGACACCCCACAATATTAACCCATTACCAAACGGCAAAATTATAGACTGTTCCAAATTCAAAGATGTTGCAGACGACAATTTAAACTGAATAAAATTTTACTTTTATTGGTCTCTTTGCTTAGAAAATATTGTGGGGAATGAAGAAATTGCTTGTCACAAGCAATTTCTTCGTTTTCCACAATGTTTTCCAAAGCTATTATCTTGTAGGGAGTCAAAAAGAGTTACTGTGTGGGAATGGGTTAATGCTTTGGAAAACATTGTGGAAACGAAGAAATTGCTTGTGAAAAGAAATTTCTTTATTTCTGACGATGTTTGACACTGAATTGTCAAATAATATAAATTTACATTGATTGAATTTATCTTCTACAATATCTTTCAATTAATTTTGGTCTGTTCCAAAGTAACCGGGCGAAAGCTTATATTCCGATCGCATTCATATTTTCGTTTTACAAAATCTCAATATTTTAACTCTTAAATTCAAATATACATTGAGCTAAACTTAGTATAGTAAGTATAATCTTTTCCCCAAACGACAAGATTTTGACTGGTCCAAATTCAAAACTGTTACATGAGACGTAATAAATACGGTGGCAATGCAAAACCTCGTAATTCGTTTTTGGAAGATTTTGAAGGATAAGAAAAAATAATAATAACTTTTCCGAAACTGAAAGGTTTGACTTGAAATTCGGACATGTTGTTTACATATAAAGTGTCCATAATATTGATAAGTATAAAATCATGCCAAAACCTGCAACAATCGTCTAAACTGGACATTCAAAGTTTTACTTTGAAAATCGTGAAAATCGGCATACTAGATTTTGCATTTACATCGACGAAATGTTACTTAAAAGAATAGTTTAGCTCTGAAAAAAGCATAGAAATCATTGTGGGAAAACCAAATATTGATGATTATAAACGATTTTCTTCTTGCACGTAAACTATTTCTTAGCCCCATTACCACCCAGCAAAATTTTAGAATGGTTCAAATTCTAAGATTTTGCTGAAGGAAATTCCAATGAATGGCATATTAAAGCTATGTCCTTTTTGGATAGAAAACTTTAAAGAAAAGTTTACTGTCACAAGATCTTTTTTACGTTTTCCACTGTGTAATCAAAGCATTTTATATTGTTGGGCGTCAGAACGTGTCATTATGTAGGAAAGGGTTAATATAGGGTGGTCAAAACCAGGACGTATTGGGAAAAGGGTTAGAGTGCATTTATAGGTTCCCATTCCATGTCATACACGTTACAATTAACATGGGAAAATATCACATATCAACATTACATGTCAAATAAGAGATTCTGTACTAAAGAGGCAGCACCTATTATTTATGATAAGACATGTGAATTTATGTCAACCATTTCCGAATTTTTTACAAAATATTTGACTGTTTAAATCTTAAAAATGTTGAAACAGACAAAATGAATTGCACTACAAATGTGTTTGTGTATACAGTATGTTATAGAATAAAATATTGAAAGAAAAGTAGAGAAAGTGGGTTTTGAACTTATCAGCATTAAAATAATTTTCCCCTTTCTCTCAGTGTTTTTTTTTTTTTTTTTTTTTTTTCTTTCATAGGACGTCAAAGGGTCTTGCTTGAGAACTGGTTAATATAATGTAATGTAGTTTCACCAAATACGGACAAAAGAGAGAAAGTTTAACATCTTTCCCAGATGATAGATTTACGACCGATTGATTCGAATAGTACTGCATAACAGACAAAAATGTTTTTGTGACTTGCAATAGAATGGAGTTTTCAAATGAATTGGCCTTTTTGTGAAAAATGATGATCCTCGGCATTTTCTATTTCGGTGGTTTTTTTTAAATGTTTGAAACTCTTTTTGATTGTCGAAATTAAATATTGTTTAACCTTTTTACAAGCAGCACATTTATGGCCTGTTGAGCTTTAACCCTTTCACAAACAAGACCTAGTTTTGACGTCCTTAATAGAATATGTTTGGGAAAACATGAAATTCAGCATTTTATCCTTTTGCCTCATTATTTTCTATATTTTACGCCAGTCATGTCACCTCAACAAATATTTTGCAATAGCAGTTTTAAAACTGAGAAAGTATACATTTTGGCAGTTTGGGAAAGGGCTACACGCAAGTTTAGACTACGCCGGTGTGATGACAATGATAGAAGTTTTGTACCATACACCAGAAAATATTTGGACAAAAGGAGTATTAGCTTGTTCAATTCATATTATTATTTTGTCTAAATCTTTTCCAACGGGGAATTCACCAACACTGCTTGTTTCTACAATCGTTATAAAAAAGTAAACTCTTCATGTAACAATTCTTGTTTTAACGTCCTCACCAAAGATCGAATCGCTTGATTCTTTTGGCACTGAATGAAAGGCAGAAACTATTGATCACTTACATTAATTCCTTCTAACTGAATATTTCTACCCTATTTAAAAAAGAAATATTGGCTACTGTCTAAAAAATCGTAACTATAGCTTGAATAAACTGTAATTACGTCGTTTTCGAACGTAACTTACGACATAAATCTGCAAAATCTAGGTAGTGTACTTAAATTTTGACATACGCTGATCATTGCTATGTTGACTACCCCATTGATATTTATGAGACATAAAGTTGTTGCCTTGTTTGTTTATTTGCTTCGTCCTCTAATTGTCTACATGTATTTGTCAGCATTTAAAGCGGTTGTCGTGAAGTTTAGACGTAAGTGATATGGCTTTCAGATTTCAATGGTGGATTCTTTGTGATTTCAATGTCAAGGTCGCCAATAAAATTCAGACCTGTTAGCACCGAACCTTATTCTTTATTACATGTTTTCACCGTTTCCTAGACACTATCTGCTTTTGACGTCCAAATTACGCAAAGCCGTTTAAAAATCGAGGCAAACGAAGAAAATCCTGATGATCAGCATTTTCTCATGGTAACTCATAAGAAATGAAAAACATTAATGTCACAGCTGAATTTTTCTCATGGTTTTGTTCCATAATCCGTGAGAATATTTTACTGTAAGCTGAGCATGAAACGCTGATTATGCAAATCATCTTTAATATTAATCTTGAGAAAAAGTCAAATACTGTAATGCGATATTAATATCATCCTTTGGACCACCGTATATCTTATGTATTTTGTTTGTATATGGTTTTGTGTCACTTTCAACATTTTTCATAAACCGCATCACGTCCAAAGGGACTTTAAAAAAATAATCCGAAAAGTATCGTTTGTGTACTAAACCTGTTGATTCAAGACAGTTTCTGTTAAGGAAATCCACCCTGATTGTGATTCACGCGACTTCGGAATTATTCTGGCGACAACGTTCCATCACCTAATATTTATAACGCCGCCCGAATAAGTTTGGATTAAGGACGCTGCACGAAAATTTCCGAAGTCACGTGTATCTCATTAGAGGTAGACTACCTTAATTCTAATCATGAATGTTATTATGCATTTGGTCGTCTTTAGCACAGATTTTTAAAATCTGGATGAACTCGGTAATCTCCGTTTCCGCGGATTACGCCGAAGTTGCACGAAATGTTATATGTCTAATGATGACTGGAAAACCTTAATGATAAGATTACTTTTGGGAGCTGAGGGTGTAAGTCAGATTGAACCCTTCCTTGACCCTTTCCCAAACAAGACCTGGTTTTGACGCCCCTAATAAATAAGGCTTGGGAAAACATTGAAACAAAAGAAGAAACTGCTGATAACCAGCATTTTCTCCTTTTGTCTCAATATTTTCTGTGCTAAAATATACACAAATCATGTGTTTATCCACAGCCATTTTGTCGTCTGCTACAGCTTTGAATATGGACAACCTAAAATTTTGTGGTTTTGAAAAGGGTTAATAGCCAGGTAACATTAACTTTGTCCTCTGCAATGAATTTGAATTTGGACCAACTTAAAATTGGGTCGTTCGGACAAGGAATACTACAAGAACATACTGAGATCAGCATTACATGCATGTCCGGTTCTTTACGGCTTCTGAGACAAACATGGATCCATATCAGCATGTGCTTACGCACAGCCTGATATAGCTCTAATGACTTTTTATCACGAACAGCAACTTTAAATTAGTAGAATGGGCGCCATTGGGCGGTGATCAGACATCATTTGATCAAAGACTGCTCTGGAAACACAGTTTTCCAAAATGCTAGAAGGACCTTTTTTCCAGATTTCGGCTCATTTGGAAAAAGAGGAAAGAGTTGAAAATTCATCAAACATGAGCGGGTATAAAAACGGAAACGAGGCTTGAATTGCGCCAGTGGAATTACTTGGAGTATACAGTTTAAAAGATACAAATAATGCAGTGCGTTTTAGGCCTTACCATATTTGCTACTGTTGTCTGGCTAACGTTCGCTGCAGATGACACAGACCTTCGTGAACTACTTCAAGAAGTTTTAGAAGAAAAGGCTAATATTGTGGAAAGGCACGAAATATTTTTAAAGGTATTTGTTTTCTTATTTTATTCCTTCCTTCCACATATTATAAAACTTTAGACTGTGTAACATTGTGCACAATCATATTAATATTAATAAGAATAGAACTTTATGATTGAGCTCTTAACCCTTTCCCAAACGGCAAAATTTAAGGGTGATACGCTTCAAAAACTGCCCAAAATGACAAAATAGATGTTATTAAAGATATAGTTTGTGTAAAATATGGCGTACAAAATATTTTATTGAGACAAAAGGAGAAACTGTTATCAGCAGTTTCTTCTTTTGTTTCAATGTTTTCCCAATTCTTTTCTATCAGGGAAGTCAAAACCAGGTCTTGTTTGGGAAAGGGTTAAAGTATCAAGAGATTACGAGAAAAATGCCGATTAATATAATTAGAATTACACACGTGACGATTCTTTATAACCCTTTTCCCCTTTCGGCAAATTCGTCTAATTCGAAAGGCTTTGCAGATGGCATAATGGCATAGTGGATGTTATTAAAAAGGATTTGCGTATACATGTAATATAACGCAGGAAATACTGAGACAAAAAGATAAAATGATGGTTATCAAGTTTTTTCTACTTGGGAGGTCAAAATAGGTCTTGTTTTTGAAACGTATCTTCGGGTGGTAAACTTTGGAACGACCTCCAAAAAGAGGTAGTGAATTTCTGTTCCCATAGCTCATCCGGGATCTTGCGAGGTCGGTCCAATGGCTAGAAAAGTGTAAACAAAGGTAGGTGTCGGTGGTTCTTTTGATTGTTTCCAAAGTTTCTAGCAAAAAATGGATAATTATGGCAATGCTATGTCGTGTAAAGATGACTTCTCGATGCATACGGCCAAAAACTGCGGTCGAAACCGAAGTAATTTCTGCTGGGTCGTTTTTAAAAGTTCGAACACGATGTTTCTTTTTCACATCAGTTTGTCAACAACTGACACTTTTTTGCATAATTTGTGGTTTTCCACGAAGAATACAGCCCCGGTACGCTGGCCCTGTGGAAACGAGCACTCTGTATTACATATCCTGTAAAAAATGGCAACGAGGAATATTACTTAAGAAAATTATTGAGGAAATTCCAGTAGAGGTCGTTCCAATAAGGCGGAGCTTGTTCCAATTTGAATGAGATCGTTCCCACTGCTCTCCTGTTTTATACAATGAAATAAATATCTGTGATATCAGACCAGCCAAACTCAGACAAAAATGATGAAACTCAGACAAAAATGATGGCGTTTGAATTATCAGAATTATCGTCATATCAGAGGCGTCGTTTTGTCTGTGTTGTGACTTTTGTACATGAAAGTCTGTTTCTGATGCTTCTTAAACTCTACGCATGGATCTCTTGAAATGCATTTAAGCTCACCTGATATAGATCTAAACTGTTGATAGGATACTAAGAGACAGTGACCAAAGTCAAATATGCATCTACCTGTAAAATTCTATATGTATACAAACAGAAAATATTTCGCTAAATGCTTCAAAACTAAGTAGACTTTCTGACTTGTCAAGTAACACAAATGAGTACATGTACATGCTAAAATGAGCGCGTGAAAACAGTTTAATTTGAACCTTGCTGATAAAATAAACTTTCTGCATTATTTCATCGGTGCTTGTTTAAGTACATGTACCTATGATACATATAAAATTGTGGTGGGAACCTAAAATTCATGTTGAATAAAATAAACATTCAGAATGATGCAATGTGATTGTTTAAGTACTTATAGTACTTATAAAATTGTGGTGGGAACCTGAAATTTCATGTTGAATAGAATAGATAGAATGATGCAAGTTTTTGACTTCGCTAATTTTTGGACCAGTTGACTTTGAGGGGGACTTGTTGATTTTCTTAGGTACTGGTCCTATGGATTTTGGAGTAAGTCTAGACCACTGGTTACAGTATTTCAAACACCATCATTTTTGTATGAGTTTGTTTGGTCTGATATCACAGATATTAATATCATTGTATAAAACAGGATAGCACTGGGAACGATCTCATTCAAATTGGAACAAGCTCCACCTTATTGAAACGACCTCTACTGCAATTTTCTCAATAATTTGTTTAACTAACGCGCCCCGTTGCCAATTTTTACAGGATATGTAATACAGAGTGCTCGTTTCCCCAGGGCGAGCGTACCGGAGCTGTATTCTTCGCGGAAAACCACAAATTAAGCAAAAAGGTGTCAGTTGTTGACAAACTGTTGTGAAAAAGCAACATCGTGTTCGAACTTTTAAAAACGACCAAGCAGAAATTACTTCGGTTTGGACCGCAGTTTTGGGCCGTATGCGTAGAGAAGTCATCTTTACACGACATAGCATTGCCATAATCATCCATTTTTCGCTAGAAACCTAGAAAACAATCAAAAGAACCACCGACACCTACCTTTGTTTACACGTTTCTAGCCATTGGACCGACCTCGCGAGTTCCCGGATGTGCTATGGGAACAGAAATTCACTACCTCTTTTTGGAGGTCGTTCCAAAGTTTACCACCCGTGGTATCGGCATACCTTTCCTCAAAGAATTACTGCTTTTAGCGACATAAGGTTTAAATTATCTTGCATCAGTTAAATCAGTCTTTATGTTACATTTATTTCGTCTTTTCTGATTTCTTTCAATTAAAGCTAGTCTGAACACTGTTGCTTTTTCGTTGCTATAATCTGTCTGTGCATCTCGTAAGCGTAGACAATCTGGAAATAACATTGCAAAAATATTGCCATCAGCCATTCTGTGGAAACTGTTCGTAGATGTCTTGGGTAAAACAAAGATAAGTACCTCAGGTAAATGCTTTAAGCTAGTCTACCCCTAATGAGATTCGCGAATCATCGTAATTATTCGGGCGACGTCGAAAACATTTCGTCGCCTCGTTTTTAAGCTGCGCTATCTCCATTTTTGAAAAAAAAATCCTATATTTGGTATCGTTGTGTTCGTATTTTTATGCTCTATCTCCTGAACACCAGATATCGTCGATTGGCGGGCTGGTTTTTGAGAAATCGCGTATGCATATTGCTCTATGTCCTGATTTTTGTCTATAAGTTGATCCGATTTTTATCCTATGTTCAAGACATAGAGCAATCTGTGCCTGAAAAATTCTCTCGTCCAATGAAAATAAGAATAAAAACCACGTGACCTGTTATGTGACAAAAACACGAATTCCGATTACAAAATGTAAACAATAAATTTCTATTGAAGATTTTGATAATATGTAAGTACATATATGTTAGCAAGTTAACCGTTAACAAATTCAAATGCTATTTTCATCAATAGTCGTTCATAATAAAACTATATGCGTGCCTGCATTCTGATTACCAGTCCTCGATGGGTAGAATAGCCGGATAATCTTTAAAATAAATGTAATTGAAATTGATTTTGGCACACAAGTGCTTCAACAAGTAGATTTTTCTCAACTATAACTCATGTAGCCATTACAAAAAGCAAAATATATTTCTTTGGAACGAAAATGATATGAATTTGTTGCAATTTAATTCTATGGAGACGAGAGTCTGTATCCTTTACGATGCCATAAAAAGTTGAAATCAATTTGTACTCGAATATTTCTTTTTACTTTATCTATAACAAAGGCCACCGGTTCGTAATACAACCGCGTGCGTTGTCCCATTTCTACGACAAAACGACAATTTGTCTTTTTTATGATTCGTAAGGTGGGCCTATATAGCAAATAGTGTTTTTCTGAGTTATTTTGCTCTATCTCCTTTAAAAGTGAGAAGTGTGTTTGAAAATGACCGAATTTGCTCTATCTCCAAACAGAAATAATGATTTTTCTCAAAAAAGGCTCCATCGTTTCTTATCAAATTGCGCATGTCGATAGATAAGGTTATTTCTGACAGTCATGCAGAATTTGGGTCAATTTCAATCAAAGATAAAAAAGTTATTAAGGTCTGAATCTTTAAAGTCGATTTTCTCGGAAAAGTGTTTTTGGTTAAAAACGAGGCGACGATTTGGCGGTGGAACTTTCAACCGCCGAATGTTTACGACCGCGCCCGAATAAGTTCAGATACGTAGCGACGACGCCCGAAAAAATCCGATTATTTATGAATCTCAAAATGGCCACATTACGGGTATTTAACATTAATGAAACTGGACCCTGGTTGACTTAAAATTGTGACTTATGTAATCGTTTTAACTCCTTCTCAGATTCTACATTTTGGGGTGACGGTCGAAAATTTACCCTACGATTTCCCCGGAAACTTGTAGCGCATGCGCAAGCTTAGATTAGTTACCGCCCCTGAGTCAGGGTCAGTAACCAGATGAGGCTGATAGCATGCATTAACCCTTTCCCAAACAATACCTGGTTTTGCCGTCCCTAATAGAAATGTCTTGGGAAAACATTGAAACAAAAGAAGAAACTGCTGATAACCAGCAGTTTCTCCTTTTGTCTCAATATTTTCTGTGCTGTATTATACTCATATTCTATCTCTAGCAACATCTCTTTTGTCGTCAGCAGCAGCTTTCAAACTAGATCGCCCTAAAATTTTGTTGGTTGGGAAAGGTTTAAAAGTGTTCCAAGGGAAAATAGAGCGGTCTTGTCCACTACTTTTTCCACAGGCAAACAGAACGGTAAATGGTGGAATCGAATATCTAGAATACATAAACAGCAAGACAGAAAACATGAAAGACGAAGAACTTGTTGCAGCTTTGACGCCGATTTGTTCAGATATCGTGGGAAAAGTGTTCGGACCACGTTTCAGAAGCCTTAGAAACACATTGATGTCCGCTAAAGGTAACGTGGATTACATTAACAGGACGAGAGAAAAGGATAGCGGGAAACGACTTACAGATATCTTCCGAGAGCTGGTTAGTATGATGCAGCTTTTCTTCAAAAACCTCGTAACTGCAGCTTTTTAAGCTGCAGTTACGAGGCTTTCGAAGAAAAACGATGGAAAGGATTTTTAGCATTGATAAACCATTTCCCAAAGTCGAAGTCTGATCCAAATTTTGAAAGCCGTTGTAGACGATTGGATTTGCACATGATATAGCTCAGAAAAGTTTTATGCAAACTGAGAACAACATTCCATTCCAGTGGCGGATCCAGAGTTCTGTAGCCTGAATATTTCATTTTCATGCAGAAATTCAGTCAAAATTCTGTAATAACAGGAAAACGAACCTCCATGTTTGTATTTTCGACCCCAAACAGAAATTCTGGATCCGCGACTGCCTTCTTATGCCTCATTGCCTTCTCATTTCTAACTTGTCCTCGCCAATGGCCGATTTGTAGATTTTGGCTAAGATGTGATGAATTATGCAGTGAATGTACATGTATATGTTTAGATGCATTGGTCGCCAGACTTAGACTGAAAAATATAAAAAGACAGAATAGATTTAGATATACCATACATTCCAACAACCAACAACATTCGATCTTGAGTAGATTGTGCTCTGCAAACAGATATCGACAAACAAACACATTTTGTTTTCTCTTCAATAATTGCTCATGTGATGTTTCAAATCGATCACATCCAGTAAATTTTACACTTTCTCTGCTTCAAGCCAAATTTTGAATCGTTTTTCTATTAACAGATCTTTAATAAAAGATTTTCTGTTTGAACTTATTTGTTTTGCATTGATTGGGACGAAAGCTAGAAGCTTATTAAACCCTTTTGATTCAGCTTCCTGGAAAATACACCAGGTCCCGTTCCAACGCCGAATGTATGTATAAGCCAATGTCAAGCAAGAGCAACCCATGCTATCGGAGATCGACCTCAAAACCTCTTGATCGTGAAGCCGACGGATACAAAACACGGAATATTTTTTCGAATTGCTGTTAATGCTTTGTCACGTAATTTGCCGTCTTATTTAGATTTCAGATATAGAGAAGGATGAAGAAATCGACGTGGCCCCTGTCGAGGACGAGGGCGGCTACGTACCTGTCGACCCAAACAAGCTGATGGATGACATCATGAGTGACGTCAGAGCCGTTACTTGGGCTTATACCTGGCCAGTCCTGGATGCATCGAATGAATTGAAGCGGGATCGACAAGATCTTCTTGACCTGATTAATTCAACAGGGGGTCTAGTTATGAAAACTCTTCCATTGCGAGCAAAATGTAAAAGACACAAACTTTACTTTTAGCTAAAGGGAAGAAAAGAAAAGAAGAAATAATTACGAGAGAAAGTGTGACTGAGGAGTAGAATGAAATAGCCAGAAAAAAGAGAGAATGAAATGGAAAGAAAGTTAGGAAAAGAAGGGAAATGGTAGGGTTGGGAGGGAAGTTTGTATTCATTGAAGAATAGTCATATAACCAAGATACAGTGTACACTATCATCGTATAATTATTAATTTCTTCTTTTTTCTTTGTTTGAATAAATTAATGGCAAAATAAAGCCTCTAAAAAACGTACGATTTATAAAGACGCACGACGGGTTGTAAGAGAGGCTTAACCCTCTAGTGCCCAAGACCCCTTGCAGCTCTTCAAAAATTATTTCCTTTCAAAATTTGGTTATTGGCAACACATTTTAGCAAAATTTGTTGAAAGTTTGAAGATTTTTTACTTTATATTGATTTTTTAGCCTGTAGCAAATATGCTACACTGGGCATTAGGGATATATGTAGCAAATATGCAACAACAACATTTTTCATAATACAAGAGGCCAAAGTTGGTCTAATTCGCTCTACTGGCTGATTATAGCCTCTTTACATTATAATTTTAGTATTTATATCCATTATACATAAAATGTAGTCTTTTTATGCAACTTTTCGTTTTGATTATATATTCATGCAATTTACAAGGGTTAAAAATAAATATTTCCCTTGTCAAATAACTTCTTTTACAACAAAAATGTTTATCTATTCTTCCTTTGACATTAGAAAAACATGCTATGCAAATTTAAACGAGTCAGATAAAAGAAAATGCTTATTGTATCGCATAAAGTGCAAAAAACTGATGAAAATTTCAAATTACTTTGTTCCAAAAGACATTATTTCTAATTAATTCTAGGGATAATGTATAAGTTTTCAAAAGGGCTACCTATTGGGATGAATCAAACATTCTGTGCAAGTTTCAAAAGCATCGGATGATAAATATGAGCTGTTTCTGCATACACAAGTAGGTCCAATGAACGAGTTGATTACTGAAATGCCATGTCATAACATAAGCTCTTTTGGCCACTGCCATTTCATTGCCTGACGTTTACAGAACCACTTACTCTGATGGTTGCCTTTCTTTTTAAAGTCATTCTTTAAGAATACAAAAATATTAAGTGTAGGTATAGAATTAAAGTTAAATCAATTATGATAAAAGTTGATCGAATATTTCAAAACTTAACGACTTAATGCCCAATGTAGCAAATATGCTACACATTGTTTTGTAGTCTAATTGTTTCATGAACGATCAATATTTGGTTTTTATAGAGTAAATAAACATCAAAATACTTTTTGCAATAGGAAACTGCTGTTTTGAAGTAATTATAAAGAATATGCAACTATAGTAAGGCTTGCGAAAAACATTTTTAATATGTTGCAAATATGCTACATGACTCAGAAGTGGCCAATGTAGCATATTTGCTACAACCAAAAAGAAGAGGTATGCATTCCAAAATAACAATCTATTTTAAGTGCTTGAATAACCATATATTAGGTTTAATACATCTTCTTCAAGAATGAAACTATATTTAGACAAATACTTGTCTTAGAATGGGTAAGATTTATCGTTCTTGAGAGTCATAAAAATGAAAATGAAAATTTCCAAAAACGGCCATTTTCTTTAGACATCACTGATGACGTCATCGATAGCTAAAAGTATTTTTTTTGTCTCATGGAAAGATAAATAGTTATAAAACAGCATTGTAAAGTTATTTATGATTACATTACATCACAAAAGTGTTTTACAAGCAGATAAAGTTTATGTAGCAAATATGCTACACGGGGCACTAGAGGGTTAAAGAATTGTCCGGTTTTTTCTTTGCTGCGTGCAGTCTGCGTCGTGGTTGCGTCCACCAAAGTCGTACGTTGCACGTGCGTGCATCGCACGACTATGCCTACGTTTTAGACGCAGACCGCACGCAGACCGCACGCAGGAGCACGTACGATCGGTTGTAAGAGAGGCTTAACGTTTCTTGTTCACTACAATATTTTCTTTGTATAAGTCGAAAAGGAAGCGTTATGCTCAATAAAGAATTTAACCCACCACGACAGATTTTAAAACACACAACAGCCAAAGATTATGGCCTCAATCCTTTCCCAATCAGTGCATACTTTTAATCCCCCATAAAATGAAGGCTTTGGAAAACAGTGTAGAAAATGAAGAAATTGCTTTTCTCAAAAATGAAGAAAATGCTTGATTTGCCGCAGTTTTTTCAAAGGTCTTTTCTTGAGTAGCGTCAAAGAGCGTCAAGGTGCGGGAAGGGGTTCATGGGTTCGTGGGTTAATGAAATGAAATGCAAATACGAAAGGGTACACCAAAGAAATGAAAATTGGCAAGGGAGAGAAATGTGGTCTGTATTTCAGATAAATTAACACGCGATTACATCCCTGTAATTCATAGATAAGGGAGATAAATGTGAACTTTAATTCAGATAAATCTACACGCGATTACACTACCTGCAACTTTATAGGTAATGGAGATAACTATGAACTTTATATTAATTCGGGTAAAATTACACGCGTCTTTTTTTAGCACAAAATTCATTGCTAGTAAGTGTCTTGCCCGAAGACACATCTCCTCGAGGATCGATTTTTTATTGTTGTAAGAAATGAAAATTTAGTGACCATGCCTCAATAATGTAGTGCACATGTGTCAATTTTTTTAAACTTTTTCCGAATCTAACATTTGATTGGTACAAAGAAAGGTCACGGAAGATGATCCCTAAAGGTTAGAGGGAACTAATTGTATTCCCATAGACGACCATTATAACGTTTTGGCATGTAGCTCAGCCCATGAGTATGCAACAATGTAGAGTCATACCTCAAAGTAAAAAAAAACAATCAATTTTAATATGGGTTAAACCCTTTTATCACTGACTTTTTGCCCCCCCCCCCTTTGACATGACCCTCATCCAACAGTCATTTGGACTGGCCTTTTCACAATATGCACCTACATATAAAAATAGCTCTTGGACTGCCAAAATTTACTAAATTCTTGGAAAAAATTACTGCAATTGTTTGACAAAATATAAAATTTTATAAATAAAAAAAAATAATTCTAAATTATTACATTATTGACCAATCAGAGCTCACCTTGATCCGTGTTTATAGTGCGGACGTTCAGTGGACAAAATTTTGACAGATGCCGGGAAAATGTGTTGGTTCCCTCAAACCCTAACGAGTGCCTCTCAGATGTTAAGGAAAATTAACATTGGATTATAATCAGATTAGAATATCACGTTGGATATTGCACATGATTGGGGTGGGTAAATCTATGGTTTGTTACATGTGCCCCGCCTTACTGAGCTCTTTCCTCTGATGTATGGCTTACCTTTTTGTATTTTTTACAAAAATTGGTCCAAATCGACCAGAAAATCAACAAAAAATTCTGATGGTTCTTCTGGTAGGTTGTGATCAATTTTGGGGAAAAGTGTGAATACTTTTCAAAATAGATATGCATATAAAGGAAGAGCTCAGTAAGGCGGGGTACATGCAACAATTCGCTTGAAAATTGATACAGAAATGATAAAGTTATTGCACAATTTCCTACCTGAAGCGTGGCTAATTTGGCCGTAGTCGTTATCATTTCGTTTTCTGGTCGGATGGGATCATACTTTCGCTAAAACTAAAGGGATAGGCCTACCACAAAAAATCCATGTATCTGGGGAAAGAGCTTAGTAAGGCCGGGTACATACAGTAAACCGTTTGAAAATTGACGCAGAAATAAAGGAATTGTTTTAAAATATTTGACCAGAATCGAGATTATTTTTGTCCGTATTCGTTATCCATCCCATGGTGCACATTTTCCACCGTGAATATAGACGTTTATTAGAATACTTACGGTATGCATAATTATGTATCTTACGCACCAGTTAGCATGACTGTTTTTGTAGATGGTTCGTAAGATATGCGGTGAAATGCAGATATAGTGCACAAATGTTGAAAAGTAGATCTAAACGTTTTAGGCTTCGTTGCACAAACTGATCATAATATTGCAATATTTACATCTGAGCCAGAATCTAGAAAAATGGTCCTTATAGTATTTTGTAAAATTGAGTTTCGAGATATGCCTGTGGTTGTGCGTATTCTAAAATAGATCCAATCTACTAACAACAGAATTGCTACTGGTCATAAACAATCTATAGGCAGTATCCATAGCTTAAACTGGACTGATGTTATTCTCAAATGCCTTAACCCTTTCCCAAACAAGACCTGGGGTTTTGACGGCCCTAATAAAACATGCTTAGGCAAAACATTGAGGCAAAAGAAGGAAATGCTGATAATCAGCATTTTCTCCTTTTGCCTCAATATTTTTGTGCTATATTGTACACATCCTGCCTTTATCGACAACCATTTTGACATCTACAGCCGCCTTTTACGTGGAAGAGTCCAATTTTTCATCGTTGTGGAAAGGGTTAAGGGTTTTCGTCAAGATGGCGTCCAAGGTGCTTACCAAGTTACAGTGAAAATCTTTTTCCAGATTTAAGACTATAATTATTGGAATATTTCGACACGTTGCATTTAAAGTGACATTTCACAATTGTTTTTACATAAATTTTATTTTTATTCTATCTGAAAGAGCAACTTTTGTTATAGAAATTCTGAAAAATTTAAGTCAAAATATTGAACCGTTTACGAGAAATATATATTTTTGTGCTAAAATTAAACAAATTATTGCGGACAACAGTTCAGATTCATATAGAATTTGTCATTTCTGTCTCAACTCTAAAGGGGTATTTTCGCTTATAAATAACAACTTCAAAAAACTGATAGCATTTCTACGCATTAGAATAAACAATATTTGCATCAAGACATATTTTTAAAAAAATGAAATAAATGTGAAATGTCACTTTAAAAAACAAAGAGAAATAATATAAATGACATGAAAAATATATTGAACAACAAAACTTTATAGATCTCTTAAAGCGGGACAGACTGCTACAAATGAAGTTTTTCTGTTACCTAGTTCTGATTATCTGATTATATGAACAAAGCCTATTCCAACTGCATAAAACCAATAGAACCAGTGAAAGAATGGTATAGTGGTTCCACGCTATTCTTATTCCCACAAGAAAATAAAGACCATAATACTACTCATTTTCTAATGATAGGTTATACAAGACAAAACGAAATCTTATCGATGACAATCAGTATTTTCATGTAAAATTGACGAGATGATTTGCACGTGTCTCTAAAATAACATGTTTTATATGTTAAAATTTGTTATAAACATCAGATTATCCTTGGACCAGTATACAGATGTCCCAGTTTTTATTTTTGACAGTATATCTGCCTTAAATTAAAATATGTCATTAGCCCCGATGTACTGCAAACCGAACAACTTTAAGAACTATTCATAGAAAATAGTTCCTCTCCAACAATGTCAAAAAGAGGTAAATAACAACAAGAACAGACTCCCAAAAGACACGTCATTGTATAAAATACATGACTAGGATGGTCCTTACAAACAATGCCAGTAAATGAGCCTGAAATGTATAAATCGATGTAGTAATCTGCCATTCAAAATTTGGATCGTGCAGGTTATGCGGTTAAGTGGTGTGCATGTGCCCTAAATTTTGGATGATGCAAATAGTCCATAAATAGAATCACATTCAAGGGACATACTTTTTTGTACTTTTAAGTGGGAGATGTCGGGCTGGCTGGGTGTATTTATAGAATAGTTTGTCGGGGTTTATAGATATGTTGTGTTACGGATAAAAGGGGGCCATAGCATACATTTATTTATTAACAAAACTTCCCATTCATTTATGAATGAATTTGATATTAATTATAGAAAACCCTTTACCCTAGGACATGTGTGATGCAAATATGGTGACGAGGTATAAGAACAAGGGTGATCGTATCAACTATAACAATCACTTGCGTAGCTAGCCAAAAATAAAGTGTACGCAAAACGCAAGCCTAATGTATCGGGAAATTTGATGGCGGGCTCCATAATGCGGGGGTGGGTCTTGCGGGCATCTCCCAGATTTTTTTTTAAAAGTTATTGTAGATGCTTATGAAATACATACCAAATTCCCACCTGGAGCCACGAATGGCCATTGCCATTCGAGACTCCTGGTTGGTATTTGGTATGTATTGTAATGGCGATTCAGGTGTTTATTCCAAGGGAAACAAAAACAAAAATCCACATTCTTTTAAATTTTTTGTAATGCTCACGCAATTGCGTTTTTGCCTACGGGTTGCTACGGCTATGACACTCATTGTGGAACCGTGTTCTCACTATTGTCGACATGGAAAGTCTTCAATCGACTTCAGAGGCTTGCTGACAGGTATGCTTAGATTCCAAGAATGGATTTCGTATTAACCGATCAACGATCGGTGGAATATTTTAATTCATACAATTGCAAGAAAAGTGTCTCCAGAAAAGGCGTCCATCGTCTTCGCCTGCTTCAACCTAATGCATTAGACCCGATGAGCATTGTCTATCTGCACAGAATTTGATGCCCCCCTCCCCTCAAAAAAGAAAATAGAAAAACTTCCCAAAAATCCCCCCAAACACCAAGAAAAGTTTTGAAAAGTTATTGTAGAAGCTTATGAAATACATACCAAATTCCCACCTCGAGTCATGAATGACCATGGTCATTCGATGCTCCTGGTGGGCATTTGGTATGTATTGTAATGGCGATTCAGGTGTTTAGTCCAAGGGAAACAAAAACAAAAATCAACATTTTTTGAAATTTTTTTGTAATGCGCACGCAATTGCGTTTTTGCCTACGGGTTGCTACGCCGATGACACTCCTTGTGGAATCTCTTCTCATTATTGTCGACACGGAAAGTCTTCAATCCACTTCAGATGCTTGCTGACAGGTATGCTAAGATTCCAAGAGTCGATTTCGTATTAACCGATCAACGATCGATGAATATTTTAATTAATATACAACTGCAAGAAAAGTGTCTCTAGAAAAGGCGTCCATCGTCTTCGCCTGCTTCGACCTAATGCATTAGACCTGATGAGCATTGTCTATCTGCACAGGATTGGATGCCCCCCCCCCCTAAAAAAAAAAAAAAAAAAAAAAAAAAACCAAAAATCCCCCCAAAACAAAAAGAAAAAAAGAAAACAGAAAACAACAACACCCAATAAAAAATAAAAAAACCCCCAAAAATCCCCCCAAAACAAAAAGAAAAAAAAAAAAAAAAAAAAAACAACACCCAAACCCCCAAAACAACAACAACAACAACAACAACAACAACAACAACAACAACAACAACAGCTTTTTGCGTAGTCATGTCATTACAAGAAGATATAGCAGGGTATTCAAGCAAGATGAATCATCATCCGATCCCTTTCTAAACAACAGAGGCTTGAAGCAGGGTGCGTTTTTACCATACTACTTTTTATGTTTTTTCTCCTTGGTACTGTGTTACTCCTTCCATCGGCCGTATAATCAACGATCGCCAAGCATAATTACTTTTAACCAGACGACTTCCTCGTGTAATAGAATTCTTTCATCACTATTTTAGATTCTTCCATTCACGACCGTCTTAACCCTTTGCCAAAACAAGACCTGGTTTTGAAGCCCCTAATAGAATTGGCCTGGCAAAACATTGAACCAAAGAATAAAATGCTGATAATCGGCATTTTCTCCTTTTGCATCAATATTTTCCGTGCTATATTTTACACAAATCACATCTTTACCAGCATTCATATTGTCTTTTCAGCAAATTTTAAATTGAAACAGTCCTAAATCTGTTTGTGTGGGTAAGGGTTAAAGCAACTTAAGAAAATTCAGTGCTTCGTTGCACAAAAAATGATCATAATATTACAATTTATGCATTCAAATATTAGACTCGAGTGAGCGTAAAGTTAAATGACACAATATATAAGATTTCAAAGCTGTTTATCTGGGTTTGTAGATTCCTTGCACGAACTCATCGTTATATCAAAATATACCGTAATTAGTCTAATAAACGTTTATTAGAAACATAATTCGATGGAAAAGTCAGGGATTAGGCGACTATTAGCGTTTTTTTATTTTGTTAGTCGAAACTTGTAAATCAATTGTCAATTCATGGTAAAAAGAATACTTGTCAACAGGGCTACATGTTTTGTTTTGTGCGCTACAAAATGTAGGATGAAATTTCTTCCTTGGGAAATATTGGGGACTGGGAAAATGATCTTTGTTAATGACGTACCTTATTTCAATCGGTATTTGGACGATGGCCGTTTATTAGAATCAAAAGTTATATCTTAAAGAGACTTTTCAAATATATTTTCTCAAAAGTTTTATTTTTATTTTTATCGAAAATAGCATATCGTCGTTGTAAATGCAAAACCTACGGAATCCTGTTTCCGCCATCCACTTTTCTAGGAAAATTCAGATTGTGAAATGTAGAAATGTTGAAGTTTTGTCTATGACAATTGTCAGAAGTTAGTGTGACTTACTTCAACTTTTCTTCTTTTCACAAACTCAATTTTGTTAGAAAAGTCGAAATTAGTGCGACTAACTACCACTTTTCCACCAAAATAGTTACCTAGAAATGTAGAAAACATGAAGTTTTGTCTGTGACAATTGTCAGAAATTAGTGTGACTAACTTCAACTTTTCGACTTTTCACAAACCCAATTTTAGTAGAAAAGTGGAAGTTAGTGTGACTAGTGTAGAAGTTAGTCCCACTAATTTCGACTTTTCGTGTTGTAGAAAAGTAAAAGTTGACATTTTGTGATCATTAAGTCTGTATATTTAAATGTTGATGCGGAATGTTTATTCTGTAGCTTAGATATTGTCAGTTTCCATGTAGAAACAAATTCTTCTAAGTCTGTTGTCCAAGTCCCCCTATAGCTTGTAGAAGTCTTTCTTCTTGATGGAATTCTCGATTATTTACAATTACACTGTAGATTGTTATTACACTATGTCATATGTTTTTTTATTTGGGTATTATCATGGCCCTCTCACTGAAAACAATTTAAGGGCATAATTATGGTCCTATCACATTTAACACTTTAATGGCGTTATTATGGCCCCACCACATTTACAGCGAACAGTTTACAAGTGGACACAGGTGGGTTACTGGTCCCTTCGTATTTTTCGTTGATTGTGCATCTCTATCCTAAACGTGATTGTCCATGATAATGCATGGTTCAACCATTATTCCATTGACCGTGTCGTAGATCTGGATAGATCACCATTATAAAGTCCCTAACAGTGAAGTCATGGTTTTCGCTGATTCGCTTTTTTTCTTGCACCTAATGTTGCTTCGATCTCCCGGAACCACCTTTTCCAGGAGTATTCAACATATTCTTGAATCCTTTTCCAGTGCTTGCAAATGCCGAATGAAGTCGAAACTACCTTTTTCCGGAGCAGATTGATCCCCTAACTGTCCATGTTACAGTTAGATATAATTTGGACTAGGCAGGTTCATCACAGGCGTTTGAGATTTGATATGTTTATGGTCGTCTGCTTTGAGATTCTCAGCCGCTATAAATGCAGTCATTAATAATTCATCATTTCTTCCACATTCCATGAAATCGCATAGATTGCCTTTTCGCACTTTTGATCATTGACTCATGCACTCCACCACCATAAGGAGCTACCGTTTGCTGGTGGATTAAACAATCGCATAATACATTGATTCGCACTTGTTTCAGCAATTTTCACTTGATAAATTTTACTTTTTAGTTTTCTTTTCATTTCATACACGTATACTGCACCTAAAACGTTGTACCATTGGCCGAAACCAATAACTCTGGAAAACCATAACGCTTCAGAAAGTAGACCTTATTGAAAGAGCAACAGTTCTAGTATTGTTTGAGGAGCAGACAGAATGACTTTGTTTTGTTGAAATTGTAAGGTTTCAAAGATCCCTTCAATATCAACATTTGACTTCTCTAAACGTGTTGATACAGTATTGTAGCCACCCATCGTCGTGTCACAAACCTGTCCAAGTTGTGTGAACACTGAAAAAAGAAGCAAAACTATAGTTGTAAGGCTTAGACCATGTCTAAGATCGTCTTTTTTTTCGATTTTCTAATGGGACACAGGAATTGATTTTCCTGAAATATTAAGAAATCAGATCAATGAATCATTTTTGTAGAAAAGATTTTGCTGTTCGACGGTAAGGATGATTGTTGTACCCCCTTATCTTTGATGTGAGGTACTATTACTGAGATTGGTTCCTATGTTTCGGATCGGAGAGCTTTGAATAAGGAATGTTCAATCAAACATTTTTGTCCGTACCCATTTCGAAAATGAAAACTGCTCGGCAGTGCAAAAATTAAAAACAGTATATTGCAATGAATTTCAGATCTTCTTGAAAGCGGAGGTGCTTGGAACTTAGCTTCAAAGAGCCAGGTTTTTTTTATCAGAATCAATTTTATCACGAAACCAATGTCACTTATAAATAACATAAAAAGTGAGGATGAATATACGTAGATTACTCAAAAGACCAATTCAAAATTACACAATGAATATCGGCCTGTGTTGATACTAACACTAAAGCTTCAATGGACTGGGAAAAAGTAGAAAAAATCCACTTTGCTACTGCCAATTAATAGAATGGACGCAAAACTAGAACTGTAATTTGTATATGTAAAAAATAGAAAATCACTGAATGCAGAAAAATAAACTTTTTACACAAGTGTTAAAGATTGTTCAACAAGATAGTGAGAGCGTATATTGATATAAGAGTTTTAAATGCAAACCAAAAATAGTAAAAGCAATAAATCAAATCATTTTATAAAATGCATAATTCCGCTTTTGAAATAATGCCTGAAGCGTTTCGGATGTCTTGCGTCTAATGCTTTTTCTTGTGAGCAAAACTGTTTCAGAGAGAATCATTATTCAATTTATATACCGACACAAATATTTTTCTATAGTTTATTCAGCGATTACCTTGTCTAAATCTGGTTAGAATAAGAAATTGAAAAGAAGTTTTAAATGAATAAACCCTTAACAATTTTCGTTTGGGCGTGGGCGTATTGTGCACTTATGACGGATTGCAAACGTTTTGGAACACCCACTTGCAATTATATACAGCAATCAACCTTAATACACCGAATTTAGTGAAACGACCATACTTGTATGACTTTGTTGTCCATTTATTCTTGTGTTTATTTAGAGTCAAATGAAAACTCATTAATAGACAAATCCAGAAACTTAGAACTATAAATTAAACATTTGCACCTTAGATAACAAATTTCTTTTCCTTATTTTCATCTTGAATCCTTTCAATGATCACCCATTCTAAATCACAAAACCTATTAACTTTTTTTTTCAAACTTTATTATTCAAATTATTACATCATATGCATGGTTATACATAATACTTTAACAAGATGATTATTGTAAATATATTTTCATTTGATCTCAGATGACTGTATGGAACATACATGTATTTTAATTATATGGACATATGAAACATATGAAGCCATTTTAGAGAAATCATAGAAATAACACAAGAAAAAAACGGTACGGTGTTTTCTTTCATTATCTCTACGTTCTCTTTGATTTTGAGCTTTTGGAGCTATTAACTTTTAGTCTGTTTTGAGCTATTAACTTTTAGTCTGACTCAAATTATACAATATTAGGTGTTGCACACATGACCCTAGAAAATGCAGATAATTTGTACACTTACAACAAAACTTGTCTCTGCGTATTGGTATATACTTTTGTGTTTATCAATGTTCATTTGTCTCTTTGCAAGAATTTTACAAGTTGAACTTATTTCATGGGCACTAGAGAAGTTTAATTTCCGTGAAATTTCTTGCAAACTGTAGTATATTCAATAATGACCAAGATAAGTTTCTTGCAAAATAAATGATTAAATAAATGACTTTTTTATAAACTTCCAGAAATATTTCGTATTTCTGGCAAAATTATCGCAAACAGGCATGGATTTGTGACAAGAATGCATGACGGTTGCAGCTAGCGGCAAACATTGGTGACGCTCCGACAAAGTCTTCGAGCAAACCCATTTCTTTGCAACAAATTTGCAGCACATTTGCTTCAAATGCAAACTAAGTTTTTGGCCTTGAAGAAGGCCAAATTTAGCATGTCATTTTTCTCAGGGCGTGCAGAATCACTATCTTGTGAAAACGTTGAACGCAGATAGATAGTGTTCTTGCGCGATGAAAAGTAAATCGGAACTGGATTAGATCTATACTACTTTATGCAGATTTTGTAAATTTCGACCCATGTACATTACAAAAGAAGTAAATACACACGTTGATAGTAGTGAAGGCATTTAAAATCGTAAAATATTTACAATCAAGAAATCGATTGCAACATATAATATGCGCGGATCCATTCGCCGCCAATACTCAACGTTTAAAGTGGGTTTTCCCCGAATCAAAATTTCCGTAGAGGTTCGTAAGCAATATCTAAATATAGATACCCTGCGGACGCAAGATTATGACGATGTATTATTGCGATTAAATCTTTTTTAGTCTGGTTTAAAAAGAAGATTAAAAGGTTTTCGAGAGGTTTTTACCTGTCGATGATAGAAATATTAGTTATTTTCGGAAATAAAATGGTGTCCGATCTGACCCGAAGGAAAATTGATACGTCGGGTCTAACCGGACAAATAATGATTTTATATATTAATTATGTAATGTATCGAACAGCAAGTTCACTGGTCGAGCGGTAACGTCGAAGTCTCAGAACTCGGGGAACTGACGTTCAAATCCAGCCGTCGGCGTATATTTTTTATTCTTTTTTATGAAATACTCGATGCAAATAAATATCTTAGATCGTTCATTTGTATTTTATCTTACCTAAAACCTTTCCAAACAAAATTTTAGATTGTTCCAAATTAATTACGTAAAAGTGCAAACATAATTATTTGAAATAAATCTAGCTCGATTATCGGCCTGTCCGATCAGACCCGATGTGTCCGAAATAACCTGTCGTTGATGACTCATTTTGTTTTCCTTATGGTATCCGGTTTTATACGCTTAATACATACTTCTCATTACCGATGCCGGGGAAAAGGCTTAGAATTTTCTGATTGTGACATAAGATACAGTTTTTGTCTTCACCTATCTAAATAATGGCTGACGATCGCTTAACTGTCCGAAAGTACCCGACGTTCCTCTAATATTTAAAGAAACTTGTTCATTGCACAATTTTCCGTAAATGTTCGTTTTTCCCCCGCGAAAGAACTATTGGGTCCATAGAAATACTGGAACACTATGGAACGCATAGTAATTACCGGAACACACAGAACGCGTCAGTGATTACCGATACACACTTGAAATATTTGGTTTTCCAATACCGTAGGTAATAGTAACGATTTGTTATGCTTTAATCTGTTTTAAAACTTTGTTATTTATATATTTGTGTATTTGTATGTGTTAGATAGTTATCTTTTAATAGGCAGATTCATGATTTAATAAGGTTCTAAATGATATATTGTGAAGATATATAGAAATAACATCACGATTTGTAGGCAATGATTTAACTTCATTTAATAAATCGTTATTCAATCCATTACTTCATCTTGATTGTTTGAACAAGATATAAAATATGGAATTTACCATTATCTCACCCATTCCAAAATGTAAAAACTTTTGACTTGTCAAATTCCAAAGCTAATGCAGACGACATAATGGGCATTAATAAATTTGGAAATTGTGCTCAATATAGCACAAAAAATACTGAGCAGAACGTACATTTTCTAATTATGCCGCATTGTTTTCCAAAACATATTTTACCA
Source organism: Fragum sueziense (assembly GCA_963680895.1). Lineage (NCBI taxonomy): Eukaryota > Metazoa > Mollusca > Bivalvia > Cardiida > Cardiidae > Fragum > Fragum sueziense. Next base: position 8,900,050 of record OY804608.1, read on the forward strand.
GAGGTGTAAAGAAATATTACAAGATATACAGTTGATCTATTGTCAATGTCATCTCAAATCTTTCTCTACAAACAGGTATTGTCCCCAAAGATTAGAGAAGTAAAATAGTAGCACCCGTCTATAAAAAGCTGTTCAAAGTATAAAGCCAGCAACTATAGGCATAGCATCAACAATTATGGCGCGCATCCTGATAACAAACATCATGGGCCACTTTGATAAGAATAATCTACTTAGCCAGTACCAGCATGGCTTCAGAGCAAAACATACCTGTGAATCTCAATCGATTAGCCTTACCCAAGAAGTATACGACAATCTTGAAAATGGTCAACAAGCTGATATATACTTGAAATGGATTTTAGTAAGGCATTTGATTTGGAACCACCTTCCTATAGCCGTCTCAGATGCTACTACACTCAGGGGCTCAGGGTCGCCCTATCACAGCATGCTGCGGCCCTACCCAGTAGCAAGTAACCGGTTGATGGGTGTACATATAGTTTTAACTGTACCGTATAGACTTTTAGCTGTACATAACCAATGGAAGAGGTGATTGTCTCATCCCATCGTAGGTCAAATATACATTCTATGAAGAACCCTGACCTAAACCGGAAGAAGAAGGTTGATCACAGCAATTAAATATCCAAATTGAATAAGCTGGGTGTCCTTCCACTGATCTCAAGATGGATATAATCCTTCTAAAAGGATCGTTCCCAAAGAGTAGGTATTGATGATCACTCATCAACTACTCTATCCGTTCTCTTAGGCCTCCCTCAGGGTTCAGTGCTCTGTCCATGTCTTTTCTTAGTTTATATAAATGACCTACCAAACTGTATCCAATCCAAGACCAGACTATACTTGTCTGTAGAATCGGAAACTCAGGTGAGCGATATAGGGCCATCATGGCCCTCTTGTATATATAATTAGTTTTGCTCGCATACTTTTATATAATGTCAAGATAATTTGCTATTGTGTTTCCATGATATTTCATGTTCTCTTATATGTTTTGACTTGCATGTTATAATTGAAATTTAACCAAAACATGTCTTTTTCAACAAAAGAAAATGCCCATAAAGGGAAATTTCAAAAACTTCTAGCTTCAGCAGCAAAATAATAACAGATTTATTAACCCATTCCCACATAATGACTGTTTTTGACTCCCCTAGAGATAATGGGTTTGAAAAACATTGTGAAAAAATGTGAAATTATATTTAGTAATTACTTGAAATTGTCGTCTGCAACATCTTTGAATTTGGACAAGTGTAAAATTTTGCCGTTTGGTAATGGAATGATAAAGGGTTTAAAGAACGACATGCACTTATTTTTTATATAATGTTCTGATAATATGCTATTGTGTTTCGATGATTTATTAACCAGGGGGCAGGGCCCAAATTATTCACGGTCTTAAGACCGCTTTTGGTCGCAGATTTATTGTTAACACAAGTTGGACAGGAATTGATCATGCAATAAATAAAATGGATAAATCTGCAATCGAAATCCTTCTTACCTGATCCTTGATAATTTGGCCCCCATGATTCTAGTGGCCATCCAGTACAGATGATTTCTGTTCATTTTACTTTTGTTTTCTTTCCATATAGATGATTTCTGTTCATTTTACTTTTGTTTTATACCAAAAATCTGCATGTGTTCAAATTTGTTCGAAATTTCTTCAAAAAAAAAATAATAAAAGATTAAAATATTACTCTTGTTATTTTTCGTACACTTTCCAGGCCTTCAGCACTTTCAGCGCTTTGATTATTGCTGAAGTTAAAGAATATTTAAACTTTCTCATACCAATAATCTGCATGTGTTCAAATTCTTCAAGGCCTTCAGCGCTTTCAGCGCTTTGATTATCCCAGTAAGGTAGTGAACATAGGTTTTTAGGTCACCTGACCGAAGGTCATGGTGACCTATTGCGACCGTGTTTCGTCCGTCGTCGTGCGTCGTGCGTCGTGCGTCGTCCGTCGTGCGTTAACTTTTAACATTTTCGACTTCTTCTTGAGAACCATTGGACGGATTACAACCAAACTTGGCAGGGAGCATCCCCATGGGAAGCCGCTTCAGATTTGTACAAATCATGGAGTTATCTCCCTTTGGGGCCCCATAAGGGGCCAAAAAGGGGTTAAATAGGGTACATCTTAAAAAATCTTCTTCTCATGAACCAGCTGTTGGATTTGATTCACATTTGATATTTAGAGTCTTTAGGGCAAGGACAACAAAGTTTGTACAAGAGAAAAAAATCCGTCCAGAAATGGCCGTGCTGGGGATGGGGGATGGGAGGGGGGGTTCGCGTTATTAGTTAACTTAACATTTTCAACTTCTTATTAAGAACCATTGGACGGATTTCAACCAAACTTGGCAGGAAGCATCCTAATAGGAAGCTGCTTCAGATTTTGTACAAATCATGGAGTTATCTCCCTTTGGGGTCCCATAAAGGGCCAAAAAAGGGGTAAATTGGGTACATCTTAAAAAATCTTCTACTCATGAACCGGCTGTTGCATTGGATACACATTTGGAAGTTAAAGTCTTTAGGGCAAGGTCTACAAAGTTTGTACAAGAGAAAAAAATCTGTCAATAAATGGCCGTGCTGTGGATGGGGGATGGGAGGGGTTTGCGTTATTACTTAACTTTGAACATTTTCTACTTCTTTTTGAGAATCATTGGACAGATTTCTACCAGACTTGGCAGGAAGCATTCCAATGGGAAGCCGCTTCAGATTTTTACAAATCATGGAGTTATCTCCCTTTGGGGCCCCAAAAGGGGGTAAATAGGGTACATATTAAGAAATGTTCTAATGTTGGATTGAATTCACATTTGGTATTTTAGTCTTTAAATAAGTTTGTACAAGAGAAAAAAAGACTGTCAAGAAATGGTGGTGCTGGGGGGTTGCACTCTTAGTTAACTTTTAATGTTTTCCTTAACTGTTTCTGCTCATTTGATTCAGGTGACCGATAAGGCCCTCTGGGCCTCTTGTTTTTAGATGGTTCATTAAATATGCAGTGAAATGCCCAAAAAAAAATCACAAAAATATTAAGAATTTGGGGTTCATTGCACAAAGTCATCATTAACTAAAAAATTTACATTCGTTGCACAAACTGATTAAAAATTTGCAAAATATATATTGGGTCGAAATCTGGGAAGAGGTACCTTAAGGCTTTTGAGCCCAACATGGTTCAAGATCAGTTTGCGTATACACGCAGTCTGATCATGAACCATGTTGGTCTCCGCTAGCTTCTTCGTGACATATAACAAAAGATCAGCATTGACCTCTGCTAGTCTCCACATAGGCGCGGCTTGGTCTTGAATATGGCTACCTCAAATGCTATAAGGGATTTTCCAGATCCGCGCTCATTTGTATTGCTGCAATGAGCATGTCTTGTTTAATGGTATATAATGTATGCAGTGAATTACAGAAAAAATGGATGAAACTGTTAATAGTTAGAGCTTCAGTTCACAAAGTAATCATAAAACTGCAATATATACATTCGTTGCACAAACGGATCTAAAAGGAGGAGTATTGGTCCACCCTACCAGACATTCCCATAGGGTTGTGTCCTCTCTCCAAATTTAATGGCATTTGGTGTGAAATTAGTATACTATATTACGGGTTTTGTCCTGAAATATTTACGAACATCTTTTCTGGATAATAGTTTTCTTTGAATTTTAAGTGTTTCTTTAAGGGCGGGGGTGGCCTAACTAAAAAGGGCATAAGCGTTCTGTTTTTTGCTGCTTCCAAGCTAAATTATACCTGAAAATAATGTCTAATAATGTCTTATCATGTACAATTTGATATAAAATTGTAGACGACGTCATAGCCAAAATTCTTAGCTTTCAAGTATTTGTACAAAATTAGAATATTTTTTATCCAATTTCAGTTTTTGTCAACACATGAAATGTATTTGTATAAAGAATACCCAAAAGAAACTGATGCGAAATGACAAGGCCACGATCAGGTGGATCTGCGGCATCAAGCCTGATGACAAGGTGTCTCTCGAAAGCCTACTCTCACAAATGGGTATCCAGGACCTCTCCAGAATCCTGAGGGCAAACAGATTGAGATGGCTAGGTCACGTAGACAGAAATATTGGCTGTCTGACCAATGTGAGATCCCTAAACATTCAGGCAAATAGAACTCGTGGCAGACCCAAGCTAACATAGGAAGAAGTTGTCCGGCGAGACCGCGAGATTGCTGGACTAACCAACGTAAACCCCCTAGACCGTCAGACGTGGAGAGGACGACTCCGTTCCAGACTGGGCAGCCAGGCCCTACCCTCACCAGAGGACTAATCGAAGGCCTGGATAATATAAACAGGATTATGATGATGAATGTGCCCACATATGCTAGAACTTATAATGAAATATGAAGAAGAAATAAAACCGGTAAAGGTGTCGTTATTGATTTTAAATGTAAATGGTCAAAATGTCTAAGAATTTAAAATGTAAGGTTTTGCTATTCGTGTACCTTCTATATGCATTAGCAAATTGTCCATTATTCGATATTGTGCCTTTTCTCAAAAATGATTATATATCAACAAGTTTTTCTTTACATTAATTGTAACATTTTCCATACAAAAACGTATCTTTTAAAGAATTAACGGTGCACATTTGTCACATCCAACCACCAACAATAAAATGGAGAGAAACAAAAGACGAAAAAGCTGAATGATTTATGAAATGAGAGGATAACAATGAAAGTCCTGCAACAATTTTACCTATTTATAATCTTTCCTTTGTAGCTTATCAGCACAAAATGTTTTAACTTCACTACTCTGCTAAAATCATTACAAGAACAAAATGCTGGATGAATATTGCTCATTATCTGTGCCCATAGATATGCTAAATTGTTTACATTTCTGTCGTTATGGTGAGCTAGGCTCTGATTTGTTGACATATGAATTATTTACCAATTCCATGATTATGAAGAATAAGCATCGATTTTTTTTGCCAGTGCCCAATTTTGTTATGCCAAATTGTATTTCGTATGTGAAGGTCTTGGTATTTTTCTTTAGGGGACCCAAGCTAGAAATTTCAAGCATCAGATGAACATTAGGATAGAGAGAGTTTGCATAGTTGAGTGGTGCATGAAATTTAGTGCCTTTAGTGCCAAAAGGAAAGGAATTTTAGCATTGGTACCAAGTCGTTCAGAGGATCAGAATCCTACAAATGCTACTAGAAACTAACTATTGGGTAGTTAAATTTAGAGACTAGAATGGACAGAAGTCATCTAGTCTTCCAATACAAACTGACCAATCCACACGGATTGCTGGTATTAATGAAAAAATTGGTATCAACATTTTCTATAAAGACTCCTCTTGCTATATTAATGTAAAATCAGGCACGAAAATAAAAACTAGATACTTTAGGTACAATTGGGGTTTTGCAAGGCGGGTACCATTGAAGTCTGGGGCCCTGTAGGGTACCCTGTAAAGGAATAAATGTCTTCTTTAAATGAGATGAGAATACTTTTGTAGTGTCAAGACACACACACAAAAAATCCACGTGTGGGCGGAAAATACCCCCTCCTTTTCAATATTTACATTAATGGGTGTCTCAAATCTGCCCACGCATGAATTTTCTTTTAATTCTGCATGGTGATAGAGGACCATATACAAGCTATGAAAATGCATTTAGTTTCTTAGATAATCCAAACTGGATTCCAAAAAGCCACCTTGACTTATTCCCACTATGGCATGAAACATGGCCCCTTTTTCATGTGTCGCAAAACTTTAGTTTTGTGTATTTTCAAGATCTGTCAATTGAATTTGATGCGAGACACAAAAGGCATTACATTCATACCAGAAAAGGTATTTGAGGAAGTTATAATGAATGTTTTTTATTGAATTAATCATGAAAAAATGCATATTTTTCAGCAAACTTTTGGAAAAGAGTAAAATTGAATTCCAAAGTTAAGTATGTTGGAGTCTTTGTCAAGATTCCATATCATTACAAAAACATGCTACATACTTCCTCTTACTTTGAGCCAAATTATATAGAAATCCAGAACCGGTAACAATGTCATATAATACATATCATTGATGAAGGTGATGTTTTGGTCCAAAACTTGTATTCAGTAAAAATTTGATTGTGCTCCTAAAACATTTTTATATTCAGTAAAATCAACTGTAGCATACAGTACAAACCTACAGTAATGTTCATGCCCAAAAAACTCATTGGAAAAAACATAGAATTAATATAAATATTACTTATATTTACAAAATTACATGTATGGAAGCCAAGATAGGCATACATATACACATTGCAAGTTTTCTTTACTATTTGGTCACATTGTCTATGCACCATTTTTAGTGAGACTATGACATGCAATAAATTTCAAGCCAAATGTCATGAAATTGAAAAGACGCTTAGAACCGGTACAGTAAAGCATCAAAAGGTGCCCTTCCGGGTAACCAATACATAACCAAATATTTTTGCTCTAAGCACCTCTAATGAACTAACATGGTATGGGAGGCCCCCTTTGATTCAGTAAAAGACTGTTACAGCATTATATCTTTTCATTTACACAGTTGAAAATGTGCTTGTTTATATCAAAACGTGGCCCTATTGGGATAAAACAGGGTGCAATTATTTCCTCAAATTATTTTTCTGACCATAGCTTAACCTGTATTGATATACAATTTATACACATTTCAATGATATCATATGATTAACATGTTGTTTAGCCTTCAATAGCCCTTAATAGTCACATGGGAGCTGGATTATCTGTTTCTTATGCATCACAACAATATTTTCACTTTTGCACGATTGTCAAATGCCATCAGAGAAATCGGTGGTTTTTCTTATTTGCTTTCTCATGTTTCAAAAGATCTATAAATAACTCTTGTTGTTAGCTTTCATGAATCACGGCTGACTTGAATAATTTAAAATGATTTTTTAGACAATTTCCTCTCTTTTTTGTAAAGTAGGTACACCTGGGACAAGATCTAATGTGACCCTGGACAAAAATATTGTAACCAACTACCCCTAAGCAAACTTACATACAAAATTTAAAACCTCATGGCTGTGTAAAGCTTTACAAAAATAGCTTATTTTTTATATGACATGTTTCCCCTTTTATGCTGCCACAGCAACAAAAGTTTATGACAAAAAGAAATTCTAATACACTTAGAGTTGTACTCCTTTAACCCGAGGATACTTTTTATCAAGTTTCAAAAAGATTTACATATCAGATTGGGAGAAAAAAAATTTGAGAAAATGCCAACAGACAGACAGACACACGGACAGATGACAGGAAATAACCGAAAAAATGCATTGCGTCTTGATTTATCCTCAGGTAAACTAAAATAACCAAAAAAGTAAAGAAAACATTTGAAAAAAGTCATTTTTAAAAAATCTTAATTTTGTCCATTCTTGGAAATGTGCACTATTCAGGGGGAAATTCCAAAAGCAACATTTTACCGGTTTTATTTTTTCTCGATATTTCACGATAGTCATCAGCATATTTGTACGCAACTTTTACATAATTTTCAAATCTTGACAAAAACTGGAACAAAGAAATTTTTTGAACAGAATTTGCTTAAAATATTTAAAAACAGTGAATTTTTGGGTTACCCCCTTACACCAGTTGATATAAAACAATTTTTGTACATAATGATATATATTTTTGTTTCATACAGGATCAGGGACTACTGGGCATTATTTTTAGAATAAATTACGCGATGAAACTAACACATGGTGAAAACTAAAAATTCCGAGGAAATTGTTTTCTGGAATGTTCGATTTGAAACATTTCATGAATATGAACCCTTATCTAGTGTACTAACTTCACGCCAAATTTCATTAAATTCCGAGCGTGGGCAGACTCCCATGTTATTTTTCCTATTCGTGAGACACCCCCTTTGTATTCCTCCAGTGAGCATAAGTATTTTGTAGATAGTTTATAAGATATGCAGATATAGTGCACAAATGTTAAGATATATAGCTCCATTTGGGGCTTTACGAACTGATAATAAAACTGCAAGATATTCATTAAATGAATTCACATTTACATAATAGGTAAAATATGTAAAATTATTGCATTACTTTCATTTTTAATCCCTGCCTAATTCACTCCGCTGTTTAGATTTTTTCTCTCCATGCTAAAATTAATGTCATGCATCAGAAAGTGATTTCAAATCAAGACACATCGAAGCATAATGTACTATTCACAAATGCATATAGAAGATATTTATTAGAATCTTAGATTTAATTTCTTAGAAAGTTTGACCACTTACACTTAAATTCAAAATCTACACATTTACCAGTTTTAATTCTTCTTGTTATTTTTTCCATAAGCACAATCATATATGGGACCAATTGCAAAATAAATTTCATTGGTTGACTGAATCTTGGTGACATTATCAAATTTGGTCAAAATAATTGAAAGATAAACATTTTGGCGATGACGTCATATAAAATGTTATAGCAAATTGTTATTTGTTGAGTAATATATTCTATTTTGGTCTATACGTAATAAGAAATTATTAGTTATTATTTTTAAGGGAAATTGGGAAAGATGCATGCAACAATAAATCAGAGTTTAGTTAGGGTACCCCATTGTGAAACAAAAGTCTTACAATTCATAGAAAATATTTCCGAAATAGATTTTTCGGAAAATATTTCGGGAATAACCCCGTAATATAGAATACTTCTTTCTTCCAAAAGGGTTAGATCTATCTCAAAACTGCCCATGCACGAATTTTCTTTAAACTCTCAAAAGCGATTAAGGATCATATACAAGCTATGAAAATGCAAGTAGTATCCTAGATAATCAAAACTAGAATCCGAAAAGTCACCTTGTTTCATTCCCATTATGACATGAAAGATGCCCCCACTTTATGTGTCCCTAAACTTTGGTTTTATGTATTTTCAAGATTTGTCAAGTGATTTGTCCCTAGACACCTAAGGCATTACATTAATACCAGAAAAGAATAGGATAAAATTATTGTGTAAGTTTTTAATTGAAATATTCATTGACAAAAAATGCATATTTTTCTGCTAAATTTGTGGAAAGAGCAAAATGTAATTCAAAAATTAAGTATGTTGTAGTCTTTGTCAATATACCATATTTTCAATTAAATATGCTATATTTTGTTTCTTCTTACTTTGTTCTGAATTACAAGAAAATTAAAAACCGGTAACAAAGTCATCAATGCATACAATTGATGAAAGTGATATGTTCATCCCAAACTTGTAATATTTAAAAAAATGATTGTGCTCCTACAAAATTTTTGTCTATTCCGTGAAATCAACAGTAGCATACAGTGCAACCATACATGCTATTCATGCTAAAACGCCTGTGGAAAAATAAATAGATTAAATATAAACATTACTTTTATTTACAAAATTACATGTTTGGAAGGGAAAATAGCCATACATGATATTACACAAATTCCAAATTTTCTTTGCTATTTGGCCACATTGCATAATTATGCATCATCATTAGTGACACTACGACATGCCAAGAAAGTTCAACCCTTATGTTATGAACTGGGAAAGGTGCCTAGAACTTGTACAGTAAAGCAAACAAAGTTGCCTTCTCAAGTTTTGATAAATGTAACGTTTTGTTCTAAGAGCCATTTAGGAACTTACAAGATATGGAAATCCGCATAAGATCCATTTTAAGACAGTTACAGCATTATCTTTTTTTCAATTACTTACTAAAAAATCCCTTTTGGAGTGCAAAAGGGTGTATTTTTTCTGCAAATTGATTATCTTTTTTAGATTAACCTGCTGTTTATACACAATTCATGAACATTTATATAATGTCATATAGTTAACAAGGGGCAGCAATCAATATCCATTTTGAATCACCTGGGAGATTGGTTATATATTGTCCCAGAGAAATCGATGCTTCTTTTGTGTTACCTTTTCTGATTTGCTGCTTCGTGTTTCAAAATATCCATAAAAACCTCTTGTTGTGACTTTTGATGAATCATGGCTGAGTTAAATGTTCCAACAGAAATTCTATATATAATTTGCTCTTTTTTTATAAATGTCACCTGGGAAATAATAAATGTACCCTTGGACGAAAAAATATTAATTAATTTTGAAGTCCTCCTTATAACAAAATTACATACACAATTTGAAACTCGCGTGTTTTTCAACATTGGGGCGGCGGACGGGGAGGGTTTGGGAGGGGTGTCCCCTCCCGTTAGTAAGAAAATTTTATCTAGGAGTAGACGAAATGGCGCCATTTTCTGGACTTTAAACCCCATTTCTGGCTTATTTTAACGACATAGAATCGAGTATAATACAGTGATCGTATAAAAATTGGCGTCTTTCAAGTTGCAGAACCTGAAGGTGAAAGTATTCTCGGCTTTCGTGTTGGAGATCTTGCCGTTTTTCGCCGCCGACATACATACAAATCAGAAGCAAACAACGTCTGTCTGATATAAATAAAATCGACATACAATTTAATGTTATCATCATTATCTATTTTTCCACAGTCGAAAGAATCGGACGATTTTTGAAATCACAAACAAAAAGGCTAAAATCTGATTTTAATGTTAAATTCCTTTTATACAACGTATGCACTTTGTTTACCCCGAGTTTTTCAATCTGTCTATTTTAACGGTGGAGATTGTGCATCATGGGATGGATAATGACTACGGACAAAATTCTGATTCTGGTAAGATATTTGCAATAACTTTCTTATTTCTGCACTAATTTTCATATAGTTTGTTGCATGTACCCGGCATTATTCGGCTCTTTCATCGGATATATGCCTCATAGAAAATTATAAGTAAGTTTCCCAAAATGTTGTCCCAACCGATTAGACAGCGAAATGGTATAAACTACGGTAAAATAAGCCCCGCATCAGGTAAGAATTTTTGCAAAAAAAAAATCTTAATTCTGCGTCAATTTTCAAGCGGTTTTAGCCTATTTGTTGCATGTACCCCGCGTTACTGAGCTCTTTCCTCTGGTGTGTGACTTATTTGGGAACTCGTACTTTTCCCAAAATTTGATTCACCACAAAAACAATCTGAATTTTTTGTCGTTTTTCTGGTCGTTTGAGATCAATTTTTGAAAAAAAAAAATATTAGGATTCCACAAACAAGTCATATATCTCAATAAGGCGGGGTACATGCTACGGGGAACCCATGCATAAAGCGCTTGGAAATTGACAAAGAAATAAGAAAGTGATTGCACAATTTCTTACCTGAAGCGGGGGCAAATTTGTCCGTATTCGCTACCCATCCCATGATGCAAAATCACCACCGTGATCTTTAAACCTTTTAGATATTTGTGTAACATAAGAATAAAAATGTAAAGCGATAAGATGCTTTTTCCAGCAATGATGATAGTATCAATCCAATTATCTCAGTCTTTTATCAAATTAAAGTGTGAAATTGAAAATGAAAAGATGTTCCGTGTAGGCTACCTTTTTGTTACATCTATGGAGCAATGAGTATTGTTTGGACCATAGTACGATGAAAAATCGCGATTCTGGTGTCTTCTTACAAAAGTAACGTTTTGGGAAGGTGAAATCAACGGGCTGAGTAGCTTTAGACATGTTTGTTGTCAGACAATATAGTTAGAGATGACGTTAGAAGGTGGAGAAGAAAGTGGACTTAATTTTAAGTTTTGATTATGGCCTCGAACAAAACAATTCTTTTATGATGAAAGTCATCTGAAAGGTCGCCGTTTTTTATTATTATTATTAAATCACAAAAACATTATGCATGTAATGATTTTGTGTTAAAAAAGTTCTGGATAACCAATACGCAAAATCAATTTGCTTTCGGGTATTTATTAGATAATCTGACCCATTCAGTCTAAGCAAGGTATTAAAGGGTTAATCGCGAAACTATTGTAAGTGCTGTAGATTTTACATACACATACAATAGTCTTGCGATAATCACTGAATGTATATTCGACGGGTACCGCACGCTTTCAATCTTTTTTATTGCTTTTTAGCTCGCCCGGGACGATAATCTCGGAAGAGCTATTGTCATACCCCCGGATGTCGGCGTCGGCGTCGGCGTCAGCGTCCGCAAAAACTTTAACCTGGCCCATATCTCATGCCCTGTTAGAGATACAGCCTTCATATTTCACCTGTGGGTACCTCTAACCAAGACCTTTAATTTGAGACCATGACATTGGACCTTGTGACCTTGACCTTGGAGTTTGACCCACTTTTTGACCGTTTTAAAAAAAACTTTAACCTGGCCTATATCTCATGCCATATTACACCTACAGCCTTCATATCTCACATGTGGATACCTCTCACCAAGACCTTTCATTTCAGGCCATGACCTTTGACCTTGTGACCTTGACCTTTGAGTTTGACCTACTTTTAAAAACTTTAACCTGGCCTAAAAAAACTTTAACCTGGCCTATATCTTATGCCCTATTGCACATACAACCTTGATATTTCACATATGGACAACTCCTACCAACACCATTCACATTTGACCATGACCTTTGACCTCATGACATTGACCTTGGAGTTTGGCCTACTTTTAAAAAACTTTAACCTGGCCTATATCTCATGTCTTTTTAGCGAGCCGGGACTTTATGTCCGGGAAGCTAATGTCACAGCCCTAGTGTCGGCGTCGGCGTCAGCGTCGGCGTCGCGTCCCGTCCCGTCGCGTCTTCACTTGAAAAACTTTAACCTGGTCTATATCTCAGGCACTATTAGAGATACAGCCTTGATATTTCATACATGGATACATCTCGACAAAACCTTTCATTTGGGACCATGACCTTTGACCTATTGACCTTGACCTTGGAGTTTGACCTACTTTTGAAAAACTTTAACCTGGCCTATATCTCATGCACTATTATTGATAGAGCCTTGATATTTCACACATGGATACCTCCTGCCAAGACCTTTCATGTGGGACCTTTGACCTTTGACCTTGTGACCTTGACGTTGGAGTTTGACATACTTTTAAAGAATTGGCTGTTTTTGTGGCAAGCTCCTGTATAGGCGAGCTACGTTGTCCGCGGACAACTCTTGTTTAAAAGTGTGACCGTTTCCCTGGAAACCGATAAGAAGGGAAACCAAGCGATTGCCTTTTCGCCGCCCCAAACGACAAAATGCCTTTTTACTTGCCGAATTATTGGGGCGGCGGCCGCCGCCCCTGCCGCCCCGCACGCGACGCCACTGGGTCGTGTACATTTTTAACATCTATTATGATATAACATGTTGCCCCTTTTATGCCGCCACAACAACCAACTTTTTTGATAGAAAGGAATTCTAAGAAACAGCGTTGAATTGCCTTTACACAAGGTTAATTTCTACCAAGTTTCACAAAGATATACACATTAGGTTGATAGAAAAAGAATTTTCGTGGAAATGTCAACAGACAGACAGACACATGGACCGACGACGGTAAATGACAAATAGAAATAATCTCACATCTTGATTTGTCCTCAGGAAAACTGAAATAAAACAAAACGAATAAAACATTTGAAGACCTATTTGGCAATCTTAAGTTGGTAAATTCTTGGAAATGTGTGCCATCCAGATAGAAATTCAAAAAGCAACCTGTTACAGGTTTTTTTTTATTTTTCTATTGATATTTCACGATAATAATCAGTATATTTTGGGCAACTTTTACATTATTTTCATATCTTGACAAAAACTTGAACATGGTGACTTTTGGAACTGAACTTACTTTAATTATATAAAAACTATGTATTTTTGGTTGACCCCTAACATCATTTGATATAAAATAATTCTTTGTACAGAATGATATGAATTTTTGTTTCATACAGGATCAGAGACTATTGGACAATATTTGTAGGATAAATGAGGCTACGAAACTAAAGACAAGAACGCTTGCACACTCTTCACACCCTTTTAATCAGGATACCCGCATTTTTATGATGAAAGCTTAAACTTTTGAGAAAACTGGTTTCTGGAATGTGCAAATTGAAACATGTCATAAATATGAATCGTTATCGAGTGTACTAACTTCACACATGATTTCATTAAATTCCGAGCGTGGGCAGACTCCCATATTATTTTTCCTTTTCGTTAGACACGCCCTATCATTGAATTATGAGCGTGGGCACAACCCTGTGGGTAATCGCTGATTGGATGGAACCCCCGCTTTGCAATATATACATTAGTGAGCATGGCCCTGTTTTTGTAGATGATTTATGATACATGCAGTGAAATACAGAAAAAAAATCAAAACGTTAAGATGTTGGGCTTCACTGCACAAAGTCATCATAAAACTGCAATTTTTACATTCGTTGCACAAACTGATCATAAATTTGCAAAATATACATTTGTCTCCCTTCAGTGATTATGACGTGTCTTGATTTGATGTTCAATTCTTGAATCTGATTGAGACGCATTCTATGCAACCTTTTAAAGGACAAACCATCTCGTTTAGACAGCAAAGCTTAAAGCTCACATCTCGTTTCATTTCTTAAAGTATGTCTTGATGCCAAGATGTGTAATTCTAATGCGTTTAAATATTTTTTTAAATTGTTGCTGATAACAAAAAAAAAAAAAAAAAAAAAAAAAAAAGAAAGAAAAAGAAAAAAGAAACGGATTCTAGAGTTTAGACGTTTACTAAAAAAATACCCTGTAATCTGAAATTAATCACGATAGGAAAGCATCCAACATTATAGAACATACAAACTGGTGAAACATTCAAGAAGTATCACGTGGGTTGGTCAATCTGCAGGGACAGTTAATTTCTGTCCAGGAAAAAAATCAAACCATATTCATGTAATCCTTCTAAATCAAGTCTTTATCTATACCTACCCCATTTGTTTGTTTTTAAAAAAAACAATTCGTGGAAAACTCGTCCTCAATGAAAATGGAAAAGCCTTGGTGCAAATGTTAGATTTTCATTGCCCATATAAAATGTGATGCATTATAAAACCATGAAAACTCTCACGGCCCGAAGTCCATTTGATGCAATACTAAATATACTAAACTTAATGTCATGCATAAGATGGTGATGTCAAATCAAGACACAACGAAACATAATGGACTATTTACAAGTACGTATAGAAGGTACTAAGTAATATCTTTGACATTCTTAAAAATTTGGACCATTTGTAAACACTTTTACCGGTTTTAATATTTCTTAATATTTTACAATAATCACCATTATAATTATACATGTATTTGAAAAATTTCAAAATGAATTTCATACTATTAGAGATTTACGGATTAGTACGAAATGGAATACGAAATGGAAATGGAAATGAAATTAGGGGGATGTATCAGGATACTTGGAATATGGTGGCAGGTCACTCATATTTGCCTCTATGTAATTCTATGTAAAATCCAGTTTTTCATACAGTGTCAAACTTTTAATTGGAAAAAAAAACCAAAAAACTTGACTTGACGCCCCTAATAGAAAACGCATGGAACATAATTAGGACAATATAATGAAATGCTGATAAACACAAGAAAGACATGACTTAGAGGTCCCTAATAGAAAATGCATGGAAAAACATCGGGACGAAAGAATAAAATGCTGATAACCACAAATCATATCTCTATCAACATCAAATTTGTTGTCTGTAGCAGCTTTCATTATAGACGGCCCAATTATTCTGTCTTTTTCGAAAGGGTAAGTATTTGAAAAAAATGAAATGTATTTATTTCATTTCAAGGAGTATTGTAGTAGCAATGGTCTGTGAAAAGTGTCTGAGATAAATTTGTCAATAGGTCATCTAAACTGACACGACTTACAAAGGCAAAAAGTACTTTTACAGATTGTTTCTACAAGATCTGCATAACGGATGCATAGTTAAGTATTATTGTATATGTAACAATTGTAACAATTGTAAACATATCAGGGAAGAAAATGACCTTTAAAGTCATGAATATTGTCTGGATGGACGTCCGTTTATATATGCCCAAATGCGATGGCGTTGGATGAGAGTCTGGCACCAAGCAGGACGACGACAGCGAATCCCGGATTCTCGCAGGCGATTTATCACCGTGTCACGATGTATCGGCACCCTCTATTACCAACCATAGCATTTGTTGTAGACTGAGCCGTCATAAATCTATTGCGTAAGTGACTTTGACGTATAATTGCCTTGACGTAGAGTTGTTACACGTGACGTGGGTGGTCTGCATTTGTTCTCTCAGTAACCTTGAAAACCCTACCTCGGCTACATTAAAACGTCTAGCTACCTACGTTTGCGAGACACTGCCGGCCAAAAGCCCAAAAGTTTGGTTCCTGTCCGTCAAAATAATCCAAAAAAAAAAAAAAAAAATTGCATACGAAAGTTATCCATAGTTGTCGTGTGTTTTGAATGAATAAATCAATTAGGCAGTTTGTACACAAAAAACTTAGTGATTTTGTACGTGGTCGGAATGTACCAGGCACTAGAGCATTTTGTGATGGAATGTTAAGATGTCCGGGTAGTTTACAGAAGCCACTACAAAATCGCTGGGTTGTGAGGGGTATACATTGTCTTTTTCGTTTCTATATCGTGCGAGTTTACAATAAAGAGAGCTACATAGCTACCAGGTGGAATAATGATATACTCCCCCCCCCACACACACACACATACGAAGCAGAGAGTGGTATATTGATCTCGCAATATTTGTCCGTCTGTCCGTAGACCCTTTTTAATTTCCGTACGCTAACTCAAGAATCGTTTGACCTATGTCCATGACACTATACAACGTTGTTATAATTGTCCCAAGGAGAAGTCATATTGCTTTTGATCTCACAGCACTTTTTCAGTGACAAAGCACAGCAGAGGTGCAAATGTCCGATTGGCGATAGTTTTAGGGTAGTCGAATCAAAAGGTGTTGCATACAACTTAAAAATTCTTGCCAAAGGCCAAATATTCCATTAAATAGCCAAGTAAATATTGAACAGAAAGGAGAAAATGTTGGTTGTAAGCAATTACTTCTTCTTTCTCAATGTTATTTTGTAATAAGACTAGTGTAAATCTAATGTACTGTGAATTTTTATATTGACCCACACTTCCAACACAAACTTATTTTTGTGAATATTTTTGTACATGCGAATACTTTTCAATTTTATTCTTCTGAAAAAATCCATATGCACGCCTAAATTAATATGACATTAACTTGTTTATTTTTGCCGTGCTTCACTGATCTCCGGAGTCGGTTTCAAATCCATTAATTTGATGCAGCAACTGTAGACTGGGGTCCAGATTGACCATTTTTCACTCTTTTACTTTCTCCGGTCTAAATATCAACACGTTAAAAAAACTGATGCCGCAATATCTAACGGGTATTGATTTTTCATTCTAAAACGACTTTTTACCAGCAACAAATTCGAATTAATCTATATCAAAACTTGCCCTTTTCCGTCAGGCATGCACGAGTTATTCCCTTTTTCAGAAAGATTGGCTTTTTTTCGACGCATCCATAGCTGGGTAACTGCTAAGGCTCAGGAACCTCTCACCTCTCACAGAACGGATCATTTTTACCAACACAAATGGCAAACAATTGGGAAATGTTACTGTCAATCAGCGTCCAGACTGACTTCGGGAGCGGAGATTAGAGACGGTCATATACTAGACACAGACATAGTCAGATCTTCGGATATAATTGTTTCAAGTACATTGAGGATGTCTGAACCCGCCAGTAGACGGATTTGTTCAGCGACGAAATATGCTTCACACCTTAAGGAAATCAAAGTACGGACACGAATCGGTCAGAGCTTTACCCTGGCGTTATCGAAGTCGACACTTTTCCGTCAATGGTCGGTCATGGTTTAGGGCAGGGTCAAACATCATAAAATGCATAACTCGTCATGTTTTCGTAATTGACACACGAGGTGGACATCCCTCTTCTGATGTTAATTTGTTTCAAAAGACACCCTTTTGTCGTGACGTGAAGTTTAGCTCTTCTTCTGTGATTTTTTCTGTACAACAGATGCCATCTGCAGTTTGTATATGATCCAATTATTGGCTGCTCAAATTTTGTTTCTTTCGGTGAAATAATAAATGTGATATACAAAATTAAACAAATATTTGCATTTGAAATGTATTTTCAATGCCATCTATTATCAAAAGGGAATACCGGTACATAAAAAGAAAAAAGAGAAAAGACAACGTAGGATTTGAACCCACCACCTCCGAATTTAGACACGTTCACTCAACACAGAAATAGGGGAACCATCACCACGTATGCTGAGATGCTCCCTCCCACCCTACAATTTATCTAGGTTTCGTATTCGTATTCCATTTCGTACTAATTCGTAAATCTCTATTAGGTTGACAAAAACTGAAACTGGGTGAAATTAAGAATCGAATTCGGTCAAAATATTTAAAAGCTAAAGATTTTCAGCGATGACGTCATACACAATGTTATACCTAATTCGTAGTCTGGCTTACCTGCCCCTAATACTGCGTTATTGGGTCAGACACACTTCAACCATGGCGGCGCCCACTGGGCTGATATTTTAACAAAGGTAAAGAACAAAGTTCTTTAATTTTGTGAGCAGGGAAGGGTCATTAGAAGAGTAGATAGGTTTCGGCAAAAAAAGTTTTCCATGACCTCAACGCTAACCCGAAATAAAACGGTTTAAAATTATGTACATGAAAACTATATTAAGGCAATTGGATTCAAGTCTATTCAGTAGTCCGATTAGCTAAGTGGATAGAGCGTCTGACTTGCGTTCTAGAAGTCCCTAGTTTAACTCCCAAGATTGATACATATTTTAGCCACACCCCCTTTCTTTTTACATTTTTCATACCAAATGGTTCTAGAGATTGCAAAGACGTAATGAAAACACAATACCAATTATGTTTTAATTGCATCTTAGTAATTTCTAGAATGGTTGTGTTTGAGAAAATTTATTTAAACAAAAAGCAGAAGAAATATATTTACCCAACGTGGGATTCGATCCCTGGACCTCTGGAACCCAAGTCACACACTCTACCACTGAGCTAATGAGTCTACTGGCATCGAGGAAACAAACTGCCATAATATAGCTTTTATGTACATAATTTAAAACCGCTTTATTTCGGGTTAGCGTGGTTATCATTAAAAACTGTTACTGCTATTGTTAAAAATATACCGAAAACTATCTATTTCATAAATGTCATATCTTTGCTCTCAAAATTCGTAGACTTTGCTCTTTATCTGTATAATTAAATTATCCCACTAGAGGCGGTCATTTTTAGTGAATGCCTGACGTACTAAAATACATAGTACGACAGGGAACCAGACTACCAAATTCGTATCTCGTAATATATTCTTATTGTTTTGGTCACGATCGGAAACTATAAGTCATTATTTTCGGCGGAAATTTGGATAGAATACAATGAATCAGAGTGTGAATGTACGTTTTAGTTAGGGTGCCCTCCCCCATTTTTAAACAAAAATTTTAAAATCCCTGGCAAAAATATTTTCCACAATAGATTTTTGGAAAATATTTTGGGAATAACCTCGCAATACAGAATACTAACTTCATACCAAATTTCATAGAATTACGAGCGTGGGTACAACACTATGGAAATTTTTGATAGGTTGGAATACCCTTTTCATCAAATTAATAGCGTGGGCACAACCCTAATGAAATTTCTGATAGGGTGGGACCCCCGCTTTGCAATTTATACATTTGTATAGCCCGAGTGAGCTTGCTCGTTTTTTAGATGGTTTATAAATCAAAATATACAGTGAAATGCAAAAAGAAATGGAAAATGTTTAAATTTGGGACTTCATTGCACAAAGTCTTTCGTAGCACAAACTGATCACTTTGTAATATATACATTTAGGCCGGAATCTTGGAAATGGTACCTTAAGGCTTTTGGGCTCAACATGGTTCCAGATCAGCCTGCGTATACACGCAGTCTGATCAGGTACCGTGTTGGTCTCCAATGGCGTTTTCGCATTGACAAAGTAGCCAGTCTACAATTTCCAGTCTATTTTTTTATTTTCGGACTGACTAATTTGACGCATCACTTTATCCATTTTTGGATAAATCACTACGCGGTGCGCACAACTCCAAAATCCTGTCGCCAAAAAGTAGCAAGCAGAAAATTGAAATAAAAACAACATTTGCAGCAAAATAAAGTTTGATTTTCGTCTCAATTTTATCAATTAAAATAATTAATTCAAATCGGATCATTCATTTTACTTTATACAAGCATGTGAAGCAAATGTGCCGCGTGACAGGAAGTACCACGTGTATGCACTTTACGGGCGCTGACATCTTGAAAGTAGTTAACCCAGAATGCCCACCATAGATAGATGATAATCGACGGGTGACGACATCTATTGGTAGATATTGGGCGTTTTCGTGATCTGTAGCCACCGTAAGGCAGAAGTATTGATCCCACCTAGACTGCACTTATGCTTAGACTGGTCTTGAAACATACGGGTCAATTTCAAAGGATGTGCACTTTTCTGTGATTTCGACAGGTTACTTTTGAGTTTTGTGGCTCGCCTTTTTTCGTATACATAGTAACTGTTAGTCTTAGAATATTCATCTATAGCAAAATAGCGTACTTTTTTAGATAAAGTGAAATTGGTGCTCATAAGTCTGTAAAAATCACCAAAATTGCCTGTTACTTCGCCGTACCTTTGACTTTCACAAGCAAAAACAGAAAAACTACTAAACGTTCTCGTATGAAAATTACATGATTGAATTAAATGAGCCAAAAATTAGTAACAGCAATATCCAAAGAAACTAGATAGGAAGTAATATAAGATTAATGAGCTGAAAATATGTTGTATCACGACGCCGCGTCAGTGGCGTAACGGTAACATGTTTTGCCAGATTTTATTCAATTGAACAGACGCATTTGAAAAATAACTACTGCTTCCTAAAACAACACTTTTATAAAAAAAAACATGCGACAGCAGCGGGTCTAATGCTAATGGCTAAATGCTATCTCTAGGAGCAAAACAGTAGATGAGATTGACACCGCACTTTTTTCATGTCATTGGTGTAACGCCTTTTTACATAATACATTAATGTTGAATTTGAATGAGATTTGGAGGTTTTGAAAGTCATGTAAACTCCTGGTCTATGAAGTCATCAAATTAAGAGATATCTTTCATTATTTTGAGTATCACTGGATAAAATCCGAATACGTCAGTGGTGTAACGGTCAGTGGAGTAACGATATACATGTAACACAAATGGTATTTTGGGGCATTTGATACGTGGGGAGTAAAGAATTTATATGTGATATCTAATGGTAACTATCTAAGGAATACAGTCAACAAAAAACACTTTGAAAATATACAAATTGCAGCGTGAATATAACATTAATAGCTAGTTTTGTTACACCATTGACTATACATGTATTTCGTTACACCATTGACATTATTGTTCAGAACAGTATTTTACGAAAGCATTATTAGAAGGTACTTCCTTTGTGATGGCAATTTATCTCTATACCTTTCTGAAGAAATGATATAATGCTTTTGCAGGGTAAAATTGTACAAAATCATTACAAAAAAGGTTTTAGTTAAAACCGTTACACCACTGACATAGTTTAAAGATGTCAGTGATGTAACTGGTGTTACTAGCTGTTGAAAACTATTTTTGATTAAGAGGTTAATTTTGGAAATTTTGTCATCCGGTGATTTCAATATTAACAAAAAATATTCTATAGCTAAAATTCAACTTCTTGGTATGAATACATATCATCAATGTGCACAGTCTGATCGTTTTGATCTTTCTGTGATGCCTTTTTTTCTACGTTACACCACTGACATGTGAAAGTTATCCTTTTTTCTATTTTTTTTAAAGAAAATGCTTGAATATCATCTGCTTATTATTTGAAACATATTCTTAAAGGTTTTAGGCAACAAATAAAGTATAGATAAAAATTAAATTAATATGTTCATTTTTATCTTTACCGCCACTGAAAAGTGCATATTTTTTTAAAATGACCCGTATACATACTTTTCTGTAATTTTTACTCGTTTTATATGAGGTTGTACTAACCAGAGATATGATATGAGCCGCGCTCTGGGAAAGCCGGTCATAATGACAAAATTTTCGAATTTTTTTACCAATGAAAAATATATATGTGTAGTTAAAAGCTTACCATAGGCTGCATAATAGAGACTTTAATCTTTGTAAACCTATATGTATATAGACTGCAAACGTGACGGAAATGTTATTAGAAACAGTTCAAGCGTGAAAGCTAAGAGGAATGAATATATGCTATTTCAAAATAATCACATAATAGATATGCAGTGCAACGCACAAATATGTCTCAAATGTTAGGATTTCATTTCGTCGAGGCATTCACAGTGGTTCTCCTACCACAATTTTAACAAGACCAACATCATGGCCTAATATCAGGGGCGTAGCGATAAATTTTGTAATGTTGAAGCCCTAGGCGTCTTGTCGAGTCTCTTAAACGCAGTTGGACACTCCAAAAACTATAATATTCTGGAAAACATTGTGGGAAACAAGATATTTCTTGCGGCAATCAATTTGTTAATGTCCCACAATATTTTCTACCCAGAGACTATAGAGAGGTCAGAAATGTTTAAATCACATTCACCTGCGATTGTCCGCTGTAACTATTTTGAATTTGGAAGAATAGTCAAATTTGTTGTCTTATGGTAGAGGGTTGTGGAGAATCCGGGGTACATAGGAATGTGTTTTTCACATTTTGTCTTGGAAAGACTACACTTGCAAAACATTTGTTGAAGCCCGTGCTTCTAGGCGTCCGTCTAGCTACACGCCTTAACCTTTTACCAAACGGCAAAAAATTAGGATGGTCCAAATTGAAAGTTGCTGCAGATGACAAAATGGACACTGAAAAGAAAGAATTTTTGTACAATATAGCTAAGAAAATATTGAGACAAAAGGAGAAACTGCTGGTTATCAGCAGTTTCTTCTTTTGTTTCAATGTTTTCTCAAGCCTTTCCTATTAGGGACGTCAAAACCAGGTCTTGTTTGGGAAAGGATTAAACTTTTCCCAAACGAAAAAATCAGGGTAGTCCCATTTGAAAGATGCTATCTAGAGACAACAAAACTGATGTTGAAAAACATCAAATATGTAAATAATGGTTATCAGCATTTTATTTCTTTCACCTCAATGTTTTACCAAGCATTCTCTATCCATAGGCGTAGGAAGGTTTATAAAAGGAAGGGGGGGGCCAAATGTTTAAGTGGATGGAACCCGACCGAGCGTAGCGTTGGTATGGGGGTCTGGGGTCATATACCCCAACCCCCGCCCCCGAAAAAGAAGAATTCTAAGAAGCCATTTCCTGCACTCTGGGCAATTTCAGACAGCATTTTATACCTGAACCTTTCTTTAAGGAAAATATGGGTGAATTATAAGGGGAATATGTTTGCCTCCTTCTAAATTATTGGGGTCTGCCCCCCCTGCGCCCCTTCTTCCTACGCCAGTGCTATCAAAGATGTGGAAAGCAGGCCTTGTTAAAGTGACATTTCAGAATTTTTTGTCATAAATTTTACTTTTATTTTTATCTGAAAGAGCATATTTCCTTATGAAAATTCTGAAAATTTCAAGCCAAAATATTGCGCCGTTTACGAGAAATTTATATTTTTATGTTAAAATTGAACTAATTGTTGTTAGTGGAGTGACTTTCGCTGAAAAAGTGGCCTATTTCATGGGGTAGGTGGTCACAAAAGTACCACATTTTCTAACCTATACCAAAATGTTTGTCATATCCTGAAGTTTATAAAACGGTCAATATCCAGTCTTGGATGTTGGTACGAGCTGAGAAATCCAAGATGGCGTCCAAGATGGCCGCCAGAATTGAAAACAAGGGGTTGTTGTATATGATTGCCTGTACTGAATTAATGTATATCTATACATCATACAAACTCGGTTTAATATCATATACTAGGTTTGAACTTTCTCGTGATACATTTTACAATGGTCATAATGTCAAGGTCAAGGTCAAATTCAAGGTCAAATGTGAAAAATAGTGAAAAAATACGTCATCTACCAGTTTTCTTTTCTTATTACTCAAAAGTTTGCATAAAAAGCCAGGAATGTTATATACCAACATAAACTACAGTATAAAGGCTTTAATAATTTAACATAAAGGTTAAGATATCTTGTGTTTCCATGGAGATATTAAAGATGGCGTCTATAGACCCCTAGGGAAAAATAATGGAAAACTGTATTTTACCAGTTTTCCCATAATTTTGATATACATATAATGGTCATTAAAATTAATGTCAATGTGTTACTTTAATTGTTTTTTATATTAGCACAATGCTCATATTCTAGATAAAGCTGTCATGTAAGACTAGAAAATATTCTTATTTGTTGCAAAATCCAAGATGGTTTCCAATATGGCCGCCACAATGAAAACCAAATGGGCTGTCTTAATAAATACGATTGTTTGTACTGACTTAATTTATATCTGTATATCAAATAAAGCAGACTTTATTTCATGCAGTTGTTTGATCTTTTTTATGATACATTTTTAAAATGCTTTCAATGTCAAGGTCAAGGTCAAATCCAAGGTCAGATGTGAAAAATAGTGAATATATCTGTTATTTTACGTATTTTTTGTTATTGTACACAAACTTTTGAATGCAAAGCTATATACTAAAATAAACAATGATGTATGAACTTCAATAACTTGATATTAAGATTTGGATGTGTTGCATTGTCATGGAGATTTTAAAATGATGTGTACAAACACCTTGTGGGATACCTTGAGAGAATAATAAAAAATCTTTGTTTTTATCATGTTTCAAATTTGATTTGTGTTATGGTAATTTAAATAATGTCAAAGTCGTTCATCTTTGTATTCTTAATTGGCACAAAACTCATTTTCTATACAAAGCTTTCTGAAGTATCACCATAATATTATTCGATATAGAATTGAATACTAGTATGCCATACAAAATGATAAAAGAAAACCATCTAAATTTAGGTTGACGGTAGCCTTTTGAGCTGTGAAATGTCAGAATTCGACAACAGAAAATATGTAGAATAAAATAAGTGCTTTAATACAGCATGAATGCAATTTAGTTCTTCATTTAAAAAAATGAGACACAGTTCATTTCAACAAAAATCAAAATGACGATACTTCTTTAGTGGATATATCACACAATACACTGTATAGAGCAATTTTGCCGTCCTAACCAGTTTAGGCATTTATTTTCTAAATTCATTAGAATCACATGTCCCATTTAAAGATTTACGAGACCACCAATTATGATGGATTTTTTCTTTTTGTAATATATCATGACATCCTACTAAAATCTGAATTAGTGATAATTATCAAGTTTCGTATATACGTACACACTGGTTACTTGAGAGAAGCTACATGAACAGTTAGTGCAATCAAAGATCTTAGGTAATAGTATATCCATTAGGTTTTGGTACATTGATGCTCATATATCTATTCTATCACAAACAAAGTCTCTGAGAAGTTCTGGAGGAGTAACTGGTAGACTCATGAGTTATGGAGCTGATTGATTTGTCTTACTGTCCATCATTTATCCAACTTTAGTGGCTCTGACATCTGCTACATTGCAGGATGGTATCCTCTCCAGACCAGCAAGTGATATTTGCATTGTAGCATAATTTATACAGCAAAATTATGTCATTTGCTGGCGGAATTTTAGGGTTTAATTTTTTGCACTTTTCTGTTCAAAGTTTGTTCAAAGAACTACAAATACTGATACCATATAAAATAACAACACATTTTATTAACACTTTCCTTACTATTGTATGTAAGTCGTTGATAGTTCCAATTTTTGTAATGTTCTTGATAGCCACAAGGCCTCTCTCTCCTTATTCGGTAAATATATGTATCAGGAGTTTTAGCACATGACCTGTATATGGACTAACCAAGACTACTTTGGCCCCAGTCTGGCAACTAATGTAGTCAGTAGGAAGTTTCATTCAAATACCTAACATCTGCTTCTTCTTGATTGGAGTAAGGTTCTTGAATGTATTTTTTGTATGTGATTTCAGATGGTGAAATAATGCATAGACAAAGGAAAAGCTTCTATGATCCTTTACTTAAAAGTAAAGTGGCAGCAATTGGATTCATAAAACCAAAATTGAAATGCAAGATTAAAAAGATTGTTACCAGTTTGTAAGCGATAAACAGCTTAAAAAGGTACAACTGGAAACAGGGAAGAGTTATATCGTTTGAAAATGCACAAGTACCACTAAGCTTGTTTGATGAGATTCACGAAATGGTAACAAACAAGAACATGAGACTTGTTTGATAAACTCTAATTGCATCTTGATGAAATTGTGCGTGGGTTGACCTATCATCTTCGGTGAGATGGCAGTCGCTGATGTATTATAGTCTCTTGCATCACCACTCCAACCTATATTCTGTGATCATAACAATATGTTCTAAACTTACATTAAAGGCAATAGTGGAAGTGTTAATGCCGTTAATGTCATCTTTGATTTCATTTTGAGAACAGAATCTAAACTCAAGCCAAGAGCTTGAAAGCCTGTCATTGATGGTAGCAAATAAACAATCAAATGTGACAGTCATATATCCCAAAAAAGTTCTTGACCAGCTTTACTTTACTTAGACCTTAAGGTCATCTCAACAGGCTTTAAACAAAATAATACTGCAAGTAAGCTCTAACTCTGGTGCCAGATTATTTATCCATGTTCATCAGTAGTGGATTTGATTAAAATATTGTACAAGTCAATTGTTATTTTGTACAATACATGTTTATCCCAAGTACTCTTGTTTAGTCCAGATACAGACATCTTTTATACTCCTGCTACATCATTTTGCACCAGTTTACCGAACTAGGAGTCTGAGCACTTTTATTTCAAAACCAGGCCCCGGTTTCTCGAAAAAACTTAAGTACTTTCTCATGCTCAAATCTGAGCACCGTGCTTAAATCGCACGAAATCCACGTGAACTTCAATGGAATACCCTTCAACGTTGGAGAGTATCCCTTTGAAGTTGAGCATGTTCTCATGAGAATGTACTTAAGTTTTTTCGAGAAACCGGGGCCAGACGTTTACATCAATTCAAAATGCCAAACCCAAGCTTAAAAGGAGATTTCTTAAGTTTTCACGATATGTCGATTTAGTGATTTACACAACTTTACATCTTTTTCAATTTAACCCTGTTTATATAAAATGTTTTTCCTTTTATTATTGTTTGAATTTGACTCAAAGTTGTTATGATTCGTTGTGCAATACCAGTATAACTCTAAATTGGGTTATTTCATTTCAACCAATTTTGATCAGCATTTTTATGTCACCTGACCGAAGGCCATGGTGACCTATTGCCACCATTTTTTGTCCGTCGTCGTGCGCTGTGCGTCATCTGTCGCGTGTTAACAACATTTTCGACTTTTTCTTGAGAAGCATTGGACAGATTTTAACCATATTTGACAGGAAGTATCCCCCATGGGAAGCCGCCTCAGATTTGTACAAATAATGGAGTTATCTCACCTTGGGGCCCCATAAGGGGCCAAAAAGTGTAAATAGGGTACATTTTAAAAATCTTCTTCTCATGAACCGGCTGTCGGATTGGATATACATTTGGTATTTAGAGTCTTTAGAGCAAGGACTACAAAGTTTGTACAAAAGAAAAAAAATATGTCAAGAATTGCCACTGCTGAGGTGGTGGGGATGGGGGCGTATTATTAGTGTATAAGTGTTATTTTGAACCATTGGATAGATTCCAACCAAACTTGGTAGGATGCAATCTTATAGGAAGTAGCTTCAGAGTTACCCCTTTGGACCCCATAATGGGCCACTAAGTGGTAGCCTAAACATGGTACATCTTAAAAATTCTTCTTCTTGTGAACCGGTCGATGGATTGGATTCATATTTGATTTTTAGAGTCTTCGGACTACAAAATTTGTACAAGAAAATAAAATATGTTTAAAAATGGCCATGTTGTGTATATCTTTCAATATACTTGTGATGATGATATTATAAGTATACTTTATCTGTAAATACATGCTTTTCTGCTCATTTGATTCAGGTGAACCATAAGGCCCTTTGTACCTTTTGTTGATTATCTTTGAGTTTTAAAGGAGTACTATACATGTATGTGCAACAGACATAAATGGCGATTAAAGAATCTTGCTACTACGTATTGTCACATGAGTCTTTCCATGAACGACCATTCAAGTATGTAATTTAAACAGGTTAACTGTTCAACTATGACTACTCATAAACCGGGTAGTAAAATATTGAATAAAAGTCACGAGTACTGTTGTTTTGTAATTACTTTTCAAGCTGTTATAGTTAAAATACGAGTATACTCCATACTTGACATTCAACATTTTATTGCAATGACCATATCGCAAATTAAATATGAAACATGGTTTAATCAATATGGGTTTCAATTATTTTCACAAGGTTTCTGATTAGACACCACCATGAAAATATCCATGGCTACATGACATATCCAAATCATTAATGTAGCCATGCTAGGATGTCTGAGGTAAAAGAAAACGTAGGCAAGAAATTACCAGGGGCGCCATGGTCTAGAGGTAGGACGCGGGCTTTGGAATCGAAGGGTCCTGGGTTCAAATTCCGCTGGTGCCGCAGGAATTTTTCTGAGCAAAGGAGTTACCCCACGTTGATACCTCTTCACACAGGTATATAAATGGGTACTACAAAGGAAAGTTGAAACCCAAATTGCTGTGGTTGCCAAATGCGACAATTAATAACAGCCGACTTGAGACTCAGTGGTCCAGGGTTAATGTGTAAAGTCGGTTGAGTGCGTTTCTCGGTTCGTAGAACAGACTTTAAACCAAACTTTAAACTTTAAAGATCAAATCTGTATATGATTGACTGACCCACCTTTTATATTTATAGTGATATTTATGGGAAACTGGACCTTGATAGATAGTGAAAAATTTGGTATATTCCTTTCTTTTGGCCCCAGGTAATTCAATGCACCACATAACAATGCATACTCTGACTGTGCCCATGTTGTTCTGGTCCCTG
Organism: Fragum sueziense; assembly: GCA_963680895.1. Taxonomy (NCBI): domain Eukaryota; kingdom Metazoa; phylum Mollusca; class Bivalvia; order Cardiida; family Cardiidae; genus Fragum; species Fragum sueziense. Next base: position 8,928,870 of record OY804608.1, read on the forward strand.
GTATTGGTCCTTTTAACATTTAATCATAAAGCCTGTATATTGTTGTTTATTGTGGTATATAACATTTCATATCTTTTGCGCAAGATTTTCTGTAAAAACAAAAAAATATGTGAAATTACAGATTTATTTCACATTTGACCTTAAATTTGACCTTGACCTTGAAACCATTTCAAAATGTGTTGTTGTTTTTTTTTTTTTCATTTTAAAATGTATCATTAAAAAGACCAAACACACTGCATGAAATAATTCTAGATTATTTGATATACAGATATACATTAAGTCAGAACAAACAATCATATATGATAGCCCATTTAGTTTTCATTGTGGCGGCCATATTGGATGCCATCTTGGATTTTAAAACAAAAAAGAATATTTTCTAGTCTTACATGACAGCTTTATCTAGAATATGAATATTGTACTAATATGAAAAATAAAAATAACACTTTGAAATTAATTCAATGACCATTATGTATATCAAAATTGGGGGAAACTGGTAAAATACAGTTTTCCATTATTTTTCCCTAGGGGTCTGTAGACGCCATCTTGAATATCTCCATGGAAACACAAGATATCTTAATATTTATGTTAAATTATTAAAGCCCATATACTGTAGTTTATTTTGGTATATAACATTCCTGGCTTTTTATGCAACCTTTTGAGTAATAAGAAAAGAAAACTGGTAGATGACGTATTTTTTCACTATTTTTCACATTTGACCTTGAATTCGACCTTGACCTTGACATTGTGACCATTGTAAAATGTATCATGAAAAAGTTCAAACCTAGTATATGATATTAAACCAAGTTTGTATGTTGTATAGATATACATTAAATCAGTACAGGCAATCATATACAACAACCCCTTGTCTTCAATTCTGGCGGCCATCTTGGACGCCATCTTGGATTTCTCAGCTCGTACCAACATCCAACACTTGATATTTACCGTTTGACAAACTTCAGGATATGACAAACATTTTGGTATAGGTTAGAAAATGTGGTACTTTTGTGACCACCCCACCTTCAACCAAGCCTTGAAAGTCACCCTACTATGTGGACAACAGTTCGGATTTATATGCAATTTATCGATTATGTCTCAACTTTGAATGCGTGTTTCTCGCTTATTGGCAACAACTTCAAAAAACTAATAGTATTTATGCTCATTAGAATAACCAATCTTGGCATCAAGACATACTTTAAAAAATTGAAATTGGAATGAAATGTCCCTTTAATATGTCAGCACCATTCAATTCATTTCCATCGTCGACTACATCTTCGATTCACCAACCTCAGCTCCAGAATCTATGATAATCCGACAAAGGATGGGTTGCAACAAGGGGTCCAGTGTTCTCGCAAGCCCAATAAGCTGTATCGGCCCCACTACAGCTTCAAGTAAATGAGTGTAATGCCCCTATAGCTTCAAAACTACCCCACAACTTAATTTCTTCAAAATGGTCGCCAAATAGAGGAATTCGAGTTATTCCATGTCGTAAACTGATGAATTAAGGCATTTTGTACAATAAATACGCGTAAAAATATTATGGGAAAAGAAGAAATTGATCAAGATGAGCAATTTCTTCTTTTCCCATTTTGTTTTTATTCACAATTATTTGCATTTATAAACGCTGTATCGTAAGCATCCAACGATTTTGCCACTACAGTTTCAAATTATTCTGGGGGAGAACCCTGGGGTCAAATCATAGATTTTCTTTAAATTTTGTGGATTGAAAGGGTTATATAATACCTTTAATTGTATATGTAGAACAGCTGATGAGGGCTTATTTTTGGAGATAATGGATGACAAAGTGGGTGGGGTAAATTGACACGAGAAGCAAATTTCTACTTTGAAGTTTAATTACTTTTTCTGTAGTGATCATATCAAAATAAAGTTTTGCAAGTGCCTTCAATGGACTAAGGACAGAGCATTCCAGGAGCCATTGATCATAAATATCAATTTGTTGATTTTCTGTATTCATTCTTCTGTCTTCTACCATCGTCATATTTTTTACACATACAAATTAAACACACGAAATTATATAACCCTATCAATCCACAGATTTTACTTTAAAATAAAAATCTATTTTCTGACCCTCTTCATCGATCCTGACATTTTGCAAACGCCATCTGTCTCTCACCAATGGGTGTGTAACATCTATATGAAAGAGTAGCTGGAGGCTCGGTTTGGATTTTGTGGTGGTGCTGGTGAGAGAAATACCAAGAATCCACGGTTACGTGCTCCAGCCGCCTCGATATGATCATAGAAGTTTTAAACGTCGTTAAACACAAATAAATCAAATCAAATACCAAGTAACAAAAAATATTAAATTATCAATTTTGAAAACTTTAGCAGAAAGAAAAGCTTGATGTGTCCAGAAATCGTCGCTTTTCAACGAAAACCTCGTAACTGCAGCTTGTTTTAAGCTGCAGTTACGAGGTTTTCGTTGAAAAGCAGCGAAATTTTCACCTTTCAGTATAGAAATGATTGAAGGAACATGACCAAATACTGGTTGTCAGTAATGTTTTCTTTTTATCTCAATGTTATCTTTGACCGTCTTTCTAGCGACGTTAAAATGACAAATAACATTCCAATTTCTTTTTTTGATGCAAAGATTGGTTATTCTAATGCGTAAAAATGCTATCAGTTTTTTTATAAAAATTGTTATATATAAGCGAAAAATACGCCTCTAAAGTTAAGACAGAAATGAGAAATTCCATATAAATCTGAACTGTTGTCCACAACACTTTTTTAATTTTAGCACAAAAATATAGATCTATAAACGGTGCAATATTTTGGCATGAAATTTTCAGGTTTTCATAAGAAAATATGCTTCCTCAGATAAAATAAAGTAGAATTTACGAAAAATCAAATGTGAAATGTCACTTTAAATGGGTGTCTTGCTTTTTGTAAAGGGTTACGTTAGTTTAATCGAATATTAAATACTAAGATCAAAAAAGACATTAATCTTGTTTTACCTATTTACTAGATGGGTTCAAATTGTGCAGTATTGCGTAATTCTGTTGATCCGGCGTAGCTTAAGGTATACAACCCATCATTAGCACCAAAGAGCCAGAGTCAAAATTTAAAAAGTGCCAGTGATTCCTAAACTGTGTAACATTTTCATTCCAAATACAAACATAAGCATTTTGAACGGTTTAGAATTTTGAATTAGTGCATACTTATAGAAATGTTTGGCAAAAATGTTCAAAATTACCTCCCTTGCATATGAATACATGTATAAAGTAAAATTATATCTGTAAGTTATTTTCTTCTTGAAGCATAATCTTGAAATCCGGCACGGTGAATCAAATTCTTTGAAGTGTATTTACAAGTGTATGTAATTTGTCGCATTTCGTATAGCTAGAAAGTAGTGTTTTTAATGATGGGTCATATACCTTAAAATGACATTTCACAGATATTTTTCCGTGAATTTTACTTTTATTTTTATCTGAAAGAGCATATTTTCTTATGCAAATTTTGAAAATTTCAAGCCAAATTATTGCGCCGATTACGAGAAATATGTATTTTTGTGCTAAAATTAAACAAATTGTTGTGGACAACAGTTCAGATTTATATAGAATTTATCATATCTGTCTCAACTTTAAAGGCGTATTTTTCGCTTATAAATAAACAACAACTTCTAAAAACTGATAGCATTTATACATTGAATAATCGATCTTTGCATCAAGACATACTTTTAAAAAATGAAATTGGAATTGGAAGCTGTAGTTACGGGGTTTCAAAGTAACACCGACGAAATACGGTTGTTTATAAATCTGAAATTGCGTTACGGCTTACAAGATTTGAGTTTGAGTTTATTGGGGTTTTACGCCGTTTTCAACTACCAGGGTCATATCGCGGCGGTTGGAGCACCTACCCATGGATTCCTGTTGTTTCTCAAACCAGTACTACCACAACACCCTTACCGAGCTGCTCGCCTACTTAGGTTAACGATTTCAAACCCATTGGTGGGTGACAATTTTGTAAGAAAGGGTATTAGCCGCGGCCGGGTATCGAACCCGGGACCTCTCGAATGAGGGTCAGATGCACTACCAACTGCGCTAAGGCCGCGGTCACGGCTTAAAAGATAAAACCGATCCCTATTTCAAGATTTTAAAGTCACTTTACTGTCAGAAATGCATCGCTTTTCATCAAAAACTTCGTATCTGCAGCTTAAAACAAGCTGCAGATACGAGGGTTTTGTTGAAAATCAGCGAAGTGAAACAAGGGCTGATGCACAAGCTGGATGTTTCTCCTGGTTTTGTTCTTTCATCCGTGTAAATGTTTCACTGCAAGTTGAGCATGAAACATAAATTTTGCAATTTTTGCATTTTTTGCAAATCATCTTAATAAAAATATTGAGAAGAAAGTCAAACACTGTTATGTGATATTAATACACGATGGAACCCACGTGACTTTTTAGAAACGTTCACGCCACAAAATCGTCAAGCATTCAAACGAAACCATGTTTGAACAAATTGATGTATGAAAAAGATCGTTGTACATTGTACGTGTAGCAATACAAGGTAAACATCGAAACATAATGATGAAGTACTTGTCGTCAGCATTTTCTTATTTTGCCTTAATGTTTCGAAGCTTTTTCGAAGAAAATCAAAGACAAGCGTCGGTTTATTATACAAAACTATAAACTTAATGTTGGAAAAAGATCGATAATACATAATTATGGTATAATATTATATAGTACATAAAATATTCGGACAAAAGCAGCATTTTTTCGTTTCGCCTTTATTTTTTTCCAAACCCTTTTTCTGTAAAAGACGGAAATAGATCTTGTTTTAGAAAGATGTTTTTGAATACGCGTGAGCTGTATGTGACAAGCAGATTGTGGAAACTTTATGCAACATCTATTTCAGTATGAGGTCCTCTATAGCATTTGCGACCAACATGGATCCAGATCAGCCTGTGCACACGCACAGTCTAATCTAGACCTATTTTGATCCTTGATAGCTTTTTCATTAGCTCTAACAACTAGAAGGTAGCAAAATAGTTTCTAAGCAAACATTCTTTGACCACAGACGGATCTAGAAATGTCAAATCGCTGTTTTTCAACAAAAAACTCGTATCTGCAGCTGGTTTTAGCTGCAGATACGAGGTTTTAATTGAAAAGCTACGAAATGCTAGAAGGACTCTTTTTCCAGATCCTGGCTCATTTGATAATGACGTAAATGTTTTAACCCTTTCCCAAACAACAAAATGTTAGGGTGGTGCAATTTAAAAACTGACACAAATAACAAAATGGAAGTTATTAAGGACAGAATTTGTGTAAAATATGGCATAGAAAATATTGAGACAAAAGGAGAAACTGCTGGTTATCAGCAGTTTCTTCTTTTGTCTCAATGTTTTCCCAAGCAATTTCTATTAGGGACGTCAAAAGCGGTCTTGTTTGGGAAAGGGTTAAATTAATCATACCACTGCTTTTCAAAACATACCTCGTAAATACAACTTCATTAAAGCAGTAGTTACGAAGTTTTTGTTGAAAAACGACGATAGAAAGACGGGTATATCGATGCTTATCAACAAAAACCTCGTAACTGCAGCTTATTCTAATATATAGGCGGGTGTATGAAAAACTGAAACGAGGCTTGAAGTTGCGCCATCGAAATCAGTCGGGATATATTATCTAAACGATTAACAATGCAGCGCGTTTTAGGCCTAGCCATTTTTGCTACTGTCGTCTTGCTAAGTTGTGCGGCAGAAGCAACAGAGCTTCGCGAACTGATTCAGGAACTTTTGGACGAAAAGGAAAATGAAAGGGAAAGGCATATCACAATTGTAAAGGTAATACTTTTCCTTTATTATGTATTACTTCTGCAGATTTATAAAATCTTGGACTGACTCATTTTGAACATTTGTACAAGATCAAATCAAAACATTAAAATTGTGCTGATAAAATGGGTCTGTGCGTATGTTTTATTATTCTCCATTTTTAAGCGATAAATGCCGATTAAAATATTTGGAATGCTCCCTTCCTTTTTTATTGTTTTCAATAAGCAAATCGTCGCATTTCTTTAAAAACCTCGTAACTATAGCTTCCGTGGCGGATCCAGGGGGGGGGGGGGTCGGCGGGTTCAAACGAACCCCCTCTGTAGCCTGATTCTTTCATTTTCATGCAGAAATTCAGTCAAAAGTGTGTAATACTTGTAAAACGAACCCCCCTTTTTGTAAAAACGAACCCCCCTCAAAGAAATCCTGGATCCGCCACTGAGCTTGTACCAAGCTGCAGTTACGTGTTTTTTTTGTTTTTTTTTGAAGAAAAGTGAACCACAAGATATTGATGAATGAAGTTCTATGTTCACTATACACAGCGCAGTCCAATTTAGGTCGAAACTTTTCACTCTAAGATTTCTTTTTTGTTATTTTGAAAATCAAGAATGTTTTTGATATAGATTACTTTATGTCCATATATAAGAGTTACATCTGAGACTGTTTTAAGTAAAGTTTTCAGGAAGTACTTTTACCTAACAAATGTCTTACCAAGATTTTGAACAAGAATATGGTATCAACAATCTAAAAAGAAATCGGAAAGGGCGAATTATTGTCCAAAACGTTGGTATTAACATAAAAATACACCATAAAAGCTTTTTAATGCAACAGCCCCTAGTTAAAAGATATTATTATATATATTTATTTATCAATTTTACTTTTATTTTTTATCTGAAAGAGCACATTTTCTTATAAATATTGTGAAATCTTCAAGCAAAATGTTGCAACGTTTACGAGGAATATGTTTTGTTAAAATTAAACTACCGTAATTTTTGATTTACCACAGTTCAGATGTAAATGGAATTTTGTCATTTGTGTCTTAATTTTAAAGGTGTGTTTTTGGTGTATCGGCAACAATTAAAAAACACGATATATGTAACACTTAAACGCATTAGAATAACCAATCTTTGCATCAAGATATACTTGAAAAATGAAATGGGAATGTTACATGTCTCTCTATTTGCTTCCACATAGTAGGGCAGCTTAAGTCCAAGAAGTGGCCGAATACTTCACTTTGTGATACAAGCACCAAATTTGGCACAAGAGTTCCTCAGAGATTACTATTTTCAAAACAAATGGTATCCACCATGAAAAACCAACATGGCGGCTATTTATCCAAGATGGCCGCCATTTATCCATGATGGCCGCCATCTTTAGAGGTAAAAAAATCAGAAAAATACTTCACTTCGAGATACAAGCACTAAATTTGGAACAAATGTTCCCCAGAATATAGTCTTTTCAAAACATATAGCATCCACAATGAAAAAACAACATGGCTGCCAATTTCTAAGATGGCCGCCATCCCTAAATATAAAGAAAATCTAGAAAACACATCTTTTTGAAGATAAAAACACCACATTTAGCACAAATGTTCATAAAAATACACTATATTCAAAACATATGGTATTCACCATGAAAACCCAACACAGCTGCCATTTTCCAGGATGACCGCCAGCTCCATAGAAGAAAATAATCAGAAAATATCCTTATATTTGAGATACAATCATCAAATTTGACACAAATGTTTTTTTAGAGTGAACTGTTTATAAAAAAAAAGCAAGATTTCCATAATGAAATCAACATTGTGACCATTTCCAAGATGGCCGCCATTTCTATAGCTCAAAATGTTGAAAAATGCTTCTCTTTGTGATAAAAGCACCAAATTTGGCATACGTGTTCCTCAGAGTATACCATTTTAAAAAATAATAGTATCCACCGTGAAAACACGACAACATGACTGTCATTTTCAAAGGTGGCTGCCATCTATATATTGATCTCAATATGGGTAAAAATCATTTACGATGTAAAAAACACATATTTTTTACACAATCATATTTCGTGGAGTAGATGTTCTTTGTGTAATATGTTACCATACATGTAGTATCGGAATTTGCCTCCATTTTTATGCCCCCTTATCGAAAGATCGGAGGCATATTGTTTTACTCGTGTCCGTCTGTCTGTCTGTTCGTACGTATGTCTGTCCGAAAACTTAACATATGCATTTTCTCCAAAAGTAGTTGATATATAAAGCTCAAATTTGGTATGCAACTTTCTTTCAATAATATCTATCTGTTCTATGCAATTTGACCTGCCTCAAGGTCATCCGTTTACCCTTATCAACCCTTTACTCTATGAAAACTTAACATTTTGCTCCGAAAACTTAACATTTGCCTTTTCTCCAAAAAGTAGTCGACACACAAAGCTTAAATTTGGTATGCAAATTTTTTTCAATGATATCTATCTGTTCCATGCAATTTGACATTCTCAAAGTAATCTGTTAACCCTTATTAATCCTTTACTCTACGAAAACTTAACAGTTTACAAAAATGGCCTTTTCGGTGGCATTTGTCTTTCACAAACACATCTTGTTTCAAAATGGCTTCAGTTTGTATATACAGGGTATCCCAAAAGTAAGGTAACAGTTTAAACCTCATATATCTCGACTAATTTATCATTTGTATATTCCTAATATCGCTTACAGTACAAAAGGTTATGTGCAGAAATAGTTTAAAGAAATTTCATCAAAATGTCATGTCATTGGTATATTGTATCTATGATAAATAGAACACACCCTATTTCATCAATGACGTCATTTTGATAGTAAATGACGTTCTTTATATTACGTCCCTTCTGTCGCATTCCTTCATTTATTCTTAAGTTTTTAATAACTGCATTATATTTCTCCATAGAAATGTTTCTAAATTATCTTTGAATGTTTGTATGTAGCATTGTAACATGTTCTTGTTTTGGGAACTACACTTTAGACCACAATACACAAGTCTCCACATAAAATAGTCCAATGAATTGAAATCCGACGTGTGTCCACCGACAAAAGTCTAATCCTTTGACGTGATCTCACAAAGACTGTGATTTCATAATTTCAATATTGTAAGTGGAATTTTCAAACAAAACTTCAAAATACACTGTACTAAAGATTTCAATGAATCTTGTTCTGGCGAAATTTTTCTCATCGACTTTCCTGGACTTCAATTTACAGTCTCCTTCAAAGCTGAGATGTTTTCTGTGCTGCGGAATGTTTTCGATCTTTTTCTTCTATACACATCAAAATCTGACCGAGATCATTTAAAAGGTATGATTGAGTAGAAGAGTTTTTTCTTGAAGGATTTTCTGTTTTAAATTAAATTTGAAACTTTCTTTGCACACATATTGGAGGTTTAGATTAAGGACATGCTTTAATGCAGATATACGCTGTGAGAAGGTAGGCCATGACGTCATTTTGATAGTGGTACGGACGACGTAAAAATGACGCCATTTTAATATGTTCATAATGTTGAATTGTATGGCAAGCATGATTTCAATGAATTCCAAAGATAATGGTAGTTTTCCGAATGAAATCGGATGGGAAATAGCTGAGCTATTACATTTTATAAGTGTTACCTTACTTTTGGGACACCCTGTAGATAATCTAGTTTTCAATTCGCCTTACTTCCACTTTCATTTCAACATTCATTACAGCATACGAGTATTTCTTTAAAGAATCATGTATAACCTGGCTTTGATAACATTTGCAAAGCAGTTGTAACATTTGGTTTTGGTTATGTCAGTTATCTTTTTTGCTGTTGGGTATGTTTGTGTTTTAGGGTATTGTAATTAAATGTGTTACCTTTTTGTTTTTGCAATGTGCATAAAAGTGTCTGCATATTCATGGAATACTATCGTAGCAGGTAAACCCACAAATTATCATGTATGTATTACACTATAATTCAATATAGCCAAATTTATAGTGTTAGTATTGCATTTCTACTTAAATTGTCATTGAAACATCAAGAATCAATCTCTTAACAAGCTTTGTTATCGTCAAAACTTTGCCTCCCACCAAAATAGCTGTGCTAGTATGAAATTAAAGACATATGTTCTTCAAGTATTAGACAAATGGCCCATGACAAATTATAAACTGGAAAATATGAAATACAATATATATATATATATATATATTGATTCTGCAATATAAAGGAAAAGGCTTATTAGAATTTTGTTCTACGTATCATCAAAATATTAATAATTCTAATTCGAAAATGGGTTAATTTTCATATCACACTATCATCAACATATTGCACATTTAAGATAGACACATCTAAATGGTTCTGTAGAAAATATAATGGGCTGCTAAAGGCCTTAGATACGATTCAAGAATAAACATCAAATAATAATGGGAATATATAGTTTTCTATATTTTGAAAATAGAAAATAAACAACTAACTCCGATTTCAGTTCAAGAGGGAATTAATAAAGCTTAAAATTTTATGTAAAACAGTTTTGGGCCTATTTAGACACATTTGACAAATCTTTCACTTTATAAAAATGTACATGTACAAAATATTCCTTACTGTATACTTTGCATTTTATTCACAAATAATGCCTAGAATATAAAGTCTTCAAGATGCATGGTATCGACATGAAAAGTCAACACAGTTACAACTCATTTCAAATAAAGCCACCTCTACAAAAGTCCAAAAAGTGGTCATTGATTTTGTCATAGAAGCTCCCATTTCGCAGAAGTGTTTCTTAGATGATATTTTCTTCAAAATACATAGTATCTGCCATGAAACACTAACACAACTGCTGCAAAATATGTGAGATAACTGTATACAATTCTTAAAGGTTTGAATATTTGAAAGCTCTATAAAATGATCACAATGGCCGCCACAGTGTTTTTTCATGGTGGATACCATTTGTTATGAAAATGGCATACTCTGAGGAACATTAGTGTCAAATTTGGTGCTTTTATTACAAAGTGAAGTTCTTCCGGATAAGCTCTCCCACTAAGAAGAACAAGAGTGTCATGGTCACAATATACGCCGCCCCAGGGACTAAGATTTAAGGGGGTATAACTCAGGCAAAAAATCAATTAACCATAAAATCCTTCCTTCATGTATAACTACCAATTGAGGTGATAACATTGACTAAGTTTCAAGAAAATCCAGCCAGAAACGTAGAAGAGGTTACGTTGACAAGAAAAGTGGACGTACGTATTGACGGATGGACGGACGGACAGACAGAGAAGATGACGCCAATATAGGACCGCCTCCAGCGGCGTATAAAAACGGTACTGCAAAAATATCGTAAAAGAGCCCTTTATAGCTGCTTTTCTACGAAAACCTCGTAACTGCAGCTTAAGCAAAGCTGCAGATACGAGGGTTTCGTAGAAAAGCGACGTTTTACTTCTTCTACAGGCAATAGAAACGGTAGATCGTGGAACCAAGTATGCAGAAGACACAAAGACCATGATAGGAGGTATTGAAGGTGATGAACTTAAATCAACATTAAAGCCGATTTGCAAAAAATTCGTGCGAGAAGTTTTCGGTAAAACTTTTATAACCGTTAAAGGCTCACTGTTTTCCGCTAAAAGCAACGTGGATTTCTATATCAAGAAGAATGGACAGGATGGCGGGAAACGACTGACAAATATTTTACGAGAGCTGGTGAGTATGACAGCATTTTTCCTTGAAAAGCCGCGCAACTACAGCATGCTTTAAGCTTCCGTTGTGAGGTTTTGAAGAAGAGCAACGATAATGTTTTCTAGCATTGATTAAACGTTTTCCCAAACTAAGAAATCTGGTCTAGTTTTAGGGAGCTATTTTGGATGCAAAAACATTTGATGAAGAAATGATATTTGTATGATATATCTCAGACAGCATCTTCGCTAGCCAAGGTTGAACCCACCTACGTTTGTATTCACCCTTGGCGGATTTAGTCCGATTTTCTTGAATTCGCGAAGCGCCGCCTAGCGGTTGTTCTGCTGGTTGTTTACGTCCATTATTGATGACGTCGCGCACGCTATTGGGGAACTTTTCAAAAAACGCTACCCTCTGCGATTCATAACTGAATTTTGCAAGAACCGTTTTCCTTCCTAAAACTTTGTTATATGTCAAAATAACCGTAAAACCATGATCTTTTTCAATGACATACTCTTTTCAGGTTGTTAGTTTATATGAATTTGCTAGAAAGACTTTTTGTTCGTAAATTCGGCGAAAAAACGCGTGTAACATGTAACATAAATTTTTAACGGCGACGCATATTTATAAACAACTTTGCGATTAAGTAACGTCAAACACATTGAAAAGTATATCATATGACAGTGGAAATGCTGTAGAATGTTTTTCCGAACGGAAATCAAATTTCGATGTCGATTACGCAAATAAGCCCAGTTTGTTTACCAAAAATCGCAGTGTAACAATTAGAATTACGTCGCAGAAAAAATGGAAACTTAGTTTGATATTTTGTGAATTAATGGCTGAAATGCAACAAAACTTGATACAAGAAATATTATTTTTCTCTATTTCTATAATATATACAAGAAAATTAGTTAGCATAATAAACGAAGCATTGATGATATAAAATGCGTGTGGACAGAAATTGTTTCAGGTCGTTGAAAACTCTACTTTTTTATCCTTTAGAGTTTAAAAAATACCGGTTACCTTATTCATACAACAATTTAATTTCAATATGGAAATATTATTTTTTTCTTGTTTGTCATATCAAAATTTCAACGCAAAATAATAAAACCTAAAAAAGATGTTCAACTTTGTTCGTGTGGACAGAAATTTTATAAACGTAAACTTTTTTTAATTGGCGTAGCCTAAAAAGTATCTATTTGGCGCATTTTAAGACGTAAATAAAACGAATCAAAGTGGCATTAAAGCTTAAGAAGTGCAAAAGACAGAAATTGTGAAGATTTTATTTAAACATGGTATTGTCTTTTTAAATCACATTAGTTTGTATAGAGAGTAAGCATTAAAAGCACAACACAACCGTCTACGTAAAAACTTCAACGTTCCGCAATTATTAGAATAATGACGTTCGCTAGTTTGACGTTACATTTAGTTCCCCAATACCGTGCGCGACGTCTGATGACGTCATTAACGCGCGTTGTCTTTCTCGTCATACGTCATGCGGATTATGTAAAAGTTAGCTGTTTTTTTGTCGAATTGTCGAAAGTATAATAATTTGTCGATTAAAGTTAGGGAATTCCTGTCTATTGCAGTGAAACTCTTAGGAAAAATCGCCCATCTTCGCGTTTTTGAGTTGCAAATGCAATGCTTTTTCCCGCCCGTTGTCATGATTTGGTTACTCATAACAAATGTATCAGTCGACAATCCGATTGGTTCCAGCGAGACCTCGCTGGAACCAATGAAAACGCTTTCCAGGAGACCAAGAAAATCGGACTAAATCCGCCAAGGGTGAATACAGAAACGACGTTACGTCGTAGATGTCACCCTTGGCTTGCGAAGATGCTCAGACAGTATTGAGGTAACATTGAAAATGCAGATCATCAGCATTTCGTTCTTTCGCCTCAACGTCTTCCCAAGTAAATTTTACCAGGTCGAACTAGTAAAAAGATAAAATATGATGGCTCGTATGCACATAAAACGCGGTTAAGAACTCTTTAGTTTCACTTTTTAAGTTTCACTTCAAAATGGCCAGCTGATTATATCATTTAAACATTTTTCCAATCAGTTTATTCACAACAACCGATTCTATTAATAAGCTGCTCATCGCACTTAGATAATTCGCAATTTTCTGGCCATTGCATTAGCACTGGTGGGGAACTAAAACAATTTTCGCGACTACAAGGTATAGATATTTTGCGATTAAATGCGAGTTTATAAATTTTTTTTTCTAATGACAATGAACTTGTTCTAAAAACAGATCGGGCTTACCGTTTTGTATTGACAAACTGTCGGTGTTGTTATAAAATCTCGTCACTACGGCTTCGATAAAGCCGTAGTTACGATATTTTATAACAACACCGACTGAATACACTGTATTCGCGAAAAAAACACGTCCGACGCTTTGTCCGAGTTCCCCACCAGTGATTAGTGAAACAGAATCATCTATCAACGGGAAAATCCGCTTTCAAAAATTTGAAAAAGATAATAATGCCCCAAAAATGGACATAAATGAAACAAATAGAATTTGGCTAGAATCTTTTAAAGAATCCGTCGACTTTAGATTTCAGATAGAAGATAATAATGAATTTTAAAATCGCTGCTTTTTCAACGAAAACCTTATGTGGTGTTTGTTGAAAAGTGTCGAAATGCAACTTTTCATTTATTGTTCATCAAACCCTATTTCGTCGAGACGAAAAAATGAGTGCACAAAATATAGGGTATGGACTTAAAACCAAACAGTTAGAAGTGCTTTATAATTATGAAATAATATTAAGTTTAGAGGTTTTTATTGCGCAAATAAAAACCGATGTGCGACGGACTACATGTGTAGGTAAAAACCGAGGCGCACAGCGCCGAGGTATTTGCCTTCACATGTAGTCCAGAGCACAGAGGTTTTTATTGCGTAGTAAAGACCTCTAAACTTGTTATTATCTCCATTATATTACTCTAAATAACAAAACGCACATAAGAAATGTGCTATTTTGAGGAATTCTGAACTAGTTTTCGGCGTAGGAAACGAATTGGCGTTTAAGTGACGTCATTGATGACGTCATTTGACGTTACTTAAACGCCACGTGACGTTTTGGCGTATACACAAAGCATAATCACATAGAGTCTTTATTTATGAAATAATAACAAGTTTAGCGGTCTTTATTGCGCAAATAAAACCCGATGTGCTACGGACTACAGTTGTCGCCACATCGTATGGCACAATGTTTATGTTTTGTTCAAATGTAATTGAACGTTAAAGAAAACATAAACACGTGCCATACGATGTGGCGACAACTATACATGTGTAGGTAAAAACCGAGGCGCAAAGCGCCGAGGTATTTGCCTTAACATGTAGTCCAGAGCACAGAGGTTTTTAAATTGCGCAATAAAGACCTGTAAACGTGTTATTATCTCCATTATAACACTTTAAATAACAAAAGGTACATTCGAAATGTGTTATTTTGTGGAAATTCTGCCGCGAACTAGTTTTCGGCGTAGGAAACGCATTGGCGTTTAAGTAACGTCATTGATGACGTCATTTGACGTTACATTGACGCCACGTGACGTTTTGGCGCATACACAAAGCATAATCACATAGAGTCTTTATTGGTCAAATAAAACCCGATGCAGTTCTTCTTTCGCTATATATGGATTTTACGGAAACGTGTTATAATTATTAAATAATAACAAGTTAAGAGGTCTTTATTTGCCAAATAAAAACCGATGTGCGACGGACTACATGTGTAGGTAAAAACCGAGGCGCTCAGCGCCGAGGTATTTGCCCTAACATGTATTCCAGCGCACAGAGGTTTTTATTTGGCAAATAAAGACCTATAAGCTTGTCATTATCTCAATTATAACACTCTAAATAACGAAACGTATATTCGAAATGTGTTATTTTGTGGAAATTCTGTCATGACCTAGAATCTAGTTTTCGGCGTAGGAAACGCAGCGGCGGTAAAGTGACGTCATTCATGACGTCATCTGACGTTACATTGGCACCACGTGACGTCTTTATTGGACAAATAAAACCCGAAGCTGTTCTTCTTTCGCTCTATACGGATATTACGGAAACGTGTTGTAATATTTCTTACCCATGTCATCGGTCTAATTTAGCTTTCAGATGTAGAGAAAGAGGAAAAAAGAAGCGACACAGCTGTTAAGCCAGGCAAGCTGATGCAAGACATCATCAAGGACATAAAAGCCGTCAACAAAGAATTTCTCTACAACCTTGGTGCACACGAGAATCTGGAACAAGATCGAAAAGATCTGCTCGCCCTTATTGCTAGTGTGGGAGACCTGGGTAAGAAAGCTGGTCAATTGAAAAAGGAATGTATAAAAGCTCGAGTCTTTTTTTTAACTCAAGTGTGAAAAAGAAGAAAATACTAATGAAATAAAATAGACTACGAGTGAGAAAATAAGCTCTTCGCATTAATATTAGAGTGGTTTAACTGATTTTTTTTTCCAAAAAATGAGATTTTGGTACCGTTGGAATCGTCTTAAGGTTTGCGAACTGAGAATGAAATACAGAGCCGGGGGCGAAATTTGAAAGGTGCCAGTAATTCCTAAACAGTGTTGCATTTCCATTACAAATACAAACATAAGCGAGAATTTTGAATTCATGCATACTTATGGAAATATTTGACAAAAATGTATAAAATTACCTCCCTTGCATATGAATATAGAGTAAAATAATATTTGTAAATTATTTTTTTCTTGGAGCATAATCTTGAAATCCGGCATGGTGAATCAACTTATGTGAGGTGTATTTACAAGTGTGTGTAATTTGGTGCATTTCGTATGGCTAGAAAGTGGTGTTTTCATTCTCAGTTCGTAATCCTTAAAGTGTTCTATCTGATGTTGCTTACACATTGTTGAAATGAAGTCTGGTTATTTAAGATTTCCAGTAACTGTTACATCTGCATCACTTTCATCCTTTTTGTCAACATTAAAATGGTCTAAGTGAATTCCGTCAATTGATGATATCAGTCTTTTCAAGTCAAGTTCAAAAGTTTGAGCATTAAATCCATTATTGCACAGTGATTCCTTTTGACTCCCCCACAAAAAAGGCTTGAGAAAATTTTGTGGAAAATGAAGAAATTGCTTGTGACAAGGTGAAGCAATTTCTTTATTTTCCACAACGCTTTCTAAGTTAAACTCAAAATACAAATATGTTTTTAAAATTTTATCAATTTGAAATTGTCTTCTACAACACCTTTCAAATTGTAACAGTCCACATTTCTTCCGTCTAGAAATGACTTAAAGTGTCCCATGACAAAATGAAGAACATTATTAAATGTTATTTATCAATTATAAATTCATAACAAATGAAATTGAAGGAATTATTCAACCCATGAATGTCCACCTCCAATGTTTATAACTAAAACATTCTAACTGATTTTTTTATCAATAATTAGCACCAAATTTTTTTTATCTAACATACAACATTTTAATATTCACACAAATAGAAACACATCTCATTTATGTTCTTTCCGAAAATCAAAAAATCGAAATAACCCAAATGGTATTAATCCAAAAATAACAATCTAAATTTAGAATTAAAAATAACAATAATATTTGGATCACATACATGTGACCCATCACGCTAAAAGGGACCTTCTAGGAAGTGTGAAAAATATCGATCCTAGCCTGTCTGCGCAGTCCGCGCAGTCAGACTAGGGCCGACACTTTTCACTTTCATGTAATTTTCTAAATCTGATATGTTTTCCCTATCTTACTAAATGGTCATTTTCGCATTCGGGATCTGGCTGACCAGTGCTGAGCCTGACAAGTTTGTCAAAATTTATATCTATGGAGCTCGGATAAGGTCCCTCTTAGCGTGACGGGTCACATATCTTTTTTTTACATCAAAATCGGATAAAGAATCAGTAAGAACAGTCTAATATTAGGGCGACAAGCAGTTGTAGACAGAGATGCCAAAATAGGGAACGATTTTATCATGTTAACCCTTTCGCAAACGACAAAATTTTAGGCAGGTCCAATTTGAAAGCTGCTGCATACGACAAAATGGATGTTAATAAAGATTGAAATTGTGTGTGATATAGCCAAGAAAATATTGAGGCAAAAGGAGAAACTGCTGGTTATCAGCAGTTTCTTCTTTTGCCTCAATGTTTTCCCAAGCCTTTTCTTTTAGGGACGTCAAAACCAGGTCTTGTTTGGGAAAGGGTTAACCGTGACGTTATTTCGGATGTAAATAAATGGTAGTTCGTTGGTGTTGTTATTAAATCTCACAACTATGGCTCGAATCAAGCCGTAGTTACGAGATTATATAACAACACCTACGAAATAATACTGTTTGGCTGGAATTACGTTACGGGTTTACTGGATTAAATTGTTCCCTATTGAAAAAGACATATACGTGTATTGTTCAGCAAGATTAACCCGGGACATTTGCATTTGTAATGACCCCACTTCGGCAATATTTTGTTAAGACGCTCAACTAACGGACTTCGCACACGAAAATTAATTTGTCCCGGGTTAATTTGGGTGGACAATAGAAAGAAAGAGAGTGAATTACTGATAAAATATTATAATCAACATAATAGTTATAGTGTACATTATAATCGTATATTTAGGGCCTAGTCGGCCTACTATTTTCTTCTTCTTTTCTTTGTTTAAAAAATGGTGAAATATCTTTACTTGCAAAACATTTATCATTTTATATCACTCCAAAAATGTGAACATTATAAATAATTATGATCAATAAAGATTTTAACGCACCACAACAAATTCATTTCAGAATTCGCAGCATAGGTAGATCTCTACCCTAGCCCTTTCCAAAACAGCGAAACCTCTTAACACCCCATAAGATTAAGGCTTTGGAAAATATTGTCAAAAATGCAGAAATTGCTTGTGGCAAACAATTTCTTCATTTGCCACAATTTTTGATACCTATATAGAGAAAAATGTCAAGTTTCAAGCAATTGTAGTCGCCATGTGCTATGTGAGTTAACCCATTACCAGACGGTAAAATTTTGGACCGATCCAATTTGAAAGGTGTTGCAGACGACAATTTCAAGTTGATAAAATTTTGAAAATATTTTCATTTTTGGGTAAGAAAACATGGTGGAAAATAAAGAAATTGCTTGTCACAAGCAATTTCTTCATTTTCCACCATGTTTTTTTTTTCCAAAAGCCATTAAAAATTATTTTGTAAGGAGTCAAAAAGAGTCCCTGTGTGGTAATGGGTTAAGACCAGTCTCGCCTTTTACTGTCTAGTAATGCGTTAACCCTTTCCCAAACAACAAACTTTCAGGGCTGTCTAATAAGAAAAGAATTGTGCACATATGAAAAAGTAGGGTGACTTTGTATGTGAAACGTGTTCATTATAGTAGGAAAACTTTTGAGGCAAAAGTAGAAAGTGTTTTTATATATAAGCAGTTTTTCTATTGTCTAAATGTTTTCTTTTTCAACCCACTTTTCTATCAGAGACGACATTTTTTCTATCAGAGACGACAAAAGAATGTCTTGTTTTGGGAGAGGGTTAATAATTTGGAAACCAAATGCGAAAGGGCACGCTATAGAATGGACTATAGGTAAGGGAGAGAAATGTAGTCTTTATTTCAGATAAATCAACACGTGATTACCTCCCTTTATTATTAGGAAGGGACAGAACTGTGTCATTATTACAGATGAATTAACACGCAATTACGCCCCTGTAATCCATAAAGAAAAAGTTTTATTCTAAACAGGTTCCCTAAACAAGACCTACTTTGGGCGTCTCTCATTGAAAAGACTTGGGAAAAAATGAGAAAAAAGGGAAATGCTGATATACATCCTTTTCTTCATATTCGATGCGCTGCGCGCATTTGAATGTTTATTTCGCGTAGAATCTTCTATACAGCCTCTATCTAATATATAAAGGACCAATAAAAATTTTAAGTAGCTTATGTGCACACTGTGACAGTACATCTGGCCTCGAACAATGTATGTATTAGATAGTCTGTATAGGAGATTCTACGCAAAATAAACATGCATCGAATATTTATATCGCGTAGAATCTACTATACATATCGGTTCATTGTAGACGGGGGTGTGGCTATGTATAGACGTCACGTATACCAGTTGGCAGCTCCTTTATGCGAAAAATAACGGCGAAATTTTAAAATATACTGCAATTTCATTAATCCAAAAGGTGGGTCGAACACTAACAATGTCTAAGTGAGAGTATGGAGTTAAATGTCCCACTCAACAACTAATGTCATAAGGAGACGGTACCTTGATTTAATCCTTTCCCAAACAAGACTTGGTTTTGACGTCCCTAGTAAAAAAGACTTGGGAAAATATTGAGGCAAAAGAAAAAATGCTGATAAGCAGCATTTTCTTTTTTGTCTCAATGTTTTTGAGCTATATTACACACACATTCTGTATAATTTTACACTGATCATGTCCTTCCCAGCAGTTTTTAACCCTTTCCCAAACGGCAAAAAATAGGGTTGTCCAATTTGAAAACTGCTTCAGATGCCAAAATGGATGTTAATGAAGATGGCATTTGTTTAAGATATAGCTCAGAAAATGTCGAGGCAAAAGGAGAAAATGCTGGTTATCAGCATTTTCTTCTTTTGCCTCAATGTTTTCTCAAGCTATATATATAAGGGACGTCAAAACCAGGTCTTGTTTGGGAATGGGTTAAATTGCAATAGTCCAAATTTTTGCTGTTTGAGAAAGGGTTAAAGTCTCATCCGAAAGACTGATTATAGCTTTTGACAACTCCATGCTGCTATATCATTCGAATATTCTCGGATCTTATCGTTACTCAAGATCGGCTCGAACGTATTACAGTTGCCGCCATGAGCCGATCCTGCCCATATCACTCCGCAAGCATAACAACGATAGTTTGGTCTATAACAACGAAAGCAGACCAAATAATTTAACTATTTAAATCTACGACAGAAAAATATTTGAACAAATAGCTTTCAAAAGTCGATTTTATCCTCATAAATGTGACAAAATTTTACCAGATAAAAAAATTGATGTGATTTACCGATTATTGACAGTATATTTCACTTGAATCATAACGTTAGCTAAAGGATTGATTTGTTTTAATGACGTCATTTACGCGCGTCTACTTTCACGTTCAATATGGTCACTGTATTACGCTCGAGATCATGTTGCAAACTCGTTCCAAACGGCAAAAGGTTGAAAACAGTCTCGAGGGTCGCGATTGGCTGCTATATAAGTCACTACCTTGTAAACGTGGGCTGATCTTGGCCAATAAACATTATTCTCACAAACTATAAGGGCCATTTTCAGGATCCTGACTCAATTTTGAAAGTTGTTATGATTAAATGTCTCAACATTTTCCGAAGGACATAAATACACAAATACAGAGCCCAGAGTCGGATTTTGAAAGATTCGAGACTATTCAAATGACTACCCACAAAAAATGGTTTGGAATTAAGATATCAAAAACATGAAAAAAGCAAAATCTGAGATTGACAGAGGAACGAATACAGAAAATCAACATAATGATGTACCTGATGAATGGTTGCTAAGATAATTTGTCCTCGGTCCATTAAAAGTACACGCAAAACTTCATTTTGATATGATCAATACAGAAAAAAGTTATTCAATTTCAAAGTAAAAAAATTGCTTCTCGTGTCAATTTACCCCACTCACTTTGTCCGTCATTATGTGAAAATAAAATCATCAGATTTTGTACACATACAAATGTAATTAAGGTAGAATACCCGTAATGTAGCCATTTTGAAATTAATTTTGAAGTTCCACTGACGAATGTTTTCGACGTAGCCCGAATAATTCCGTTGTCGCACGAATCTCATTAGGGGTAGACCACTTTAAAGATATTATGTAATCTTTTCGATTCATTCAATCAGATTTCCATCTATTTATGACCCCCTTGCTGCAACCCATCCTTAAGAATGCCTTCGCCGCATGTTGGTCTGTCTATATAAGTAAATAGAACCAACAGTACTTATTATATGAGAGGTAATTTACGGCTAAGGTTCCCGAAAATTAGCGCTATGTGCACACGAACTCAGAAATTTTATCCCAATAACCACATTTCTGTCCAATTAAGCAACAAGCGATAATTTGTTCTACAAATGCCGCAGTAAGCAACAGGTTGCTATGGCAACCGTTTTTCTGATTTGTCGCAAGCTACCGTTCTGTCAGTCGTTTCTCGGATTCGAGAATTAATGGGATTTTCCCCCGTGATAACAGACAGGCGATCGATCTAAGCCTTGTTAGGGACTATTTTTGGACACAATTTCTTCTTTAAATAGATTTTCAACCCGTTACCAGACGAGAAAAAAGTTTATCATTTTGTATATTTGTTCAAAGGCTTTTAATTACATAATTATACGAACACAAAGAAACAAGAGTGTCATAGTGACAATACACACCGTCACTTATAAATAAAACGTAAAACACAAAAATGAGATTGACAAGGATTTATAGATATCCACTCAAAAACATGAAAACAGTTGTGTTCACAAGGTTTTATAAAATATCCAGTCAAAAACCAGGAAGGAATTGCGTTCACAGTGCTGAAATATAATTTAAGCCCCAGAGACTAAGTGTTAAAGGGCATTATCTCTTGCAAAAACCAATGAACCATAAAATCAAATTATGGTGATACATGTAACATCAACCAAGTTTCATTAAGTTCCAACGAGAAGCTTAAGAGGTGTATTCTCAATTCTGCAATTTCAATAAGCCCCAGAGACTAAGTTTTAAGAGGGCATAACTCAAGCAAAAATCAATGAATCATTAAAAACTTTATCAATGTACATCTACAAATAATGGTAATAACATCCACCAAGTTTCATTAAGATTCAGCCAGAAGCTTTGGTGGAGTTGCGTTCACAAGGCTGCAATTTTAATGAGTCCAAGAGACTAAGTTTAAATGCGGCATAACTCATGCAAAAATCAATGAACCATAAAATCCTAACTTCATGCACATCTACCAATTAAGGTGGTAACACTGGCCAAGTTTTAAAAAGATCCAGCAAGAAACTCAGGAGAAGTTGTGCTCACAAGAAAAGTGGACGTACGTACGAACGGACGGATGGACGGATGAACGGATGGACGGACAGAAGGAGAAGATGAGGCCAATATACGACCGCCCCCGGTTGCGTATAAAATTGTTTTCTGTGTTCATATCTGTTTCAATTTACAAGCTACAGCAAGCGGCAGAACGAAGGGTATTATATTTTGTGACATTTTATTGAAAAGGAGATCAGTTTCCCGCAATGAAATGAAGCAAGGTTTTCAGTTCTAAGTCCTTGCTTTGGAAAATAACTTGTTTTAGTCCATCTTGGTTCCTATCATTTCGTGCACTCGGAAAATATATAAAACGCATGTGGGTCTAAAACTTACGCTTGCATAGAATATACGTATGCATGTGAAAATTCTACGCACACATGTGTTTTTACGCTCGCATGTGTATCATGTTTGCATGCACATGCAAAATAGACGTGTGGACGTATGAAACATGCGCGTACACGTCCACGCGTGCGTCGTATACGTGTACGCTAGCAATGACTTCTGATTAATTTGATCTTACGTCATTCATGTCAACATCCAAGACCAGTCGACCTTTAGAATATTTCGGAATTTATGGAACGAACCCGCAATGTCTAAGAACATATTGTTGAGTTAAAGGTCAGCTTTATATTTCGACATTTCCCCAGAAATTGCTTTGCCTTATTTATATTCCGTAACGGTCAAAACATTAATTGGATATGAAAAATTCGCTCCCGACCCGCGACCGCCATAATGTCTCGCGATTCCTCGCAAAGTCTCGCGGGAATGTCACTTCTATTGTTCAAACACAATTATGACTGATTTCGTATGCTGAAAGTAGTTCCTCCAAATTACCTCGGTTCAATATTAACTAAATGTAGTTCTTACGCTTATCCTATTTCCTTAATCCTAAGAATGTTATTCATTTCTATCATAGAGTAGTGAAAATTTCAGGAAATGTGTCGATTCGAACTAAAATACACCGGGTGTGCATTGTGCAATAATACAATGTTGACGTTTCGTTCTTTTAGTGATTAATAGAAAGGTTCGTCGCTTGATGATCTAATTTTGACATCTATTTTTCGATCCAGTCGATCAGAAAGGGCGCAAAATGATGTCAATTTCCTTTCATTATCTACGTCCTAATAAGAAACGAATTTTCCTAGAATGAAATGACTTGTCATGCAAAAATAGAACACTATAAATCAAGCTGGATGCCTGCAAAAAGTTCATGTTAGTTCAGGAACTGTTCTAGAATTTCTAGATGATTAAATGGCAGTTCTTGAACTGTTCTAGAACTGCAATTTAACGATCTAGAATGTACTAGAACAGTTCTAGAACTACATGTAGAAATGCGTTCTTGAACTTTTTTCGCAAGGGGAGTTACGAAGTTTTGCAATAACACCGACGATTACATCCATCATAAGATATCAAACACCTCGTCTTATTTTTGGCGGCTTCAGTGGCAACGGAAATGGACGGGTGTATCACTCGTCCATTTCCGTTGCCACGGATGACGCATTGAAATTTAAGAGGCTGAATTTTACCGCTGTCAATTTTCGTTGGAACGGGATGACGCCCGAAGTTCCCCGAGGTTTTTGGTATATACTGATGGATGGGGTACAAGACCAAACAACACAATTTGAGCTGAGTCTAGATTCAAAGTGCTAAAGACAGTAATGAATTGTTTTGAAATGTAGATCTACTTGTATGTAGTTTTTATTGAAAACTTGTCGAGAAAAAGATAGAGTTATGCTTTTTTTGTTTTTCGTTTTCCAAACGTTATCTAATGGAGAAGGCCAGACTTGTTTGAGAAGTGATTGTGTCGGTGACAAAAAATATACTTGCGATTCCATACAAGCGAGTTTCATGTGATAGTGAACAAAGAAGCCTAAAACGAGTCCACAAATAAATACTTGTCTGACAATGACAAAGAATTTTCTACTAAAATAGACTTTGTTTACTGCTAGGCCTATGTTTTGATAGGAAGTCTGTGTTGTCATAAAATCTCGTAACTACGGCTTGAATCAAGCCGTAGTTACGGGATTTTATAACAACACCCACGGAATATCATTTCTTTGTCCGAACTTACGTCACTGTTACATGTAACTGGACAAAATCGTTCCCTATTAACTGCGGGTAGCCGTGTACCTGCACAAATAAATATTTCGTATTTAGGTTTTAGTATAGGAGTAATGCACCACTAGATAACTCGTCTGCATACAAAAAATCTAACTCGATGACTATCCTTTTTTCGATGAATTAAAGGAAATTTGCATTTATTTACCATATATTGAAAATTTAGTATAGATTTCCGAACTAAATTTTGAGAAAAACGTCATTGATTAAAAAATTGACATGAAAATAATAGAGCATAAAAAGACTTATAATTTAAGAACATCGGCGTAAGCCAAAAATGTGTAATCTCAACACGTTCAGTTTTGATTTAGATAAATCGGACTTTCATTCGTAAAGAAAATTGTGGTTTTGACATTGAAATCGACCTATTAGTTTTTTGCAATAAAGGTGCGAAAGAGCAAGGACCCGTCAAAATAGGACGGGAATATAGGCCTAAACGACGGTATGACGTCACAACTACGTGACCTACAGTTTTTTAATACTGCTGTATGAAAGTGCATAATTATGTCGATTGCAATTCGGGGGACATTGCAATTTTGACGCCAGGGGTATCGAACTAATACAGGTTTAAAGCCAAATTGTTTTAATTAAACATCCGTTATGCAATGAACGCTTTCGACACTTTATTTTTCGAAGTAAAATATATAGTATACAATCATCGGTTTGCCATGCGTTTCTTTTTTCCCAGAGTATAGAAATTTCAAAATCGTTTAACAGCGTTAACAGCTTAGACATATTTTATTTCAATTATCTATCTCATGTTTATTAGAAAACAGCAATTTTGGCAAGAAACCTGTTTTACGCAGCGAGTTCAGACAGATTTTATGTAATTATCTCATTAAAGAAAACACACGTTCGCTTCTTAAACGGTCACGCTTGGATTGCGAAAGAATTAAAATTCAATAAAAGGCGCACCTGTTTTTCCGGGAAAGCACCGGGTGTTCCCGATTATCAATCATAAATTTTGAAGAGTCAAGAGACGTTGAGCAAAATAGGAAATAACGGGCCATAAGTCGGCAAAATTTTTTTTAAGCTATTTAATGCAGTCGGGCGACGTCGGAATTATTCGGACGGCGTCGAAAACATTCGGCGGTGGAAATTTCCACCGCCAAATCGTTCGGATATCCTCGGATAATGTCGACCAAAGATCGAATCATCGACTCGGAAGTGTGTGTATGAAGAAATCTTGAAAAAAATTGGATTTCTTAGCCGGAAGTGGCTACGCTTCATAAAGTAGTTTTCGATGTCAACCAAATGCACAACCGTGGCAACTTGCGGGACTTGCAGGTTGTAATCATTCTAAAAAGAGAGGACACTGGAACTGCAAACAATGTATTTTAGTATCATTGTCGCGTTATTGTTGACATTAGTCACAGACGAACGTTTTGAATTGTTGTTTAATTCTATTCTATTCATAGTCTGAAAGTAGTTCTTCGAGATGCATCCAAGGTATGATTCGATAGAGTTGTCCTTGGTGATCCAATTGCCGCCAACTGTTTACGACCGCGCCCGAATAGGTTCGGACACGTGACGACGCTGCTCGAAAAATCCGATGTTTTATGAATCTCAAAATGGCCAAATTACGGGTATTCTACCTTAAAGGTATGTAACGGGAGTGTGTGAACCTGATAATGTGTTCCCGACATGTTTCGAGCTAGTACAAATCATTTGTCGGTAGGGATGTTAGCCAAGCAGGGATTCGAACCCTAGCCAAACAATTCCTTAATTTGATAAGTCTTTGGCGTAACCTAGGAGAGCTCTCGAGGATTGGCAGGAATAAAACCTCTGCTTATTCCGAAAGTGTCGTAAATTCAGTGAGGTAATTTTGAACATTTTTGTCAAATATTTCCATAGGCATGCATAATTCAAACTTCTAAACCGAAAAATTGCTTATGTTTGTATTTGGAATGGAAATGTAACACAGTTTAGGAATTAATGGCATTTTTCAAATTTCGCCTCGGACTCTGCATTTTCATTCTCAGTTCGTACACCTTAATTGGATAATTTCGAAATAGCAATAGTGACACAATAAATGACGTCAAAATACGAGCGTATATAGTAAATTATACTGAATAGTTCAATTTTGATAGCGCTACAACAGGGTTAAAACGACCAATATGAGCGGTATACGTATTAGATAGAGGCTGTATAGTAGATTCTACGCTTAGTGTTCGTCCTAGTTTTTGGACCAATGAAATTGCAGTTTATTTGAAAATTTCGGCGCTATATTTCACATAATTCACGCTTATGTCACGGATATACATAGCCACGCCCCCGTTTCCTGTGCAGTTATGAAAAATGATGTAATTTTTGGGAAGATGATGTAATTCCAGTAATATCCACTTGATAGTAGGTCTGGTCGGAGGCGTGGTCTGAAGAATGACAGTAGAAGCGTATGTTTTCATTGGTTGACGAACACTTAGTCAGATAGAGTCTGTATAGTAGATTCTACGCGACATAAACGTTCAAAGGCTGCGCCTTTTGAACATTTATATCGCGTAGAATCTACTATACAGCCTCTATCTGATACGTAGAATCTACTATACAGACTCTATCTGACTTAGTGTTCGTCAACCAATGAAAACATACGCTTCCACTGTCATTCTTCAAACCACGCCTCCGATCGGAGGTACTATCAAGCGGATCTTACTGGAATTACATCATTTTCCCAAAATTACATCATTTTCCCAAAAATTACATCATTTTTCATAACTGCACAGGAAATGGGGGCGTGGCTATGTAAATCCGTGACATAAACTGACCGACAGTGCGTTTATGTGAAATACAGCGCCGAAATTTTCAAATATACTGCAATTTCATTGGTCCAAAAACTAGGACGAACACTAATCTGGTAGAGAGTTAGCTGTAATTATGACGTAACTCATGAGCATAGTCAATGAATTTTGTGCTGAAAATAGTTTTAATTTACCATTATGCTTTGATAAACCGTCGGCGTTGTTATAAAATCTCGTAACTACGGCTTGATTCATTTTATAACAACACCTAAGAAATAATATTTTTTGTCCGAAATTACGTCACAGATTACTTGATAGAATCGTTTCCTATTACAAATAAGGCCAACCAAGCAAAGAAGTGAATTAGATGAATTGCATACCTATTCCCAAACTAAACTTGGCTTTTACGTTTACTAGCACATATAACTATGGAAAACCTTGATAGAAAGGCGCAAATTGCTAATACTCAGGAATTTCTCCTCTTTTCACATTATTTTCTATGCTTAAGTATGTTTTTTTTTTATTTTTTATCGCCAATCCTATAAAACTGAACCAATCTGAAATTTCGCTCTTCAGGAAATGGTTAGGAGTATTTTTGATAAATAATCGATGATAAACAAAAACAAACATCAACGTAAAAGTGCATTTCTTTTAGAAGTTCCATCCTAGCTCTCCCAAAGTTGTTATTTTTTTCTTAGCTGTAAATAAGACCAAACATGCCTATTTTTCATAATGTATGCCTCGGTCTTAGGGTTCATGCTAGCTATAAGAATTTCATAAATACAGATATCTGTAAATGTATAAGTTTGGTTCTTGAAAATAGCTGTATCATATTTGAAAGCTGCTTTCTGGTAACAAAAGGTATGTTGATATAGTAACAACTTAGTGTATAAGAAAAAGTGGCAAAAGGAGAAACTCTACTTATAAACATTGTCTTCTTTGTCTTCACTGTTCTGCACCTAAACCATTTTAAAGTACATGTAAATATTTCAAAAATACGTGTAATAAGTTTTTACTTATTTAACCCTTTCCTAAACAAGACTGGTTTTGACGTCCTTGATAGAAAAGACTTGGGAAATATTGAGACAAAAGAAGAAACTGCTGATGAACAGCAGTTTCTCCTTTTGTCTCAATATTTTCTACGTCATATTTACACAAATTATATCTAAAATAACTTCCATTTTGTCATTTGTGGCAGTTTTTGAAGTTGATTGCCCTAAAAAAATTCTGTTTTGGAAAGTGTGAATTAAAGAGCAGTTCAGGGTTTGCTATAACATCGAAACCACTAAAGAGAAACGAGAAGATTTTCAGCATATCATATACATGTATTTTCTATGCATGTTGTCGAATACCTTCCGGAACACGGACGTCAACATCAGAGCCGCGTTCTTTAGAGCGAGATTTTTTAAGATTTCTTAAAGTGTCCGATGATTGGCAAAATTAAAGTCTTGTGCCGAAAGAACACCTTACTATTAACCAAATATCAAAGTTTCCACAATTTTCCAAGAAAATACGCTAAACTTCCGACTTGAAATTATGACGTCATACTGACCACTGAATGACGTCATGGCGGGAAAAACGGGCAGTCATGGGTCATTTCCCGCAAAGTCTGAAATTTCTGAAAAATTTAAATGTCCGACTTTTCTATCATAAAGCGACTTCCCCAATCGATACTCAAAATACGGAATTCGTCCTCAGTAAATGTTAGAAAAAAATGTTAAAAGAGTCAAAGAATAGGTCGTAACTGAATTAAGGAATGTGCCAAAGAACGGTTTAAGTTTGTCTGTATTACTCTTACGATCGAGAAATGGATAAAACTGAGACTTCGCTATATGACAGAAAAGTCGAACACATTATCTTTGTCAGACACCTCATGCTCTAGATTGGGGGCGGAGTCAAGCCATTGATGACGTCAATCCGTGGCAATTTTACGGAAATTGCCGATCTTTATTTTCTCGAAAATCAGTTTTTCAACGATGTAAAGAAAAGCAAATAAAACTTTTAAAACAACCGAGTTTGGCGGATCTTTTATAAAACACGTTAATTTAATGATTTTCTTCCAATATACGGTGCAATAAACTGCCAAGCTTGGTAGCCTTTAAGAAGTTTTTCATACAGCGTTTATAAGACCGAGATTACAAGCGAGGTGTTCCGATAGACTGGTTACCGCCCTTGAAATCTACTACTGATTTAAGGCCGGTAACAGCTAATCCTCCACGGTCAAAATCTTGACCGTGAACGAGCGGAACGAGCGGCTCTGATTGGTCGAGGGGTTTCATCGGTTGTGTATACTAACCAATCAATGGACGCGGTTTGCCAGGCCTTTCCAGTTGTAAATACATCGTATACAACGGGTACCAGTTTAGTGTTCCGAATGTTCCATACTTCATAAAATGACGTCATCATGACGTCATTTGTATGAAGTACGGAGCACTCGGAACTCCGCGGTTTATGAATCATTGAGCATTCGGAACAACTCGGTCAATTCTCTCCAATATAGATTCTACAGAATTTACCAAGATGTTCCGAAAGAAGTATAGAGCAATGGCAGCTCCCATTGAGCGTCTTAAAAATATTGCTCGAAAGAACGTTTTATCCTAAAATATCTTAAGAAATCTCAAGATTTTGTCAGAAATCTCGCTCTAAAGAACGCACCTCGGGTAATATTCGTGAAAGGGTTAATTCAAGTTAATAATCATGGTTTATGGAAAGATGCACGCTAAATGCAAACAGATGCCGAATGGAAGGGGTGTGGTACAACCCTTTTCCTAAATGTAAATGATACACACTTGTAAATATTCAAATCCGTTTTACAGTGTTCAGATGCTTATCCTATCCAAAACGCCAGAATTTTTAACTGCTCCAATAGCAATTAATTTTATGCTAAAATAGACTAGGTTACTCGTTATGTTTTGATAACCCGTCAGTGTTGTTGTAAAATCTCGTAACTACGGCTTGATTCAAGCCGTAGTAACGAGATTTAATAACAACGCCTACGCAATGCTATTTGTTTGTCCGAAATTACGTCAGTTACCTGAATAAAAATGTTCCCTATTTTACTGGTGCTACAGTCGACAAACTGGATATTGAGAACGTTTGTATTTCTGTACATTAGACCATATAACATCATGGACAAAAGGATGATAAAATGCTGATTATCAGCATTTTCTTCTTTTGTCTTTATGATTTCACAAGCTCCCTTTATCTGGAACGTCGAGATTATGGCTCGTTTGGAAAAGGAAAAATCGAAAGGTGTAATCGGTAGAACTATTCAAGGGATTCATGTTATGTAGTCGAACGTGTAGCCTAAACAAGTCAAACCATACACAGATAATATCGTATGAATAGGGAACGATTTTATTAAATCAACCTTGACGTAGAAAGCAATTTCATATTGGGGGGGGGGGGGCTAAACACCTTATCCTGAATATTGGTGGGGGGGGGGTTAATTGGGATTTTCCCAAAATTGTAAGTGTAAATTTAAGAAAAGGGGGGGTCTCATTTGCGCCCACGCACAGATTTTCTTGTAACTTTACTCATAGAATGCCCCTGACCTATGAACTACAAAAATATACTGAACTGCACAGCTAACTCCTCACTTTTGTTTTTTGTATAACTAAGTAATCACACAATGAACCACCTTGATTTTCCATGTGTCAATAAATGAGATATTTCCCATCAATTTTAACCAAAAACAAATTTAATTGTACTTGTCATTTACGTCGTCCAACGTGCACGTGCGTTTTACGATTTTGAAATGCATGCATATGCATTTTAACAAAAACCTGAATAATTCACCATGTCTTTATTCAATGTTGATCGGGAGTAATAAAAAACATAATTTCGACAAGTTTTACTAACAAAATCTTATTCAAACAACGTAGCAAAGACAGGTATAAAACGTCACATGGTCGATACGTTGGATAAGATCGAATTTAACACGTGTAAAACAGTTTGCAAAGTTAATAGAATCATTGAATATATTCAGTAAGAGCAATATCAAAACAAACTACGAAGAAATCATTTGCTCTACACTAAAACGTCACAAAAGTGACGTCAACACTATAAAACTAGTAGCTTTTTTAATGTCCACCGTTTGCACGACATCTGGAGTTCATAGAATTAATGTAATTGACAATGAAAGTTTGGGGGATAACATTCCAAGCTTGCACTAAAGCGTTTTCCAACTCCTGAAGTGTTACAAGACCGGTGTGCTTAGTTTCTTATCCGACGTCATAACTCGCCCCAAAGGTGCTCGACATGATTCTGATCGGGGGACTTCCAGTACCAAGGAAGTACTCTAATACGATTCATAGCAAGCACCGAACGTGTAGCGGCAGCAGAGAACTTCCGTTGTGATCGAATTCCCCGGATCTGAATCCTATCGAGCATCTTTGGGATGAGTGACATTGGGCGTCGGATAAGGAATTAAGTACGCCAGCCTCAAATCCTTAAGGAGTTGGAAAACGCCTTAGTGCAAACTTAGAATACCATCCTCCATGCTTTCATTGTCTATTACATTAATTCTATGCGCTCCAGATGCCGTGCAAACGTCGGACATACAAACTACTAGTTTTATAGTGTTGACGTCATAGTTATAGTTGACGTTATAGTGTATAGCAAATAATTTCTTCGTAGTTTGTTTTAATATTGCTCTTACTGAATGTATTCAATGATTTTATTAACTTGCAAACTGTTTAACACGTGTTAAATTCGATCTCATTCAACGTATCGACCACGTGACGTTTTAGACCTGTCTTTGTTACGTTGTTTAAATAAGATTATGTAAGTAAAATTTGTCGAAATTATGTTTTTTATTACTCCCAATCAACATTGAATAAAGACATGGTGAATTATTCCGGTTTTTGTTAAGAGGCATGTGCATGCATTTCAAAATCGTAAAACGCACGTGCACGTTGAACGACGTAAATGACACGTAAAGTTAAGTTTGTTTTTTACTAATAATGACGGAAAAAATGTCATCTACTGAAATATGAAAAATCAAAGCGATTGATTGAGCGATAACTTAGTTATACAAAAAACAAAAGTGAGGAGTTAGCTGTGCGGTTCAGTGTATATTCGTTTTACTCAAAGAGTGCATATAGGCCTATACGCGGCACCTTAAAGTGTTCCCTGTTTTCATTGATACCCGTCTTACAAAAACTCAATGTTGGCTATCTAGTTTTGGTATAAATCCACAAGTTTTAATACAAATAGCAAGAGGAGTCATTGTAGAAACTTTTGATACCAATACTGTTGGTCCCAACATGCGCAAAAAACTCTTAGAAATTAATTTAGTCAGAAATTATCAGAAAAATAGATGAGCAATTTTCAAAACTAAAATTCTATCAAATATTTTTGTATGTTCCCATCTTTGTCAACCTAAGAAATTGATAGGAAAGTTGGCCATATGTGTTCCCTGTTTGTATGCAAAATTTGATGAAAATTTGAAACCGGTAACATTGTCAAATAATGAGAATTGTGAACAACGGCACCCTAAGATGCTCCCGGATTTCAAGGATACCTGTCTAGCAAAAGCACAATTTTGCTTACCTAGTTTTGATATCAGCCCCAAATTTTAAATCGGAATAGCAAGAGGAGTCACTGCAGAATATTTTGGTACCAATATTGTTGATATCAACATGAAAAAAAATTCTTAGAAATTTATTTAGTCAGAAACTGTCAGAAAAATAGCCGAGAATTTTTCAATACATAAAATTCTATCAAATATTTTTGTATGTTCCCGTCTTTGTCAACCTATGAAATTGATACAAAAGTTGGCCAAATATGTTCCCTGTTTGTATGCAAAATTTGGTGAAAATTTGAAACCGGTAACATTGTCAAATAATGAGAATTGTGAACAACGGCACCTTAAGATGCTCCCGGATTTCAATGATACCTGTCTAGCAAAAGCACAATTTTGCTTACCTAGTTTTGATATCAGCCACAGATTTTAAATCGTAATAGCAAGAGGAGTCACTGTAGAATATTTTGGTACCAATATTGTTGATATCAACATGAACAAAAAAATTCTTAGAAATTTATTTAGTCAGAAATTGTCAGAAAAGTAGTCGAGAAATTTTCAAAACCTAAAATTATATCAATTTGTTTTTGTATGTTCCCGTCTTTGTCAACCTATGAAATCGATAAGAAAATTAGCCATATATGTCCCCTGTTTGCATGAAAAATTTGGTGAAAATTTGAAACCGGTAACGTTGTCAAATAATGAGAATTGTGAACAACGACACCTAAAGATGCTCCCGGATTTCAATGGTCCCTGTCTAGCAAAAGCCCAATGTTGCTTACCTAGTTTTGATATCAGTCCCAAATTTGAAATAAGAATAGCAAGAAGAGTTATTGTAGAACATGTAGAACATTTTCAGACCAATATTTTTAATAGCAACATGCCACATAATTTCTCAGAAATCTATTTAGTCAGAAATTGACAGAAAAACTACCCAGAAAATTATATAAAACCTAACATTCAATCAAACTCTTTTATATGTTCCCGTCTTTGTCAACCAATGGAATTAATAAGAAAGTAGGCCATATATGATCCCTTTTTGCATGCAAAATTTGGTGAAAATTTGAAACCGGTAACATTGTCAAATTATAAAAAATGTGAACAACGGCATCTTAACATGCTCCTGAATTTCATTGGTACCCGTCTAGCAAAAGCCCAATTTTGCTTACCTAGTTTTGATATCAGTTCCATATTTTGAATCAAAATAGCAAGAGGGGTCATTGAAGAACATTTTGGTACCAACAATGTTGATGCCAACATGCAAAAAAATTCTCAGAAGTTTATTTGGTCAGGAATTGTCAGAAAAACCGCCGAGAAATTTTCAAAACCTTCAATTCAAATAATTTTACTTGTATGTTCCCGTCTTTGTCAACCTATGAAATCGATAAGAAAATTAGCCATATATGTCCCCTGTTTGCATGAAAAATTTGGTGAAAATTTGAAACCGGTAACGTTGTCAAATAATGAGAATTGTGAACAACGACACCTAAAGATGCTCCCGGATTTCAATGGTCCCTGTCTAGCAAAAGCCCAATGTTGCTTACCTAGTTTTGATATCAGTCCCAAATTTGAAATAAGAATAGCAAGAAGAGTTATTGTAGAACATGTAGAACATTTTCAGACCAATATTTTTAATAGCAACATGCCACATAATTTCTCAGAAATCTATTTAGTCAGAAATTGACAGAAAAACTACCCAGAAAATTATATAAAACCTAACATTCAATCAAACTCTTTTATATGTTCCCGTCTTTGTCAACCAATGGAATTAATAAGAAAGTAGGCCATATATGATCCCTTTTTGCATGCAAAATTTGGTGAAAATTTGAAACCGGTAACATTGTCAAATTATAAAAAATGTGAACAACGGCATCTTAACATGCTCCTGAATTTCATTGGTACCCGTCTAGCAAAAGCCCAATTTTGCTTACCTAGTTTTGATATCAGTTCCATATTTTGAATCAAAATAGCAAGAGGGGTCATTGAAGAACATTTTGGTACCAACAATGTTGATGCCAACATGCAAAAAAATTCTCAGAAATTTATTTGGTCAGGAATTGTCAGAAAAACCGCCGAGAAATTTTCAAAACCTTCAATTCAAATAATTTTACTTGTATGTTCCCGTCATTGTCAACCTATGAAATTGATAAAAACGGTTAGTTATATATGTCTCCTAGTCGTATGCAGAATTTGGTGAAAATTTGAAACCGGTAACTTTGTCAAATAATGAGAATTGCGAACAAACGCACCTTAGAATGCTCCCGGATTTCAATGGTACCCATCTAGCAAAAGCTCAGTATTGCCTACAAAGTATTGATATCAGTCCCCAATCTTAAATCAGAATAGTAAGAGGAGTCATCGTACAACATTTTTGTATCAATATTGTTGATACAAACATGCGAAAATGATGCATGTTCTTCTCAAATCTGAGATTATCAAAAGGTTAATATGTCAACAAAGCAGTGGCTAGTTCATCATTACAATAGAAATGTTAGCAATTTTGCATTCAAAGGCACAATTAATGTACAATAAAAACTGTTTTTGTGTTCTTTTTATTATCTTGAGCAGTGTAGTAAAGAAAAAATGTTAATATTTTTAATAACTGTGCGATAATGCTCTTATAAGGGCCCAGCACTGTAACCGGAAGAAGAAGAAAGTAGTCTAAGTGCTGATAAGCCACAAAGGAAAGTTAAAAAGGGTGACGTAATACATTAAACATGTAACATTATGCATCTCCTTTATTTTTCATCCCCACATTTTATAATTTACTCTGCTGTTTGGGATTTTTTCTTCCATTATATTATTGGTGGGTGGGGTACGACAATGTGCCCATTATTCTTTAAAATCATGTTTTTGTGTGACAAAAGTTAAAATTGGTGCCATGTGTAAGTTGGTTATGTTAAATAAAGACACAACAAAGGATAATGAGCTATTTACAAATGTATTTGAAAATAATTAAGTAAAATCTTAAATTTTACATTCTTAGAAATCTGGACCCTTTACACTTAAATTAAAAAACAACACTGTTACCGGTTTTATTTTTTCTTCATATTTTACCATAAGCATGGGCATATATAAGGGCAATTTTTATGTAAATTTTATAGGTTGACAAAAACTGGAACTAGGTGAAATTAAGACCTGAAGTTGGTCGAAATACTTGAAAACTAAAAAAATTGGCGATGAGGCCATACAAAATATTCTAGAAAATTGTTTTTTGTTGAGTAATATATACTATTCTGGTTTATACACGATGAGAAATTATTAGACATTATTTTTGGGGACAATTTGGCTCGAATACGACAAAGCTGTGTGTATATGTCCTCGTTTAGTAAGGATACCCCCCATTTTTAAGCAAAAATCTTAAAATTCTTAAAAAAATATTTTCCAGAAAAGATTTTTAAAAAAACATTTCGGGAATAACATGGTAATAAAGAATACTAACTTCATACCAAATTTCATGAAATTCCGAGCGTGGGCACAACCCTATGGGAATTTCTAATAGGGCGAGACCCCCCCTTTGGCATTTTTGGCCAACTTTGGGGTGGCTAGGCCCGCACCCCCAGCCCCCTGTTCCTACGGGCCTGGAATTTACGTCAATGTTGATTATTATTTGTCAAAATTACAAATATTATTTTACTCTATATCCATATACAAGGGAGGTACTTTTGAACATTTTTGTCAAATGTTTCCATAAGTATGCATCAATTCAAAATTCTAAACCGTACAAAATGTTTGTATTTTGAATGGAAATGTAACACAGTTTAGGACTTATTTGCACTTTTCAAATTTCGCCTCTGGCTCTTTGGTGCTTTTAAGGGTTTGGATGCCTTAAATACATTGTATCTAACATGGGTCCTGTTTAATGGAGAATAAAAAAACTGTGAAAATAGTTTTTTTTATTATTATTATTATTTAATACTTGCTTCACCGATGTCTCGCATGACAGATGTCGTCAAATATATCGTTAGTGGGAGTCAAAACCTCGTAACTACAGCTTGACCAAGCTGGAGTTACGAGGTTTTGATCCCCCACCGGTGATATGACATGTGTTACAAAGGTACTGTACTCCTGCAGAATAATCATTTGTTCAACTTACCTCCCTTTTGATGTCGCAAAAAGCCTCATCAGAGTGAACAGAAAGAAAGGTTTCTAATTATTGAAATATCGTTTATCACAAATCAAAACGTTTAAAAGGCGGCCAGACTTCTGATATTTATTTGTTGTCCACTGGCTTCTCTCCCAATTTAACCAATTACCGGTACTGTACAGGGACGCCTTTTGACTCCTAACAAGAGAAGGCATATGAAAACATTGTGAAAAATGAAGAAATTGCTTGTGACAAGCAATTTCTTCATTTCTCACAATATTTTCTATACAAAAAGACAAAGAAAGTGTCATATTTCAATCATTCTAAATTGTCGTCTTGAACATCTTTGAAGCCGTTTGGTAATGGGTTAAAATTGCTTGGCCAGGGTAAGACTGTTCTCGCACAAGGCAATAAATTCTCCTAACCAATACATACTTTTAGTTTAGTATTCGGAGTACGCTTTGTTCAAAGAAGTACGATTTTCCCCGTAATGCTTCCTTGCGTGTTGTCTAAGGATTGAGTGTTTTGCCTCTACATGTATTTAAATCTCCGATACCTCCATCAAATTTGATTTAATCTTACAGTATGTATTTCTGGAAAGCGTTAAATCCGATATTGGATGGATTATCAACGAACAACTCGGAAACAAATGTTTACAGCTCCAGGGGATGTGTAGGGTCGATTAAGGTAGGTTCACACTAACGAATTTTCCTTACGAATCCTTACGAATTGGACATTCGTAGGTCATCCGTGAACATTCGTAAATAATACGCTGGCATCCGTAAATAACTCGTAAGTATAAAATGCTTTATTTCTCAAAGTCAGCTGTCGTATGATGATATGGAGATTATATCTTATTATTTGCAAACAAAAATATAATAGACATAGTAAAGAAACCGTGCATATTCCTAGATTTCGTTTTGAGTGGCCCATTCGGAAAGTTCTATCGTATATAACCGCAAGTATTCGGAAACAACTCTTATGCATTCGTAAACAACTCGCAATGAATCGGTGATATTCTTAGTGATTCATGCTCATACGGGGACATTTTTTGACATGTTGAAAAATTTCTCACGAATGTCCACGGATTAAATGTTCCGTTAATCAATCTTAAATGACTCTTATTTAATCGCAAATCACCCGTAAGTGATTCACGAATATATAACGGCAAGTTTACGAATATAGACAAGCCGGGATGTTTAAAAAAGGGGAATTATGATACGAGATTCCGAGAATGATACTAAAACAGATCAGGCTCCCAAAAGGGCCTGATGAGGGTTTTGTTTAATGGAGAAGCTGCGAGAGGACAGTGTGGGTCCTGGTCAGACCTTGTTAATATGCAGAGGCATAAGATGATAAATATCCATCTTACATGATATAAGTACACGTTTTCGAAATCATTGCTCATATACTATACTTCGATTCAAAATTGATGACAAATATAATCTATGATAGAGGAAATACTATTTAATGTTTTGCTAAACGTCAAACGATTTCCAATTGGATTTGCAATAAAATGAGGACTAAGAGCCCTTTTTCAATGTGTTTATATGCACTGGGGTCATTTCTTTTTTATCCCATCACAAAAAATGACGATAAGTCCTTCAAACGTTGTTCGATGTTCAAGAAAAATTGATTAATTATCCACGAATATAATATTGAAAAGGTAAAAAAAAAAAAAAAAAAAAAAAAAAAAAAAAAAAAAAAAAAAAAAAAAAAAGTAAACGTGCATCGCAGAACAACTTCGAATAAAGCATTCATAAATAAATGACCCAATACGGTAGTATGAGGGTTATTCCGGTAGAAGCAATTAAGTTTTCTTTTCCAAACGGCAAGATTTTTTGTTGTTTCGATTTTAAAGGAGTTACAGACAAAACAATTATTGATGTGAGAAGTGTAAGCTTTGTATGGTATTGAATAGAAAATTCTGGGTGAACAGAAAGAATTGCATTGCTGATTATCAGCAATTTATTCTTTTCTCTCAATATTTTCCCAAACCTTGGGACGTCAAAACTAGGTCTTGTTTGAGAAAGGGTTAATGGTTTTGAAGAAATTGTTGGTAAAACCCAAGCTCATTTCGTTCGCAAGTCATATCGTCTTGTCGAATGTCAGATTTTCAAAAACGAGGTTGTCTTTCTTACAACAACAACAACAAAATAATAACAAAGGACTTGTAAACATTCGTAACTAAGTCGGCAATACTCCTATTGATTCGTAAATAGTCCGTAAACAGTCCGTAAACTAGTCGTAGAAATACGTAAACCGTCCGTTAAATTAGCGCAAATCGTAACAATACGTGAACTTATCGGCAATGTGATTACGAATGTCCAATTCGTAAGGAATCGTAAGAAAATTCGTCAATGTGAACCCACCTTTAAATAGACCATGTTTAAAAAAGCTAGGGTCAGTCCCGTTAGATCCGTTTTGTGCGAATATATTCTTAAACTGGGGTAGAGAAAGGTTTGCCCTTTGACCAGCTTTAGGAATAAAAGTGAACTTCAGTAAGCATACGACATAATTCATGAACAAACAAGTTAAACTGTGTTATTTCAATAATCTGCAGTCCAATTGTAATTTAAAAAAAAATATGTTTAAAACTTTTGATAACGTTTGTCCTCAACGCCATGTTAGAATTCTGATTAATTCGTCTCTATGTCATCTTCAAAATGGCTGCTTACCTTCTAAAATGCCATGTACGCTGTAGTTACGTTGTTTTCGAATGGAACCGACAATAAAATGTTCTTCGAAATTTTGTTCACTGATTATCGAATTTTTGTCATCAGTAGTAGATCTAAAGTTCCCATCAAAAAATGTCGTAACTAGCGCTTATCAAAGCTGTAGTTACGGTGTTTTCGAACGGAACCAGTCATAAAATATTCTTCAAAACTTTTGTTGACTGATTATCGAGTTTTCGTCATCAGCAGTGAAGTAAAGACCAGTCGTTAGTATGTCAGTCTGCGCGCGTAAAACGTAGTATCGGAAAAACCGGAAAACGAGACGAGATTTCGCGAGAATTGGATTGCAGACGAACTTAGTAGGATAGCAGACGGACTTAGTATGAGAAAAGACGCGATAATGTCAACTCTTAAACTTTGTGTCATTGGAATCCGCGACTGTTTATAAAATCCGTCCTCGGATCAATATAAAATCCCTACGGGATGTGAAGTATTCGGATTTTCTACTGTGTTTTCAATGTAACGGATGTTTAGCTTAGAATAACTGCTACAGCTCGGAATAACTGATATTTGGATATTTGGATTAACGATAACGCCGTTTACATGGTAACCATTTTTATATATTTCATCTTTTTTCGGATATTCTATTTATACATGAAGTGTGCTTTTATTGCTTTGAATAGATGCTACTTGATTTTACGATCCTATGCCGTTTGCATAGTAACTCAATAGGGGATGTCGAAATAACTCCTGTTTTGATCCACGAAATGTAGATGCACACGTGGATCAAATGTGTGCAAAATATCGTCTGTCCAAACAGTGCCTGTAGGTTTTGATGTTCTTTAGACCTATAATGAAAAGCATTGAAAATATTTCGACTAAAATGAAAATGCTGATAACGATAATGTTTCTCCCCTTGCTTCAATAGCAATATACCCACGTTCTCAAGCTACAGCTTTGAAATTGGAACAGTCTAAATATTTGGTTTTGGGATTGATCATATACGCAGATTAGCCTGTGGTGATGCAGCGTTTTCTGCTTTTGTCTCAATATTTTCTTTTGCTGGAAAGTAAATGCATCTAATTCTTATGAACATTCATTTCGTCGTCGGCTGCTGCTTTCAAACTGTCTAACAATTTATAATTTTGGAAACTTCAAAAGGTCAATCTATCTCAATGTGTTCATGCCAATCTCTTGAAATGACAAAAGCTTTGGCAGTCTGTACAGCCTAAGATCAGCCTGCATATACCTACGGTCTGATCTTAGCCCACTCATCCTGCTTTCTACTCAATTACTGTGACAAAAACACCAATCAAACTTACTGAAATGTCTTTTACAATTGGCACTTTGTTTTAAACAAAATATTAAGTCAGCAAGCATCACAACCTACCCACAATCGCATTTTTGCTGAACAAAAATATGTGTCCACAGACAACATAGCAATATTCATAATGTTGTTAGTAAATATAGCATGTCGTCTGCAACTCTGTTCAATTTGCATCACAATAAAATTTGCTAATTGGTTCGAATGTATTTACTCTTTCTCCAAGTTGACTAAATATAAGTGTAAGAATAAGAGAAAGAGTGCAGAGGAAACGATACAATTATTCAAAAGCGGTCTATAGCATAGGAGAGTATTTATTGCATCTGATAACAAAATGGATCCAGATCAGTAGTTTAAATGCTACAAGGGCCCTTTTCCATATTCCGGCTCATTTATTTGAGCATGTGCCCAAATATAGTCTGATCATTATACATAGAAGCAGATACAGACGGGTCGTAGAGTCTACGGACTAATGTATAGACCTCGATGGAAAAGTAAAAGTATAGGCTACTGATGATGATCTCTCGTAGTTGAAAAGAATGACGAAGAATAACAAGAGAATAGCATTGATCGTGATCAGACTGTACATACGCACAGACTGATCTGGATCCATGTTTGTGTCAAATGACACCAGGGCCTTGTTCAGAGTTTATCTCGATTCATTGTTTAAGAATAGCTATAAGACACAAGTGCGCTCTATTTTCGTAGACATTTTGACTGTTTATATCATCGTTATTATCGATTATAGTAATTCTTTGAGACAAAAGACCTCTTACCAAACGACAAAAGTTTGGGTTGTTCCCGATATTCAAAGCTATTGAAGATGCAGATAGCAAGTATATCACAATTATATAGAATGTTTTATAACCTTTAAAGTGACATTTCAGAATTATTTTTACATATAATTTTACTTTTATTCGATCTGAAAGAGCATCCTTTCTTATGAAAATTCTGAAAGTTTCAAGCCAAAATATTGAACCGTTTTCGAGAAATATATATTTTTGTGTTAAAATTAAACAAATTGTTGTGGACAACAGTTCAGATTTATATAGAATTTGTCATTTTTGTCTCAACTTTAAAGGCGAATTTTTCGCTTATAAATAACAACTTCAAAAAACTGATAGCATTTCTATAAATTAGAGTAAACAATCTTTGCATCAAGACATACTTTTAGAAAATGAAATAAGTGTGAAATGTCACTTTAAATTTTCAAAAGTGAGAGAAAATGGGAAACACTGACCGTCCGTCGTTGCCTTCACATTTCGCTTTCGCCAAATGCTTTGTATGCTTCAATGTACACATTTTTCATTGAATTTTTCTATTTCCTTATTGCATTTGTATTTAGACCAGCACTCATTCATTCCGTCTGGGAAATGGTTACAGATGATGACAAATCAATTTGAACATTTTGCTTTTTTAGATATTAGAATTCTCCATTTTCTAAGAAATCTTGTATGTATAGTTTTTCATGGAAAATGGAGCATGAAAGCATCATGGACAAAGAAGAAATTGGT
This sequence comes from Fragum sueziense, assembly GCA_963680895.1. Classification (NCBI taxonomy): domain Eukaryota; kingdom Metazoa; phylum Mollusca; class Bivalvia; order Cardiida; family Cardiidae; genus Fragum; species Fragum sueziense. Next base: position 8,971,277 of record OY804608.1, read on the forward strand.
CGAAATAAGGAATGCATTTTCCCCAACATGACTTCTCCGACATTCCAATCTTGTCTCAACGATACTATTTTAACCCGGTACCAGATGTCTAAATTTTAGACTTGTCCAATCAAACACGTTTCAGCCGACAATTTCATGTGAGTTAAATTTGAAATTCTTTGGTCATTTGGGATAGAAAACGTTGAAGAAAATGAAGAAATTGCTTGTCGCAAGCAATTTCTCCATTTTACACAATGTTTTCCAAAGCTATGATTTTTTTGAGGAGTCAAAAAGAGTCGATGTGTGGTAATGGGTTAATGAATACCTACAACGCGGAATTTGATGAACAAAAAATTGTCTTTTGAAAAGCCTTTTTACCCTTTCTTAAATGCAGATCTGGACCGCTTATTGAGCTGCTCGCAGAGAACACTTTGTTAACCCTTTTCCAAACGGTATAATTTTAGGGTGGTCCAATGGGAAATCTACTGAAAAAAGATGAAACTGATAAAGCAATGTTTTTGCAAAACAAAGCACATGGAATATTGAGGCAAAAGAGGAAAATGCTGATCATCAGCATTTTCTCCTTTTGTCTCAATATTGTCTTTGCTATGTTCTTCAAAGACCTTACTATGCCTCTTTTACGCGTGATGTCGAAACCAAGTCTTGTTTGTGAAAGGGTTTAAGTTGTTGATCAATCAATCACTTAAGATAACGTTTGATGTAAACTCTATATAAACTCTACGTAAAATAGATAGGGAAACTTGCTTGTAAGAACTAATTAACGCCAGGCCGAGCCGCGTGAAAATTTGGCGATATTTTCGGCTTGAACTATTTACAACATGGCAAAATCATAGGCTATTCCACGAAAGATATTTAAGGTCGTCCAACCCTAATGAGATTCGCCCGCCGTCGAAATTATTCGGGCGACGTCGAAAACATTCGGCGGTGGAACTTTCCACCACCGAATGTTTTCAACCGCGCCCGAATATGGTCGGACACGTATCGACGCCGCTCGAAAAAGCCGATGTTCTATGAATCTCAAGATAGTCACATTACGAGTATTCTACCTTAATACCTTTCCATGCAAGACCAGGTTTTGAGGTTCCTGGTAGAATTGCTTTTGGAAAACATTGATAAAAAAGAAGAAAGCACTGGTAAGCATTTTCTACTTTTCCCTCAAATTTGTTCTGTTCTATATAACATATACATTTTTCTACTTTTGGTATTATTAATTCTGTCTTATGTAAAAATGTCGATGTTAGGGAAAATGTCTTTCCCATTTGGACAACGTTTTAGGCTATTCCGAGTTGAAATCTTAACTTGAATGTTCAAGACGAAAAATATCTCTGCTTTTCAACGAAAATCTCGTATCTGCAGCTTGTTTTCTATGATATTTTCTATGAAAAGCTACGATATGTGGTTCTCGTAGTGAAATATAAATTTTCTGTTCGTTAAATATAAAGTTTCTGGGCATAGCAAATACGATGTACGATCTCCGACTCTCTCCGACTCTCTCTGACTCTCTCCGACTCTCTCTGTCTTCTAGTGTTGTATTATTAGCATTTGTGTTTGTATCATTATTTCTTTTTTCCACAATGCAATATCAGAAAAGCTACCATGAAAAAGGAATCGAACAGCATTTTCCCACATTTCTATGATGTAATATTTATAAAAGAGGTGTTTCAAAATCTGTATTTTTCCTGACCTAATTCAAAGCTAAAACGTATGATGATTTAAAGCTAACAGGAATCGAGTAAATTACAGGCTTTTCCCTTCCTAGTTGCCCTGCTGTACAAATTGTTAATGAAATAATGCTCCCCAATTAGACCAACTTTGATGTATGGTTTTGGCTGGATAAAAAGGCATTAGAGTAATTACATTACTATCCCCCCTTTTTTCTGAACTTGTTTCTAATCATTTACGAAACAAGACCTGGTTTTGACATTTAACAGAAAAAAAAACTGGAAAACATTGAGGCAAAAGAAGAAAACGCTGGTGTTAATGAAATAATGCTCCTCAATTAGACCAACTTTGATGTATGGTTTTGCCTTGATAAAAAGGCATTAACCAATTTCCAGACAGCAAAATTTTATATAAAGTATACTGTTCCAATTTGGTAGGTGTTGCAGACTACAATTTCAAAGTGATGACATTAAAAAAATCTTACCATTTTATGTTAGATAACATTGTGGAAAATGGAGAAATTGCTTGTGACAAGCAAATTCTTCATTTTCCACAATGTTTTCCCAAGCCATATCTTGCGATTAAGTCAAAAGGCGTCACTGTGCAGTAATGGGTTAAAGTAATAACATTACTATCCCCCTTGTTTCCGAACTGTTAATAGGAGAATATAGTAGCATTGTACATGGAAAATAATCTCTTACACATGTTTAATAATTTCCTAAATGGAGAAATTTTGGCGTGGTCCAGTCACCGCCCAATCCAAATGATGTTGCAGACGACATAATATACGGTTATAAATGCAGAATTCGTGCTTATCAATTGTCCAGAAAATATTGTGATAAAACGGGGAAATGCTGGTTATCGACACAGATAGGATCTATATGTACACTGTAACAAGACAAAAATGAGTCAATGCTGGGTATCTGAACATTCTTCAATTGCCCCGTTGCTTTCTCAAAACTATTCTATTAGGATTGTCAAAAGCTGGTATTACTTGGAAAAGTTTTTACCCATTACCGCACAATGGCTCTTTACAAAATAATGACCATGGAAACACCATGGAAATTGAAGGAATTGCTTGTGACAAGCAATTTCTACATTTTCCATAATGTATTCTAAAACCTTATTCCTGGAGGGGGGGGGGGGGTAAGTGGATAACCCTATTCCACACACGCACTGGTTTTCACGGCCATAACAGGGCATGCAATATAAACCGTTGGCAAGAAAGAAGAGAATGCATTTCCTTTATCCGTGCCATAATTTTGCAGATTTATTCGGTTTCGAAAGCAATTCGTGTTTCTGTAATTGGGAATGACCTACAATTTTGTTGCTTGGGAAAGAAATGATTAAAAATGACATTAGAGTTATAAATTGCACGTTTTAAATTAAACGCTTTCCATTACAATACTTTACCTGTGTTCGAAGACCAGCACAGAAAATTGGTTCGAATTGGTATAGAGAAAAATGCCCCAAACAGCGCCAAACGCCCGCTTTCGGTGTACTGGTTTGTTCAACTGTACGGTTCTAAACCAAAACTACAAAACCGGGATGAAAGAAGTAACTTGTGTCATTGCTCTTTTAGTTTCGATTCAACCTCATGTTTCCATGAAAAGATAAAATAGAAACATAAAGATAGTTTTACTTCACCAAATATAAACAGCCAGTCAGTCTTTATTCTCGATTAACGACCAGTCTGACGACCTAACATGGTATAGCTTTTGAAAACCGCAATGGAGACAAACACATAGAAATAACGTAGAAATTTCATCAAATATTCTCCATGGAACTATTAGGAACTGTCGGTTTTAGATTAATTAATGTCTTTTTAACGTAAGCAACGTCTATGGATTTGAACCACTCACCATCAATCGGAAAAAACTCAACCCTTTTTCGAGGGACTGGCCGAATCTAAGTTGTGAGAACTTGTGGCCAAACCATTTTGCTTTTATTGTAAAATTTTATATTATAACTAATGTATGTGTATTATGTAAAAATGTATTTTGGCAATAAAATATGTTTAAACCAACCCTTTCCGAAACATCTGAACTATCAAAATCGAAATTGTATATCACTCTCCAAATAAGGATAGAATCAGTTACTGTACAACACAGAAGTCAAAGACAGTTATTTCTTTTCTTCACTGATTTCGCACGCTTCCTCTACTTTCAAATCCAAATACTGTTAAGGAAAGTGTCCAACAAATCGTCGTTCTTCAACGAAAGCCTCGTAACTGCAGCTTGTTTTAAGCTGCAGTTACGAGGGGTTCCTTGAAAAGTCGCGATATATCTTGCACTTCATAAAACATAAACATGTTCGTCCATTAGCCCTCGTTATCCCTTTTCCAAAATGATTATGTTCCTGAGTAGTCCAACTTGAAAGCTGCTGCAGAAGTTATAAATGATTATGACATCGATAAAGGTAGTATTTGTATATAATCATAATAACATATGAAGTATTGAGACAGAAGAAGAAAATGCTAGTTATTATCATTTTCTTCTTTCGTCTGTTTTCCCAAACGTTTCCTTTAAGACTCTTCAACGTTAGGACTTGTTTGGGAAAGGGTTAATTATTTCTCTCCAGAAATTTTGTATATATTTCTAGTGTTGGTAAATTACATTAATCAAACTTATAGTCCGGTCACGCTATTAAAGCAAAAGTCTAAAAGAAATACCTATATAGATGTAAACAAGGATGAAAGTGACCGTAGTTTTCAATACAATTTTACATGCGTTGGTTTGAATCTTGCAGGTGTGAGACAGACACCTGCAAGGTTCAAACCGTTGCATGCAAAAATACACTAGTTTGGAGTTGGATATTGTGTTGTTCGTATATGTAAATACTGTAAACATGTGCCATTATTATCACAACCCAACTATAGGCTGTGTTGGTAAATGCTGGTAAATTACATTACTTTGAGGTAATTGATCGAACGTGGGGAGAAATTATCATCAATGATAATGTTTCCCTTGTGAATTACTTGTTGTTGATAGTCGAATTATCGGGCGATAATTTGCGGAATTATCACGATTTTCTGCTTTATCAGTACATTGTCAATTGAAGATAAGCATGTAATCATGAAAATTGAGCTCTGCTTTGAGTTTCAAGCTAAGTTTCGAAATCTTAGATTTCAACATTCGTTGTACTTTTGAACAATATTAATTGGTTTGGAGCCTGCAATATTTCTATTATAGAAACGCTTGTTATTACTGTGGGGAATCACGTGACACAGCAATTGCAAAAAATCTTAAATAATCATGTTAAAACGTAACCGATTTGAAAATGGTTTGACGCAGAGAAAGCGGCAAACACCAGAGGTTTCCTTAGTGCACTTTAGAATCTTTTAAAAGTCAGCTGATAAAAATGTGATTGACGACCAACCAATTTTTTGGTTGGTCGTCAATAACATTTTTATCAGCTGAGTTTTAAAAGATCTACCACACACATCACAATCTAATCCCTAACGTATCTCCGCCTTCTCTGTTTCAAAGAATTGTTCAAATCGGTTACGTATTAACACAATTATTGAAGATTTTATACAATTGTTGTGTCACGTGATTCCCTATCGTTGTTGTTTCGGAATGCAGTGGCCGATCTAAAGGTGTATTCGGTGGGTTCAAACGAACCCCCTCTGAAGCCTGATTATTTCATTTTCATGCAGAAATACAGTCAAAATGGTATGCTCTTAGTTAAACGAATCATCTCTTTGTAAAAACGAACCCACTTCACAGAAATCATGGATCTCCCACTGGAACGGTTTAAGGAAATGTCTAAGTAAGAACACCAGAAAGAATACCAGAAAGATTTAAGTGATGAGGTCACATTCCCTTTGAAACTGAGAACACAAAATATAAAACCCACGTACAATAGGTTTCCAGATTAATCCTTTCTCACACAAAACAATTTTATGTCCGCCCAGCTTGAAAGAAGCGTTACGATATACTACAAAATGGTTATTTAGACAATTGAATGTGTTAACATTATAGACATGAAAAATGTTGGCCACCAGTATTTCTGCTTTTATCTCAATGTTTTTTTTTTTTCAAATCTATCGCAAAAAAGTAATATCAAATCCAGTCTAGTTTAGGAAAGGATTAATGACAAATCGGGACAGGTTTCTAGTCTAATGTCCTTATCGATAACAAAAGAACATTTCTCCGTATCGGTTACCATGGCAACTCCAATATTGACGGGTTCATTGTTCGATATTCGATCCATGAATATCGTTCAACATGACACAAAAATATGCTAATAAGCAGAGAATATAGTCGCTTTTCAACAAAAACCTCGTAACTGCAGCTTGTCTAAAGCTGCAGTTACGAGGTTTTCGTTGAAAAACAGCGATATTGTACTTCCTAGAATGGGAGTCTATTATTATCGTTCTGTAGAAAAAGGTACATTGTATAATGTACCCTTTCCAAATCTACAAAACAATAATATTGGTATGCAAGCAACAAAGATGTGACACAAAATCGGAAATATGTTAATAAGCTGAGAATAGAGTACTTCTTAGCAAGATTCAAGTCTATTATTATCGTTCTTTGGTAAAAAGTACATAACGTCGCATTTCAACAAAAACCTCTTAACTGCAGCTTGTTTAAAGCTGCAGTTACGAGGATTTTGTTGAAAAGCAGCGATATTATAGTACCCTTTCGAACAACTACCCAAAGTTCAAATTCAATATCGGTAAGCAGACAACAAAGATACGACACAAAATCGCTAATAATATGCTAATAAGCAGAGAATAATGTACTTCTAAGCAAGTTCCAAGTCTATTATCATCGTCATCATGAGTGAAAAAAGTACATGGTATTTTACCCCTAGCGACAAAATGTTAACCTATTTGAATGTTCTTCAGACGACAAAAAAATGACACCAATTTTCAAATATGATAATGACATCTTTCCACGGAAGGATAACAGATCTATAATTTTTTCTGAAGAAAACAACAACAATAACAACAACAACGAACACAACAACAACAAAACCGTTAAACATCTTCGAAACGACAGTGTCCAATCAAAGATATAGGCCTATTGCAGACACCGACAAAATTGTTGTTGCGAAAAGTAGGAATTTTGATCATCGTACTATAAAAAAATCATTGAAGTAAAATGATAATGTACACACATAATAAATTCTTCTTTTTCCCCAATATCTAACCAAAATTCATTTCCTTTTGGGCGTTTCAAAACCCATGGCTTGTTAGAGAAAAGGTTGATATTTCCAGTCTTAAACTTGTCTCAGTTAACTAGAAACAAAGACACAAAAGAGAAATAATATTATACGTCATCATGATATATTACCAGACGATACAATTTTAGACAGATCCAAATTAGAAAAAAAATGTTGCTGATGGCAATGTCAAGTGATTAAAATTCTACACGTATTTGGTATTTCTGGGTATGAAATATTGTCAGAAATGAAGAAATTGCCTGTCACAAGCTATTTCTTCATTTTCCACAATGTTTCCCCAATCATTTTCTTGTGAAAAAGTCAAAAGGCGTTACTATGCAGTAACAGGATAAACATGAAAAGATTCAATGAGAAACCAAAAAGTGGGACACTATTTTGCATCTTTTCATCATCTGTTCCAAATTGTATCATAATGGCATTGACGTCTGTCGGACCGTATTTGGTACAAAAACGAATATGGTACATTTGTACCATATTCGACCGAATATGGTACATTTGTACCATATTCGGACCGAATACGGTACAATTTTCGACCGAATATGGTACAAACATTGTACCATATTCGGTTAGGCAATTTACCCCAAAACTGCAGATACGTATATGGTACAATTAGACAGTTGTACCATATTCGGCCGAATATGGTACAAATTTGTACCATATTCGTTTTTGTACCAAATACGGTCCGACAGACGTCAAAATCAGGGACAATTTTGGAGAGGGTAGAACATGACAAAAATATGCAAATTAGATTAGAAATCGTGCTTTTGTTAACGACTGATTTCTTAGCGTGAATATGTTATCCTTTTTGTGAACGAGGACATTTCTTTCCAACGTTTTCAGAATTTATCCAGTTTTCACCACGACAAAAACCTTAAGCCTTTTCACAAAGAAGACTGGTTATGACGTTCTATTTAGAAAGGTCTTTTGGAAAAAAAAAACACAAAGGAAGAAGATGCCGATAACCAGATTTTTGTCTCAATATTTTATGTGATTCACTCGTAATGTACGCACGTCCATCTTTAATTCATCAACATCCAATTTTGTTGTAAGCGGGACTGTGATATAAAATTAATGTTATAGTACAGTTTAGCACTTTCCCAAACAAGACATGGTGCCCGTAGCAGAAACTGCTTTGGAAACATTGAGATATAAGACTGAGATATGCAACATTTTCTCCTTTTGCCTCAATATTTTCTGAGCTATTATGTATACGAATTTGACATAAAGTTATTCCCAAATGCTTTATTTCGGAGACATTGAACTTTTCCCAGATAACACAATTTAAGACCATTCCAAATAAATGTTACAATCCCCACCCCATCCCCAACAACAACAAAATCGAAAAAAGAGAAAAAAAAAACCAACAAAATACAACAAAAAAACGAGAAAAAACAACAACAGAAGTGGCATGAGTACATGCATGGAAAACAAGGGAGCAAATGACAAAAAGTTGTTTACCATCATTTTTTTCTCACAATGACACCCGCACTGTATCAATCATGCAGTTCAAAACTAGTATACAAAGAGGCAATAGTAAAACAGTTTTTTTGTTATGTGCACTTTAAGAGAGGATCAATATATTGATGATTTTCAACGAAAACCTCGCAACTGCAGCTTAAAACAAGCTGCAGTTACGAGGTTTTCGTTGAAAAGTGATGATATGTTACATGTTTCGTTCAATCTTTCCTAATTGCCCATTGTTCTTTGTGACGATCTTTTAGATGGCATTTTTATGTCGCCGATTAAATGGTTTAGAATGATAACTTGCGAAATTCTGTAAATAATTAATTTTTGTAGGAGTTTATAGGATAAAGGAATACGATAAATGTCTACGCGGATATATATTGCAAGCAATCTTGCTACTGAGCATTTTCGAAGTTGCTTAAAGGTTGCGGAAGTCACAAATGCTTAAAATAGCTTCATTCAATGTTTTAAAGGCTTCTATCAATGGAAAAAAAATGGAAAAAGAGACAACACATTTAGTGCCACATTTTAGATTGATCAAACACATCATGGCAATAAAGTATGTGCGCGTAAAATATGACATGGCATTTTAGCATAGGATAATACTCATATCTTAACCATCGAGTAAAAAATGACAATGCTGGTGATCAGCATCGGCTCATTTTCTGTAATGCTTTACATACTCTTGTATACATGTAGTTCAGTTAAGAAATCAGTCATGAAATTGCGTGCCGCGTTTTACGTTCATCAGACAAACCGCGTCAATAAAACATGGCGCACAATCTCAGGGGCTTATCAGTCAAGGAGTCTTTGACCTCCGAATTTAGACCAAATTATCAAGTATTTAGGAAACAGTATGTATTATATACAATGCCGATCATCAGCATTGTCTGCTGTCGTTCAAAGTTTTAAAACGATTTCTATATCTACATATCAAACTCAAAACAGAAACAAAATTGCGTGCCATGTTTCAGATTCATCAGACAAACCGCGTCAATAAAACATGGCACACAATCTCAGGGACTCATCAGTCAATGAGTCGTAAAAAACGTAAACAACTTTGAAAAAATCCCCCTGGACCATAAATGAAGACTCGTTTAATTCAATTATTCATAGTGCGACAAGTTCAAACAAAGGTTGACCCTTTCACAAACCACAAAATTTGAGAGTGTTCTAATTCAAAAGCTTCTGCAGACAATAAAATGAATGTTGATAAAGAACGGGTTTCGTGTAAAATATAGTAATGGAAATATTGAGGCAAAAGGAGAAACTGCTGGTAACCAGCAGTTTCTTCTTTTGGCTCAATGTTTCCCAATTGTTTTCTATTAGGGACGTCGAAGCAAGGCTTTGTTTGGGAAAGGGTTAATGAAGGCTGGGAATGATCAGATTGATATAATTTGCATGGGATTCGTTTGCTTTGGTTCCGTTTATTTATAGCCGATACCGAATGGTCACATTCATATGGTGGCTGCTTTGGCCTAGTTAGGGGGGGGGGGGTACATGAAAACGAACGAACCAAAGCATATCGTCGATGGTAGGCCAAAACCTCGTAGCAACAAAAACATATTGAAAAAGTTTTAGTTGCGAGGTTTTGATCTTCTACCGACGGTATACCACCGCAAGAACGACGGAACCTCGGCTTTAGGACTTTAGTGGTCCGTTATTATGTGCTTAATAATAGTTGATATCAAATGCAACATCTTTCAATTTTTATCATCTTCAATTTTGTTGATTTTCAAAATGGTTCAAAATTAAAGGTTTTCTGATTGTGGCCGAAATGTCCAATTTTTCGTGCCAGACGTATATTTAAAACAATTGCCTAAATCTAACATTAAGAATGATATAAAATACGTATTATTCAACGCCCAAGGGGACGTTTCGGAACAATTAAATTGTCTTTCGCTTGCAAATTGGTTTTCGATGTTCTCAAAGGCCCTCTTCTGTATACGTTACCCAAATAAAAACGCAACTTGAGTGGTTTTAGACGAGTTTCAGAAAAGTAATATAATACCTCATCACTTTTTGACGCCCCATACATAAAGGTTTGGGAAAACAATGTGGCAAATGAAGAAATTGCTTATGACAAGCAATTTCTTCATTTCCCACAATGTTTTCTACCCGAACAGATCTAAAAGAGATAAATTTCATTCACTTGAAATTGTCGTCTGCAATATCTTTGAATTTGGGTTAGTCTAAAATTTTGTCGTTTGGTAATGGCTTAAATTATGCAAGTAAACTACAAGATCAGATGCCATTAAATTAGCAGCATAATCTGGCATTTGTAACTGGGAAAGGTTAAAACCGGTTGCAATATAATCTAAACATTGCAAAAAGTGGTTGATTCAACTACACTCTATACTTAGTCATGGCTTATCAGTGGAATGTTTTGCCTCCCGTAGCGGGGCAATTATGCAAATGAGGTAAACTGTTCTAAAAATAGTAATTTTGAAATTGGTTTATTCGAGTGGTTTATGGATTGAACTGTCATTTTTTTCTAGCAAAAAACTCGGGCTAAATTGTACAGCAATTTAGATTTTGAATTTCTTTTTTTATGTACATTTATTTTATGACATAATTATGACCAAGTATATAAAGGGAAAAGAGCTGAAAGTATAAAAAGAAGGTTATCTATTTTACATTTGAAATACATATTGTCAAATTTTTGACATCAATGGAAAATTAATCTAATATTTACAGAATTTACTGGGTAGCTTTTCCATTTTCAATCCACATGGGCTCACAAAAGCCTCTTAATTGACCACAGTCTGCCAGACGGGCCTTTGAGACTACCATATTCATGGAACAACCTGTGGACGAATGGACACCAAACGTGATCCATACAACCATCTTATTTAACCCTTTCACAAACAAGACCTAGTTTAGAGATGGCTTTGGAAAGCATTGAGGCAAAAGAAGGAATTGCTGATAATCAGCAATTTATCCTTTTGCTTCATTATTTTCCATGATGTGATGTACACATTCCTTTCACAGAATAACACTAATTTGATTGTCCTCCTAAACTCATCTAAAACTGGAACAGACTAAATTTTGCAAGTCAGGATAAGGATAAAGTTGATATATGGTATGAAGAAGTAATGGTATAAGAGAACATCATGGATCATGATCAGACTGTGTGTATGCACAGGCTGATTTGGATACATGTTGGTCTCAAAAGTCACAAAGGACCATTTTCCAGATTCTACCTCAAATGTTCTAAATAGGGAGTTGAAACTGTTTTCAGGTTGCTGATTTTCTAAAAGCATATACATATATGTTGCAAAGATTGAGAAAATAATTTCTAAGACATCATATTTTTTTGAAAAGCCCCATTTTCTAAACAATTACATGGTGTAGTATATTGTTCATACTTCGGGGATTGTTTTAGTCCGTCTCTTAACAGTCCCCTAGGGGTCTCGAGTTCGAAGCCCGGGTCGGCCAGTATCCATTCTGACATTTGACAAAAATCATTTATCTCTCACCAATGGGTGTGAATCATCTATGTGAGAGAGCAGCTGGAGGCTCGGTTTGGATATTGTGGTTGTACTGGTGCGAGAAATACCAGGAACCCACGGTTAGGTGCTCCATCCGCCGCGATATGACCATAGAAGTTGAAAACGGCGTAAAACCCCAATAAATCTAAACAGTCCCCCGTTGGACAAATATGAAGTTTCGCAATTTTGGAAAAGGGTAATGCACCCAAAGAAATATTCAAATGAGTCTTTGTCTCAGGTTGTCTAATTCCAGTATATTTGTCTGTGAAGTATTTTATTTCCCTTGTCGGTAAAACCGACGGAGTGAAATAAATGCATTATCCGGAATTGTGTTACTGTCGAATTGTGTTACACTTGATCGAATTTAATGGCCTACCAGTCATGGTCGCAAGGTTTTTGGAGATGGTAGACACAAGTTTCGGTATAAATGCAGAGAACCTGCATTCAGTCCCGTAGGAAGCAATTTCATAATGGGTGGGCTAAAGCCCAAGTGTCTGAATATTAGCGGGGCTAATTTGCATTTTCCCTAAATTTTCAGTGTAAATTAAGGAAAATTCGGCATTTTTGGCCAACATGGGTGGCTAACCTCCTCCCCAGCCCCCTGTTCCTACGGGCCTGGCATTACCGGCGTCGAAATACAAAAATACATTATAATATTCCATTTATTCACGGAAACGCTTTTAATTAGTTACTTACGTATGTTACTTGTTCTCTTATCAATTAGCATGTACAAATATTTTGTATTTATATATGTGGACATGACTTCCGCATTGAAAATAGACAAACAGTTGGACAAACTACGTTATTTCCTTTTTGCGCAGTTTTTGTGTTGCTAATTTTAGAAGTTGCTTTCGTCGAGCACGCATTTAGATACATACAATTTACAGCTTATTGGAATTCAACACAGCTTCCGTAATATCATATTTCTGTTAATATACAACCAAGTTCATTCAAGGAGTTTCACAAATTACGATTTTCGCGAGACGTCATAGTTTGTATCTAATTAGCAGTTTTAGGACTTTGACGAACGCCATTCTTTGCGTCATAAAGATGGTTTGCCATGGTGCTATCTCATAGTAATATTTATTTCCGCGTTCTACGATTATTGTAAATATACTAAGCACAATAATATAGGGATATCGGAATTGGGTTTATATTTTACCAAGAACTTTTCAAAATTTACTTGAATTTCTTCAATGAATTTCTTCCTCCACATCTTGAACAAAAAATTCAAAAGCATATCGGTTGCACTATAATAGACTGGTTTTTACTCGAGCGTATGTAACAGTATCGTCTGTTTCGAAAATCGCATAATGTATACATTTGGTGTCTATACTGTATTATGACTTGTAGGGTCCAAATCCTTGTTTCGAGTGATTCATTTTCACTGTACATGTATTTGGATGTCTGTGTGCATAAAGTGGCCCTGAAAGACCCCGGTATGTTGATATTTTGTATATTTCTGTGAACTTAAAACCTCTATGATAGTAAGAACGGAATAACGCGCCGATCGGTTGCCCGATCAATGTAACCATATGCACACGCTTTGTGGCACAACAAACGTCAACGCAACATTAGTTTGGGCAACGGCAAGATCGAGCTTTCCTGCGATCTACCAGTGTTGGCGGTCAATTAGACGACAACACTGAACCATCATTTCGCAGTTAAGGACTTGTTTGCGAATATGTACTGTTCAGATTTCATTCAGAAATGCGGAAATTGCATGTAAATGTACTACATTGACCCATTTGTGATTTTTCAGTGCTGACCCCTCTCTAGTTTATATGCCTATGTTATGAAATCAACGACCTGTGACTGCACAATATTTTCACATCATGCAAAAGTATATAATAGTTCTCCCCAAAAAATATATCAGCTGCCAAGAAACTTAAGATTTTTAAATAATTTCTACGATTGAGTCTCATTATCCCTATATTGTTGTGCTTACTATATTTTCTATATGCTAGCATTTTCATTTTGACATCAATTAGAAATATCGGAATTACCAAAGGTAGTGTAATATTACTTTATTTAAATATTTTAATACTGTGTGTTACTGTATCAATATTATCACAAATCGTTAGCATCATTGTTAGTATCATTATGGTTATACCACATTTATATTAAGTATCAAATCAGCAATTTCTTCTTTCAGCATAATGCCTCACTTATCAATTTAAAAAAAAACTAAAACGCCTCAAAATCACTCTCTTTGGTAAGAGAGTTGAAGACATTAAGGTAGAATACCCTTAATGTTGCCATTTTGAGATTCATAAAACAACGAATGTTTTCGGGCGTCGTCGTTACGTATCCGAACTTATTCGGGCACGGTCGTAAAGATTCGGCGGTGGAGAGTTCCACCGCCGAATGTTTCCGACGTCCCACGAATCTCATTAGGGGTGGACTACCTTAACTTTTGAAGGTGTAGACTCTAGACTGATTTACAACCATGTCCGTTCCCACAAAATGACGTCTTTGTCGCCCTTCGAGGGCATTTTAGAAAAAATGTGGAAATTGAAGAAATTGCTTGTGACAAGCAATTTTATCATTTTCAACTATTATTTCTACCACCAAAAGTCAAAAATTCATTCTCTTGAATTTTTCGTCGGCAAAATTATTGAACGAACAAGTCTGATATTTTACCGTCTGGAAATGGGTTACGTCGAAGAAGGGCGGGCCCCTATAACTTATTTGACTTGAGAACTCTGCTTTATTTTACATGATGACACATAACATACCATTTTATTCAACGTGAAACATAATAAATGATATTGATAAAACCAGTACCATTAATTAACAGCAATTTTTATACATGTACCAGCTGTCACGAGTTCTCATGCGTTTTATTTAAAATCAATAGAATGCTAATACTAAATACATGACATTTCTAACATTGGTAAGCTTTTCAACAGCACAGAACAGAACACTTTCAGGCCCATAGGAACAGAGAAGGGGTGGGCTGGGGCAGGGTAACCCCCTAAAGTGCAATGTAGACCGTGGCTTGAGACCCCCGTCCCCCCACTCCCACATACACACATAGAATTGCTTCATATGGACCTGATTTTTTTCCCGAAATGAAAGGACATTACTGAGTGCTGCAAACAGGGCATGTTCTTTTTTTTTTTGTCTCAAAGACATTCAAACAGTTCCTATTAGAGATCTTAAAAACAGGTATTGTTTAGTAAAGGATGAAGCACAAGCATTTTATAAGAAACCTGAATATACAATTTTTTATTCACACGCACTAAGACCCTTTCTCCCAAATGATGCAATTCAATGTTATTTCAAATTCAATGACAATGCAGATTAAAAAGTAAATGTTACTTTGTGCTGACCAATTTGTATGCTAAAACACAGGAAATATTAAGGGAAAATGGTGGACTTTTAATGCTAATCATGCGTATCATTAAAATTTACTTTTCTGTTGTTCAAATGTGGCGTCTCTTCAAAGGCATTGAAACCCCAGGAATTGTTCGGGAAACGGCGCAACAGATAAGAGCGGGTGTAAATGCATTCTTTATTTGTCATTTCAAATCCAAACCCTATGTTGTGGGTACTCATTTGAATCGTCTCAACGAGACGATTCTAATGAGTACACAAAACATAGGGTTTGACGAACAAAAAATAAACTATTTCAAAAATTCGTTACCTCCGCTTAACCCTTTCCTAAATGACAAAATTTTAGGGTGATCCACTTTAAAATGCTATGACAAATGACAAAATGGATGTTATTAAAGATAGGATTTATGTAAAATATGGCAAAGAAAATATTGAGACAAAAGGAGAAACTGCTGGTTATCAGCAGTTTCTTCTTTTGATTCAATGTTTTCCCAAGCCTTTTCTACTAGGGACGTTAAAACCAGGTCTTGTTTGGGAAAGGGTTAAGTGTATCTCTGGGAAAGAGTATAACCGTAAAACTCCCATTTTTGTCACGTAAAAGACATTATCTAATATCATATTTCAAGTAGTAAAACTTTCCGAGAACGAGGACACGTGCTGATGCCATTGATGTCTGTAACCATTTCATAAACGATAGATTGTTTTGATGTCTTAAATAGAAAATACCAAAGGAAAACAACATTTGATGATAACCAGCATTTCTCTCAATATTTTTGGTGATATATTATTCATAGACAAATGCATGTATACCCTACTTTCTTTGAACACTTAAAGTGACATTTCAGAATTATTTTTACATAAATTTTATTTTTAATCTATCTGAAAGAGCACGTTTTCTTAAGAAAAGTCAAAAATTTCAAGTCAAAATATTGAACCGTTTACGAGAAATATATATTTTTGTGCTGTTTAGATTTATACAGAATTTGTCATTTCTGTCTCAACTTTAAAGGCGTATTTTTCGCTTAAAATAACAGCTTCAAATAAGTGATAGCATTTCTATGCATTAGAATAAACAATCTTTGCATCAAGACATTCTTTTAAAAATGAAATAAATGTGAAATGTCACTTTAACATTTATCTTGTCATCAGAAAGTCTTCACGTGGGACCGACCTAATACATTATCGTTTGAGAAACGGCTAAATAGCCTACCCTAAATAGTCTTTGTGATAATTTAGCTTTTAGCCATCTATCTGCCGGAGCAATTTCGGAGAAGTAATCCGGAAACCATTACGAGAAAAGAAGATGTTACTGATTATGAGAATGTTCTTATTTTCCCTTCATTTTTCTATGTCACAGTTTTCACAAAATCCCTTTTTCATTTTCATGCATTTTGTCGTCTGCAACAGCTTTCAAATTGGATCAAATTTTTTGTTTGTCTTTTGGAAAAGGAGAAAAGTGATGTTTTCGTATATTATAGCTTTACAATCGATGGCAGCTGTCACACGAACAATGTATCTCGACTATTGATATCAGATAAAATATACATTAATTTTCTTAATTGTTCTACATTTACAACATTTGAGCCAGGATCTGGAAAAACGTCCTTTAAGGCTTTTGAGCCCAACATGGTTCCCGATCAGCCTGTGTATACACGCAGTCTGATCATGATCCATGTTGGTCTCTAACAGCTTATTTGTGACCTGTAGCAACTTAAAGAGAGGAGCATGGATGCATATTGGACTGCATTTGACAACAGGCTGATCTCGAAACTCAATATTTAAAAATGCTATAAGGAACGTTTTTCCAGATCCAGGCTCATTTATTTTTTTTTTATTTTATTACCTCCGAGGACACAGAAGAGACGGAGTACTGTTTGGACGTAAAACTATTAGTCCTATCAACAATTTTCTTTCGATAGCATTATATTTATTAATGACTACACGTAATTGTCTAACAATTGTGTTGAATGTAGAAAAAGACAAAAGTATGGGAAAGAAATAAGGCTTAACCCTTTCCCAAACAAGACCTGGTTTTGACGTCCTCAATAGAATAGGCTTGGGAAAACATTGAAACAAAAGAAGAAACTGCTGATAACCAGCAGTTTCTCCTTTTGTCTCAATGTTTTCTGTGCCATATTTTACACAAATCCTATCTTCAATAACATCAAATTTGTCATTTGTGACAGTTTTTGAAGTGGACCACCCAAAAATTTTGTCGTTTGGGAAAGGGTTAATACTATGTTGCTAATTCACTAAGAAATTGGCAGCTCGTGTGGCCATGTTGGAAACGCTTGATAGACCAGTGTCTTAACGTATACAACCCATCATTGGCACCAAAGAGCCAGGGGCGAAATTTGAAAAGTGCCAGTAAAACCTAAACTATGTAATATTTCCATTCCAAATACAAACATAAGCATTTTGAACGGTTTAAAATTTTGAATTAATGCATAATTATGGAAATATTTGACAAAAATGTTATAAATTACCTCCCTTGCATATGAATATAGAGTAAAATGATATTTGTAAATTATTTTCTTCTTGAGACATAATCTTCAAATCCGGCACGATGAATCAACTTATTTGAAGTGTATTTACGAGTGTAATTTGATGCGTGTCCAATCGCTAGAAAGTGGTGTTTTTAATGATGGGTCATATACCTTAAGTACTTTAAAATGATACATGTATAATTACCTCTGATTTCTTCGAATCGATACATACATTGTACCTTTGGCATTTTAAAGCGACACATGTTTGATTGCGAATATCAAATATGAATAGGAATATCATTTATCGTTAATAGATCCGATATTTGGCATTTCAATTTGAATACCATGATGCATGATTGTATGAAATCGAATACATCTATCATTGATTTCACTGAACCCTCTCCCAAACGTCTAAATTTTAGGTTAGTCCAATTCCACAGCTGCTACAGACAACAAAGAGACTGTAGCTAAAGAAACAAACTATGTATGAAAAAGTTCAGAAAATATTGAGGCAAAAGGAGAAAGTGCTGATCATCAGCACTTTCTTCGTTCGCCTTAATGTTTTCCCAAACCTTTTCTATCATCGACGTCAAAACCAGGTCTTGTTTGGAAAGGAATTAAAACATTATCTCAGTTACATAACGGACCGTTGTATGAAATAAGTTTAAAATAAACCATTGTATAATTAGCAGAGATGAATTATTGTCGAGCCCGCTTGCGGTGAGCTCGACATAGTTGTCACAATGGCGGTTCGGTGTATGTGCGTTAGTGCGTGCGTGCGTTAGTGCGTGCGTGCGTGCGTTAGTGCGTGCGTCCGTCCGGATGGAGCTTGTCCGGGCCATAACTTCACCATGGATGGAGGGATTCAGAAATAACTTGGCACAAATGTCAAGCTCAGTAAGGCGGAGTGTCGCGTGCAAGAACCAGATTCCAAGCTCAAAGGTCAAGGTCAAACTTGGAGGTCAAATGTCAAAAATGAGAAGATTTTTGCTTGTCCGGGCCATAACTTCACCATGGATGGAGGGATTCAGAAATAACTTGGCACAAATGTCAAGCTCAGTAAGGCAGAGTGTCGCGTGCAAGAACCAGATTCCAAGCTCAAAGGTCAAGGTCAAACTTGGAGGTCAAATGTCAAAAATGAGATGATTTTTGCTTGTCCGGGCCATAACTTCACCATGGATGGAGGGATTCAGAAATAACTTGGCACAAATGTCAAGCTCAGTAAGGCAGAGTGTCGCGTGCAAGAACCAGATTCCAAGCTCAAAGGTCAAGGTCAAACTTGGAGGTCAAATGTCAAAAATGAGATGATTTTTGCTTGTCCGGGCCATAACTTCACCATGGATGGAGGGATTCAGAAATAACTTGGCACGTTTAAGTATTTTCTGAATCTAGAATGTTTTCTCTACCTTACAATATTTTCGTTTTCCAAATACGACATCGGATGGACTTCTGCTTGGTCTGGTATATTTCTCGGAATTTGGTTTTATGGACTTAGCATAAGGTCCCTTTTAGCGTGACGGGTCACATATGTATACTCAAATTAATCCATTCTGGTATCTCGTTATAAATACATAGACATGTAATATTTTGTGAACAATAAACTGTCTCACCATGATCCCCATCATTCCAACTTATTTTGTCCCCACTTTTACAACGCCATTGTAATGACAGCTGTAGACATAGGTATGGTCTTCTTTCTTCAAAATGAGCGGGCTCGACATGTTGCCCTTCGGCATCTAGTTTCTTAAAGTGACATTTCAGAATTTTTTGTCTAAATTTTACTTTTATTTTTGTCTGAAAGAGCATATTTCCTTATGAAAATTCTGAAAATTTCAAGCCAAAATATTGCGCTGTTTACGAGAAATTTATATTTTTGTGTTAAAATTGAACAAATTGTTGTGGACAACAGTTCGGATTTATATGCAATTTATCGATTATGTCTCAACTTTAAATGCGTGTTTCTCGCTCATTGGCTACAACTTCAAATCAAAGTACTGAAAGTACTGTTGGAAAGCAAATTTGCTGATTATGTCTAGAGGCCTTTCTAGTTGTTAGCAATATGAATTACACGGAGTTGGATAAAAGTAATTAATTGAATTTGATTCTTTAGAAAGTTACAAAATACAAATTATGAAAGGATAATGTCTGTTCCATATCAGCAAAATATACTGAACAAAGGAGAAAACTTTACGCTGCAAGATTTCTTGTTTCTGAAAAATTATCGAACTAAAAGCCTGATTTTATTTTTACAATATTTCCATGGCATTCGGCAATCGTTTTGTCGAAGTTTCATTGCCTTGTCTCCTTTAATGGCAGAATTACGGCCCTTAATGCATTTACAGCTAATTTCATCTAATGCCACATACGCGCGATAAACGATTCATTATTTTTACGGAATTGGTCATATCCAGGTTGCCAAAAAACCACAAAACATCTCTCTTATCACTTGTAGCAAGCTCTAATATAAAGGTCTAATCTGCCAATTTTGTGAATTACCCCCCTTTGACATAAACAAATAGGGAATTTAAAATGTTGAATTCTCCCAGCCGAAAACGACTATAAGGCATTCTAGCACTCTATATGTTCTCCTATACCCAATGTCATGTTCTGAAGTAGGTTTTCTTGTATAATAGACTAGTGCGACAGGTCACGGTTCATAAATCTATTTGATGTACAGGCCCGTAGGAACAGGGGGGGGGGGGGCTAGGGGGGGGGGGGCTAAGCCCCTCCAATGTTGGCCAAAAATGCCGAATTTTCTTGACTGTAAATCAAATAAAATAACCATCTTACCGGCTATCAACGAATTCATTCAATTTTCGTAGTTTTTGTTCCACTTAAAACTTCTCTTTATCACTGCATATTGAATGCACGTGTGCTTAATCGCTGTATATTGAATGCACGTGCGTCGTCATCGATTTCTCCGCATTTTGTGGGAGCCTCGTTTTGAAAATGTCGATTTGTTACTATTTTTAGTAACAATTCACATGTATACAATGTTAATTTCCCATAAACCCATTGTTTGCCTCCGGAAGTTAATCAGAGTCTTCTCTGATGAAAATTCGCTCTTCGATATTTGGATGTCGCTATTTACACCGGAGCGCTGTCAAATTCAAAAACAAAAGAAAATTCCGACACAAGTTATGTCGCTGTGTCGGAATTGTCTTTTGTGTTTGACTGGGACAGCGTTCCGTTGTAAATAGCGAATTTTCATCAGAGAAGTCTCGGATTACCGGAAGTGTTCTGCGGGTACGGACTAAAACATAAATGAAAGGAGTCTATACCCTAATTAGAAAGCATTTGATCTCTGAAAACTACATGTCTTACTTGCTAAAACATGTGTTCTGTCACTACTTTATCCCTTTCCCAAATAAGACCGGGTTTGACAGCCCGAAAAGAAAATGTTCGGGGGAATATTGGGATGAAAGAAGAAACTGCTGATAATCAGAATTTTCTACTTTTACCTCGATATTGTCTTTGGTATTATCTACAAATAGTTCTAATTTTATCTAGGTATGTACTAATTTTGTCGTCTGCTACGGCTTTTTTTTATTTTGACCAATCTGAAATGTTTCTATTTGGGAAATTGTTAACATACCAACAATGTAAATTGATTTGATTCTATGTAGGCCTATTCATCTAGATCTAAATCCACGGTGGGTAACTCACATGACTTTAGGGAAGCGTTAACACCGAAAAAATCGTCCGCTTCAAGGTATGTTTTGTTTAATTTCTCAGTTTATACCCTATTGATTTTGATGAGATAAAGTGCACGGAACGCGCCCTTGAGAGGGCTATTCCCGGCTCTAACTCACTCTGCTCCAAATCCAGTGGTTTCTTCAAACATTCGAGCCAAAGTGTTTGTAAGTGCAAAACGAAAGTGGGAAGCATTCACATGCACCGAAGAAAACTTTCGCTTGAATGTTTGAAGAAATCACGGGATCGGAGCAGAGTTACAAACGGGAATAGCCCTCTCAAATGCGCGTTCCGTGCACTTTATCTCGTCAAAATCAACAGAGTATAAGCTGAGAAATTAAACCAAACATACCTTGAAGCGGACGATTTTTTCGGTGTTAACGCTTCCCAAAAGTCACATGGGTTATCCACCGTGATATCTATAGATTAAAAAGTTAACACCGTTTTTTAAACCAAGTGGTGAAAGGATTGCTAGTCTGATTTCTATGCATTTTGAGCATACCATCACATATTCTGGTTTCCCAGATTTCTACTTTCGCTTTGAAATGCCTATAGCTACACGCGAATACTAGCAAGGCCTATTAGACAAGATGTATATGTCATTAACCTCAAAAAATAACCACTTAGTTGATCAATCAATTATTGTGAACGCGATTAAATGCATGGCTTATCGAATATCATTGTTTAGTTTCGGACATTAAAACGTGTAAGAATTTGGGCATAGAAAGATTCTAAAAATAGACGTGTCCTTGTTCCTATTTTTAGCGCTTGAAGTGGGTCGCATATTTCATAGTTCATTAAACTTGACTGACCCATTTTCAACGAAAGATATTGGACTGGCTATTGAACCGTAATGAAAGCAAATTACTACGTGATCGTTTCTCCTCTTTTAACACATGTTTAATTGGATGTTTTATCATCGGCCACACAATTGAATATCTTGTGTACAACTATAGAATTCAATATTGAATATTCGAAAGGTTGTTCTTGTCATTGATCTTTGCTTTTGATAGAACTATTTATAGTGAGGAGGACCGGGAGATGTTGTGTGGTATGCAGAGAATGTTAAAGTGCAGAGAAGCACGACTGGAAAGAAAAGCAAATTTTGCAAATTTGCTTTCCAAAAACTAATAGTATTTATACTCATTAGAATAACCAATCTTGGCATTAAGACATACTTTAAAAAAAAATCGAAATTGGAATGAAATGTCCCTTTAACTAGATCATAAAATATTTTATGAAAATCAGTCGTAATATTTGTTTAGCTTGTGTTACATGATATAACAGTCTTCAAGAATGGTCAGTGTTATTTAGCAAACATCAATGGCCTCTATGTTTGACGATACTATGCAATGGACTACATAGTCGATACCACCTGCTGCATGTGTGCTGGTACCAGTACTATGATTTATCATGTCATATCAATGTCATATCCATGGACGCAGGAACTATGGTAAATACATAACCAAGTCGTTATGTGTTTACTCAAATTATCTTTGGTACACCCTGCTTATTCTTTGGGATGTCAGTTTCCCAAGTAATGTGTTTATTACGATCGACAAAGAAATTTGAGGTTCTACCCCAAAAGTTAACTTCTATTAGTATTTTCCTTGTGTATACAATTTAGTATTAGGCTATGCAATATATCATTCAAAGTGGTTTTATACTTTTCGATATCATCTGATTAGCGATATAGCATTTCGTATCTTTATTACCATCGACGTAGCAATTAGATTACACCAATTGAGCATTTTCTACTATCTGTTCTTTTCTTTTATTTACAAATTACGCTATGCTATACATCTTTTATAGTAGCCTATTGTGCTGGAATGTTGGTCGATACCATCTGCTCTAAACGTTATCAAATCGTATGCCTTCATTTATTACAATTGACAGAGACATTAGGAATACTTATTGATTCATGGCATGTTACTCGTCTACTCTTGGATTGCTAGTATTTATGTATCAAAAATAAGCCTAAATACGTAATGTTCTGAAATGTGTCGGAGTGATATGGCGCCCTGGCTTACAAAGCCAGAGCGCCATCACTCGGACATCTTTCAGAACACCCTGCTTTTTAGCGAGCCGGGACTTTATGTCCGGGGAGCTAATGTCACAGCCCTAGTGTCGGCGTCGGCGTCGGCGTCGCATCCCGTCCCGTCCCGTCCCGTCTTCACTTGAAAAACTTTAACCTGGTCTATATCTCAGGCACTATAAGAGATACAGCCTTGATATTTCATACATAGATACATCTCAACAAGACCTTCCATTTGGGACCATGACCTTTGACCTTGTGACCTTGACCTTTGAGCTTGACCTACTTTTGAAAAACTTTAACCTGGCCTACATCTCAGGCACTATTACAGATACAGCCTTGATATTTCATACATGGATACATCTCGACAAGCCCTTTCATTTTGGACCATGATCTTTGACCTTGTGACATTGGCCTTGGAGTTTGACCTACTTTTTAAAAAATGCTGTTTTTGTGACAAGCTCTCGTATAGGCGAGCTACGTTGTCCGCGGACAACTTTTGTTCTAGATGTGACGAAAATTATCATATCGAAACCTTGATACCACGGACCTAGGAATAATTATAAGTATGTTCCAAACTAGGATATATAGAGTATTAATTTACTATTTTCTTTTGTGTATAAGTAACGATATACAATACATAATTCAAAGTGGTTGTACATATTGGTCGATACCATCTGCTACAAAACGATGCCATTTATCATATATGATATCTGAAAAACACTCGACTTATTTATAAATAACAATGGACCTATTAATACGAGATTAAAGGACGGGTTTCATTAAAGGGGGAATAACACTTAACATCTTGCAAATTTTCCGAGAACTTCGTACAAAAAAAAAATAAATATATATATTATTAAAATATGGTCTTTAAATTGCATATATGCAAAATCTTAGCTTTCTACCTTGTGTATTGGCTTAGATGTCGACGGATTTAAAACCCCATGATTTTTTGTCGGGGGGATAAAAATCATAATAATAAAACATATGGGGTTTTAAATCCGTCAACATCCTAGCCAATACACAAGATAGAAAGCTAAGATTTGGCATAGATGCAATTTAAAGGCCATATTTTCATAATATATATTTATTTTTTGCACGAAGTTCTCTGAAAATTTGTAAGATGTTAAGTGTTATTCCCCCTTTAAAAGTAGTTTAATGTTAGGATTTACATTAACTCCGGCCCATTATATCACATGTATATCGTCGCTTTTCAACGAAAACCTCGTTTTCGTTGAAAAGCATCGATATTTCTTTCATTTTGTGTTCTTCATGGACATTGCATGGTAATAGAATTATCAAAGTCGTAGCTTCAGGCCAACGCCAATATATTGAAAATTTTTGCCAAATATTGGTTGATAACATATGCTACAAGCACTATATTGAATGATCTCATTGAATCATTTATTATTACGATTGACAATTGCTAATTTGCTTAACTATCTAGGCATTGTACTGTAATTCTCCTCATAATTTATGCAGAATCATGATTGGGTAATAGGTAGTTCATAGAGCCTAAGGTCCAGTATGGGTGGCTACCACCTGTTACGAACAATATCAACTATCATAATTCATAGATATATCTTTACTACCATTGACATGGCCAATTAGCATACATTATGAATGGCTTATTCGGTGTTTATCTTCATAATTGATAAAACATTACACTCGGTTAACAAGACATACTTCAATCTTATTTTGTTTCGGAAGGATTTATATTTCGGGATCAGGGACCCGTAGTACGATTGTTTTTTGCGTAATTACTTGTAACGACAAACCTGATTGGCCCAATCTTATTTTTCGTGTAATTAGATGTCTTCTTACATAGCTTACGCAAAACCGTGGTCGTAGGATCGTTGATAATACGGGTCCCTGTTCTTTCAACGCGATGAATTACTTCATCTCGATTCTGCCCTATGGAAACTAAACCAGTACTCTGATTGAATCCTTGAATTGAAGAAACACCCGCTGAGGTACATGTAATATATCGTCGCTTTTCAACGAAAAACTCGTAACTGCAGCTTGTTTTAAGCTGCAGTTACGGAGTTTTCGCAGAAAAGCAGCGATATGATACCTTGGAACGAGTTTGGGACATCTTTGTCGCAATGCTGGCGCTCTATCTCTCGACCATGGACTTGATAACGCTACTTTTCAACAAAAACCTCGAAACTCCAGCTTATAACAAGCTGCATTTACGAGGTTTTCGTTGAAAGGTAGTGATAATTTGTTGGATTGTACGTTATTCAAACACCATTGGTCGATATCACCTGTTACAAACGACATCATATATCATATCACATCCGTACTACAATGGATTATGATCCATCGCGGGACTTGACTTATTTCTACTCTTTGGATGATAAAACCAGGTTGCAATAATGCCAAATCATTATATTTCTTCTCCAAACGACAGTAAATTCATAGCCTATTTAAGCACATAAACATTTTTATTTAGCCATAAAGAGTATAAGTCTATCGTCGCTTTTCAACAAAAATCTCGTAAATGCAGCTTGTTGTAAGCTGCAATTACGAGTTTTTTTGTTGAAAAGCAGAGATATGTCATTCAAAGATTTTGGGGTCTAGAATAGGTCGATATCACCTGTTACAAGCAATATCATATATCATATCACATCCGTACTACAATAGATTATGATCCACCGTGGGACTTGACTTATTTCTACTCGAACTCTTTAGCAAATAAAACTAGGTGACAATAATTCCATTACATTTTACTTCCCTAGCGGCAGTAAAATAGACTGTACCAATTCTGAAGTTTTTGCAGACGGCAAAATCGATGTTGAAAAGGACAGGATATATGTGTAATATAACAGTAATTATTGAGATACTGGTTATCAGCATTGATACTATTTCTTCAAAGTTATTTTTTTTTTCATTTATTCTTTTTTGCAAATCTTTTCTGGTATATGGAACGTAAATCATAACTTGCTTGAAAACTGCTTAGAATAGCATTTTGACCAAAAGAAACCAGTATCAGCTATTACAACGCAATATTTCTTATGAGTTTGTCTGCACCTAGGTACATCCCTGGTATATTACATTAACCCTCTATCTGAGTTACGATACATCATCTCAACCCTTTCCCAATCAGCAAACTTCTAAGATGATCCGATTCAAAAGCTGCTGCAGATGACAAAAGGGATGTTGTTAATTATAGAATTTGTGGATTAAGATTTGTCTAAAGAGATCTTGTTAAAGGTAGAATTATGTGTACAAGATACCACAGAAAATATTAAGACAAAAGGAGAAACAGTTTCTGCTGGTCATCAGCAGTTTCTTCTTTTGTCTCAATATTTTCCCAAACCATTTCTATTAGAGGCGTGAAAACCCGGTCTTGTTTTGGAAAAGTGTTAAATATCAGAGGAAAAAGAGAAATATACGACTTTTAGTCATCTAATTGTCACTATCTGTGGGAACAAAGGACTTTTTTTGAAAATATGATACTGTTTATAGTTTGATGTTTATAATTTGATTTCAATTTAGAAAACGCTGATTAACCGATCAATAATCGATGATTACACTTTGATGAGAAATTAATGCTGCTGATCAAGCCTGATGTTTTGTAGAAAATTGGTTTACAGATTTTATGGCATTTTTCACGATCAAATAAGCAAATGTGTTTAATATTTACTTTATGCAAAGTCTGTAATTGTTTCGCACGCAGATTCGTTTCTGTCTAATGTTCACAGTGTACTTTAAGCAAGCTAATTGCGTCGCTTCTCAACACAAACCTCGTAACTGCAGCTTAAAACAAGCTACAGTTACGCGATTTTTGTTGGAAAGCATTGGTTTATGAGCCTCCATCGTGTACTTATATGGTAAGTCTTTATCAGCAGCTAATTTCTTAGACGGGTCCAAATAGAAAGTAGCCGAGATCGAACCTTTTATCTGTATTGAATAAGGTTTTTTCACAGACAGTATTAGAGACGAAATTCTAAAATTCATGAGCATTTTTATTAGAAACGTAAAGTCGATTATTCTTGAAAAGAAGAATAAAACAAAAAGAGTCGTTTTCTGAAAAAAAAATGGTTTCTTATGACTTTTACGACTAAGATCCAGATCAGCATGCATTTATGCACAGTCTAACCAAGATGCATGCTGCTCTATATTAGATTTCTAAAATAGAACTGTAGATTTAGATTTTGATCAACGATCATGATCAGACAAGGTCCTCCACCAAAGTAGGCTATTAGAACAAACCGATGCTTTTCAACATAAACCTAGTAACTGCAGCTTGTTTAAAACTACAGTTACGAAGTTTTCGTGGAAAACCGCCGATTTTTCTGGTACATTGGAAATTCGCCCTTTTGTTGTGGGATATCTGATTTTATACATGTATCAAGACAATGAATCCTTGCACTATTTTCTTGGATGAGACAAGAGAAATTATGCATAATTATACCAAGGCCTGATCGCCTAGTCTGGTGAGCGGTGTATGTCTTTTTGGCCCTCTTGTATAAAGACTTTTAGCTTAAATTGGTTTTGCGTAATAGTTTATCGATATTGAAGAATTATTCTTAAACACGCAATTCATCCTTTTAATCTTTTAAAATCTGATTAGAAATGTTGCTAGGATCTAGCGAAACCACCGCGGGCGTGTAATTCTGTAGAATCTAAATTACGTTTTTCCCAGATACGATTTAGAAGCAGTATTTGAAAATCAATCGACTCTTTTCTTACCCTTTCCATCACAATAAAATTTTAAAATTTTGTGCTGGAACATTTTTAAAGGAGATTGAGACACCTTAATGGGCGTTGTTAGAGATACCATATCAATACTTTTCAACAAAAACCTCGTAACTGCAGCAGCTGCAGTTACGAGGTTTTCGTTGCAAAGCGACGATATACGAGTATGATATCACACTGAAAAGATTTAGAAATTTCAAAATTGAGAAAATACAGGTTAAGAAAGCACTGGCATTTGACAAAAATGATATTTAGGCCTATGATGATGGTGCTAGTATTTGTGTACAAAACAAACCAGAACATACTCAGGCAAAGGGTCAAACGATGACCAAAACTAGATTTTGTTTGGGAATGGGTTATTTATCTTATGGTTCAAAAGTATCAACACAAATGCATGCATATACCGACAACCCAAACATATTCCACAGAATAAGGCTTAAAAGAAAATGAAAAAAGAACGGGAGCATTTGCACGGAATTAAAGAGACATTCTCATTATGTGTGATATTCAAATGGTACGCAATGACATTAATACTTTAAAAGCTGTCTGGTATTTGGTTTTTGCAAATGCCAAGACTTTTAATTTGGTCTCCAAATTGTTACAAAATTACAAGCTTGCGGTCCTTTAATAAACTTGGTATATATAATTCAATATCTATGTTTTCAAGCAAACATGCTAGCAGAAATAAGGAAAGGAATGGCACAGTGCAGCTTGCCGACAAATATGAAATAAAACTCATCCTTAATAACACACATGATGCTATATCTGAAGAGATACACTGTAATTCCATATATCAAAAAGAGAAATATACATAAATAGTCATTTTCTCTTCTTTTCTTCTTTTTTTCATATGAATTAGTATGTTGTCTTTAACTGACTAACCTTTATTTGTTAGGTCAATGCGTTTAGCATTTTTTCAAGCAACACATTTTAGGCTCGTCAAATTTGAAAGCTGCTTTACACGAATAAATGGGTGTTGTTGAAGATATGATTTGTTTACAATGTAACAGAACATAATTATTTAGAAAATGTGAAACATCAGAAAACGCTGGTTATTAGTACTGTCTTTTTTTGTCTAGTTGTTTCCAAATCTTTTGTCGATAATGGGCTACAAATAAAGGGGTTGTTTTGGTAATGATTTTAAGATATATTCTAACAAAGCAGCGGATATGAAGCGGCAAAGCAACTCCAAATTTGTTATTTCAGTTGCAAACCATATGTTGTGAATACTCATCTTATGAAACCCACAGCATCATAGGGTTTGATGAACACTTCTGGCTCATGGATTAAACAAGATAAGGATAATCTAAGATTCGCGCTATTCATCTATCCTAATCACCCACTGTCGTGTAATTCCGATAACCTGCTTTGATAAATCCACCAATAATCAATAATTGCACCATTAACATGTGGCACCATTAACATGTGGTACAATCAACATGTGGCATCGATGCTTACTTTGCATCATTTGGCCTTTTGTCCCATTATCCTTTCCTTTATGAACGTACTTGTCAAATTATGCGTGTATGTATATTAAATTCTATTGATGTGCGTGTAACAATGAGACCGTGTTCAAAAATTGCTGATCTTTTTGTATTAAATATCATGTGTCATGAAGGTCAAATGTCAAGGTCATTTGACTGCTGTGTTGAACATTCCCCTAACAATACCCGGTTTTGACAACCGTATTAGAAAAAGATTGCGTAACATTGAATTTTTTAGCAATATTTTCTCCTCTATGAATGAGTACAGATTTTTATTAGATACATGTAGGCCTACTGTATACAGATTTCCGTTTTGACATTTGAAGTAATTTTCAAATTGAAAAAGCTTTTAAAATCTTTGCTGTTTTCGGAAAGAAGTTAACACTCCAAATTATCTTCATGACCCATTGTTTTCAACGATCAATGTCTATGACTTTGTAGCCTATGTGGGGGTGGAAGTTTTAGACTTAGTCCGTTTCTAGACAATTCTAATTATCCGTCGATTTATCCCTGTCTGCAACGAGAAAATTATATTTTGTCGGTCATTCAAGCTTTACATACGATATTTTCGAACTTGGAGTCGAGTCCTTACCATGCAAAGGGTGTGAATGAAACAAACAGCAGAAAGACTGTACATATCAGTAAAGAAAGCACCGAGGAAAGCATTGTTACAACCCGCTTTGAAATAAAATATTTCAAAACGGTTTGTGATGTCAAAAACTTTATTTCAATTCGCTGACAACCTGTTTTGGAATAAAACCCCGTTTTGAAATAAACTTAGTAATGTTCAGATATGTACATAAATACATATTCCTGACACCAAAGATATTAAAAGCATTTACTCCCTTTCATCGACAATTCCGAAAGCTGTCTCTATCAACCCTTTGCGAAACAGCAAATTTTTGAGAGTCGTTCAATTTTATAAAGATGGTTGATTAAGATAGTGCTTGTGTAAAATATACATGTACCATAGAGAATATTGAGGCTTTTTTTAGTATTTTTTCTTTTATCTCAACGTTTTTTAAAGCCTTTTATAGTAGGTACGTCAAAACATTGTTTGGGCAAGGATTAAATGACCAGTCGTCAAAACCAGTTTTTGTTTTGAAAAAAAGGTTAAAAAAACAACAACAAAATCTCATTATAAGTCAAACTATTAATGGCCAGCCTTTTCTTGGTAACCATTGCTTTCTTCTCCAAAGGATATA
Source organism: Fragum sueziense (assembly GCA_963680895.1). Lineage (NCBI taxonomy): Eukaryota > Metazoa > Mollusca > Bivalvia > Cardiida > Cardiidae > Fragum > Fragum sueziense. Next base: position 9,002,036 of record OY804608.1, read on the forward strand.
ATTATGGTCTCCATGTGGGTGACCAGAATTGGATTTTCTTCAAAAACCTCGTAACTGCAGCTTAAAATAAGCTGCAGTTACGAGGTTTTTGATGAAAAACGACGAATTCTGATTTTCCAACAGTTCATCGACCGGAAGGCTGATGTCCGTCTGCTAGACCCATTACCAGACGACAGAGTTTAGCACTGGTTTAAATTAAAAGATGTTGCTGACGATAATTCCAAGTGAATCAAATTTAACATTTTGTTACAAGCAATTTCTTCGTTGTCCCGAATGTTCAAATTATAACTTACCCTTTATATTGTCACTGGTGGTGAACTCGGCCAAAGCGAGGGGCGTTTTTCGCTACAACAAGGTACAGATATTTTGCGTTTAAATGTGAGTTTAAAGATCTAATTTTATAGTTTTTCTAATAACAATGAATTTGATCTAAAAATAGACCGGGTTTACCGATATGTATTGACAAACCGTCGGTGTTGTTATAAAATCTCGTAACTACGGCTTTATCGAAGTCGTAGTTACGATATTTTATAAAAACACCGACGGAATACATTGATCGCGAAAAACGTCCCTCACTTTGGCCGAGTTCACCACCAGTGATTGTAGCGCATCAAAAGCCTCATTATTGAAAATGGCCTAACTCGTTCCAAAGCAATATTTGGTTTACTGCCCTTTAAAGAATGGGCAAGGGAAACATGTTTAAGTTATCTAAGTTAAAATAAAACAATTCTGAAAATCAACAAGTTCTCTTTTTGCCTGAACGTTTCCTATGCTATATTATATACAAATCAACTAATCGCTATAACATACATTTTATCGATTGCAGAAGCTTTCAAACTCGGTAAACTTCTGATGGAAAATTATCAAATGCTTTTCAAAATTCTTAGCCCATTCTTGTTGTATAGTTGTGCATCGCTGGCTATGTGTGAAAAGGCCGTAACTACCGCTTAAACCAGATATGGTTATGACATTTTCGAACATAGCCGACAAAAAAACAAGAGTTACGTCTAGGAGAGGGGATGTGGTTTTTCAGAAAGCAGTACTAGTATTTCATTTATCGTTCATTAAACCTTATATTGTGGGTACTCATTAGACGATTTAGATGGGTATTCGTAACATGGGATTTGGGTTTTAACCCTTTCCTAAACGACAAAGTTTTAGGGTGATCCACTTCAAAAACTGCCACAAATGACAAAATAGATGTAATTAAGATAGGATTTGCGTAAAATATGGCACAGAAAATATTGAGACAAAAGGAGAAACTGCTGGTTATCAGCAGTTTCTTCTTTTGTTTCAATGTTCTCACAAGCCTTTTCTATAAGGGACGTCAAAACCAGGTCTTGTTTGGGAAAGGGTTAACAAATTTAGAATGCCTTGCCCTAACCCACCCCCCCCCCCCATTATCTGTTGCTGATTCAAAATAAGTGTGTATTACCACAGAATGTCGAAACATGCTCTCATTAACAACACACAAGAATGTTAATATGAATCTGATTATATGATTACACTCATCGATAATCGATCTTGCTTTACCCAATTTTCCCTTTCCCAAATAGGCCCTGGTTAGTGACCACGCAATAGGTTCTTAGTCTAAAATCTACAAGGGGCAAATACTGGTAATCAGCATTTATCCTATTTTCAATTAATTCTGTGCAATGATGTGTGGATTTTCCTTTTAATTCCAGCTTGTATTGTGTCTTCTGTAACTCCGTTTCATATTGGTTGAGTCAATGACCGTTTGGGAAAGGATGAAGATTTCCCAGTTGCATTAATGACTGCTTATCTAACTCTATCTTTATTGATAATATCATACATGTCACTAATATAGATAGATGCAGTTGATACGTCGTATTCTATAGAATGATATATGATCGCATATTGCTAATTACCCCAAAAGTCACGTCGCTTCAGAAGAATCGATAAAGTCTAACATTTTCCAAAACAGATTCTTGTTCCAGTCCTTAATGAAAGTAGTTGTAAATGACAAGTTAGTTTTAGCCTACCTTTTGTATGAATGTTACATTGTATAGCATTGAACGAAACTATCTAGAAAAAATAAAGACATGGTGGTGTGCACCAGCTGGCACATTTTAACTGAAAATTGTAATACACAATTATAGCGTAGACAATTATTATCGCCGCTTATCATAACAAGACTCGTATAGTACCACAGAATTAATCCAGGACAACTTATTCTTCGTTGGTAAAGTACATTGCCGAAGTGAGATCATGTACATATGCAGATGTCCCGGGTAAATTCTGTTGCACTATTACTACAGTTGGTTTACTAAGATTTTGAAGAATGATAGACATACGACATGTCATTTCTATTGCTAAGAAAAAGTACATTAATTGTAGACAAAAAATAATAGCGGAATAAGTTCAAGGATGAAGATTACAGTGCAACTAGTTTTTGATCTACATAAAGGGGCATTTAACAATTTGCCTAACAAGACATTATTATAAAGTCACTAAGCATAAAATGCCTAGTAAGTTGATATAAAGACAAATGTAGAAAACGCTGGTAACCAGCATTGTATGCATTCGTCTCCATAAATATTATTTCCTGAGCTATATTGCACACTTTGAAAAAAAACAACAACACACATATGAAACAATATCCATTCATTATTTTCATCTGCATCAAATTGAAACATTCCATTTATTCGTTTTGGATAGGATTAAGATAAATATATCATGGAAGTGTTCTTTGATCTTTGTAAGGAGCGGTAACCTTATTAGTTCTCTGAAAATCTGTTTATTTTTGTACAAAGAAACTTGTTTATATAAACCATCCCTGAAATGTCCTATTTATTGACATATTCAGTGGAAATATATATAGAATTATATAGAAAAAAATAATAACAAAAAATAAAGAAAACTTTTGTTGTCAATTTTAAGATCCTTTTATTTCGAAACCGGTTTCTATTAAATCATCAGGCGAAATCTAAATAATAGAAACCGGGTTCGAATTAAAAGGATCTTAAAATTGACAATAGTTTTCTTTATTTTTTATAATTTCTTGACCCAGTTTTCTGGACTTTTTCGTAGGATTATAAATGTAGAATTAAAAATATTAAATTGTACTTTAAACTTGCCATGCATTTATTAATGTTAAGGGTTAACCCTTTCCTAAACAGCCTAAATTTGGCGTGCTCCGATTTCAAAGCTACTGCGGAAGACAAAATGGATGTATGCCTATATAGATAATATGTGTGCATATAAGAGCAAACAGATAATTGAAACAAAAGGAGAAAATGTTGATTATCAGCAGCTTCTTGTTTTGCCTCAATGTTTTTCCAAGTCATTTTAATTATACACACCAAGACCAGGCCCCGGTTTCTCGAACGTTGATTGGTATTCGATTGAAGTTCACGTGGATTTCGTGCGATTTGAGCACGATGCTCAGATTTGAGCATGAGAAGATACTTAAGTTTTTTCGAGAAACCGGGGCCAGGTTTTGTTTGGGAGAAGGTTTAAGTTTCGTGTAGCTTGGTAATATCCGATTCGAGTCTCATCTCATTTATATGATACACCTCCCATTGGAGAGAGACGAATGATTTTGTCAAACAGTCTGGGTTCGAACCCAGTCTTTCGGACGAGACTCTAAACCGAGGTCCAGTCTCCATATGACCTTAGCTGTTGAGTGGGACTTAAAACTCCATACAATCCAATCCTGGATTCGAACCCACGGACCCTTGATTGATGATTGTAGAATCCGATGTTACTGAAAGAGCTGTCAGAACTCGGCATCTGAAATTCGAATAGATATGACAGAATTTAGTTAAAATGCTTATTAACTATCTAAGGTTGAACGCATAGGTCTACGTTGGTGAATACAGAAACGACGTTATGTCGTAGACTTCCCCTGGCTTGCAAATATAGCTAGAAATGGTAAAAACTTAGAGAAAATGCAAAATACAAATAAAAGCTTGTCGCTTCATGTAAGTGACCTAGATTACAAGGGAGTGCGGGAGAAAAAGAAAGCGACCATGTTTTCTGAGAATACGTCTTGTGTCCCTATAATGATATTTTGTCACGCAATGTTCCGCGCTTTGTAGAAATAAGATCTTGTTTGGAACCGCGTCATAAGGTTACATGAGACTTTAATCCTTGTCGGGATGAATTCGGGACTTGCAGAAAGTGTAGAATTTGGTCATACTGCATAGATGGACATGCTGATTTTATTCCATGCTACAAATTGCTACAAATTGAAGCTATTATTTCGTCGCTTTTCAAAAAAAACCCTCCTAACTGCAGCTTGTTTTAAGCTGCAGTTACGAGGTTTTTTGTTGAAAAGCATCGATCTGTTTATTCCTTGAAGACGATTCATTAAAGGGATCCATGCTAAGTTGTAGAACATACCAATAGGTAAAATGTTTTCAACCAATATCTTATATGGATTGGTCAACCTGTATAGGTAGACCAGTTCTCCCCTGTATGGAAACGTATATGGTACACCCTGATGATGTCATTGGATGCGAAGATGTGTGCTTATAGGACGACATGATCACACCAAGTTGTCATAAAATTTAAAGAATAATATGATAATTTGATCATGACGTATTAACAGAACACGATTTGTTGTCTTAATCTGATCATTACTCAATAACAGAACTCGACTTGTCGTCTTAAAATAAAACGACATAACTACATAATAACGTATTTTGTAAAAACTGCTATGTTGACTATGCTCGTTGTTTATGGCTTTATGACTTGCTATAGGTCGAGATGTCGGATTTAACTGCCTTGTCATTTTTTGTTTTAGACGACAAGTACAGATCATGACAATATATTCATGTCATTGAAAACTGACATTATCATATTAGGTGTTAGTTCCCATGTCGACTTATCAAACTCAAAAAGTATGTAAGGTAGAATCATGAAACTTTACAGGTGGATAGATTTCATTATGGAGAGGTGCAGTGCACAAAAACCGTAACTCTGCCGATCAAATTTTTGGAGTTATTGCCCTTTGTTGATTTTTACACTTAATTCTTAATCTTGCCTATATCTCATGTCCTTTTACACATACAGCCTTGATATCTCACACATAGATGCCTCCTATCAACATCGTTCACATTTAACCATGATCTTGGACCTTGTGACCTTGACCTTGGAGTTTGACCTACTTTAAAAAAAATAAACCCGGCATATATCTCATGACCTTTTACAAATCCAGCCTTGATATTTCACACATGGACACATCTTACCAAGACCTTTCACAATTGACCATGACCTTGGACTTTGTGACCTTGACCTTGGAGTCTGACCTACTTTTAAAAAACTTTAACCTGGCCGATATATCATGTCCTTTTACACATACAGCCTTGATATTTGACACATGGAAACCTCTGACCAAGACCTATCACATACGACTATGACCTTCGACCATGTGGCCTTGACCTTGAAGTTTGACCTACTTTTAAAAAAATTAAACTGGGCATATATCTTATGTGCTATTACACATACAGCCTTGATATTTGACATATGGACACCTACGACCAAGACCTTTCACATTTGACCATGACCTTGGACCTTGTGACCTTGATCTTGGTGTTTGACCTACTTAAATAATACATTAACGTTGTCTATATTTCATGTCATTTTACATATACAGCCTTGATATTTCACACATGGTCACTTCCAACCAAGATATTTCACTTTTGACCATGACCTTGGACCTTGACCTTGGAGTTTGACCTACTTTTAAAAAACTTAAACTAGGCTTATATCTCATGTCCTGTTACCTATACAGTCTCAATATTTTACACATGGACACCTCCTACCAATACCTTGCACATTTGACCATGACCTTGGCCTGTGTGACCTTGACCTTTGATTTTTACATACTTTTAGAAATCTTTAACCTAGCCTTTATCTTATGTCCTATTACACCTACAGCCTTGATATTTCACACATAGACACCTCCTACCAAGACCTTTCACATTTGACCATGACCTTGAATATTGCAACCTTGACCTTGGAGTTTGAACGACCTTGAATATTGCAGCCTTGACCTTGGAGTTTGAACTACTTTTAAAAAGACTGAAACCAGACATATATATCATGTCCTTTTACACCTACAGCCTTGATATTTCACACATGGACACCTCCAACCAAGACCTTTCACATTTGACCATGACCTTAGCCTTGGCATTTGGCCTACTTTTAAAAACTTTAACCTGGCCTATGTTTCATTTTACTTTTACATATACAGCTTTGATATTTCACACATAGACACCTCCTACCAAGACTTTTCATATTTGACCATGACCTTGGACCTTGTTAACTTGACCTTGGACTTTGACCTACATCAAATGTAGGCCCTAAAGGGGGCATATATGTTTTACAAACATCTCTTGTTTTCATATGGTTGCTTCTATTTGAGTAAAATTTGACATGAAAACATTGCACGTATATTCTACTAATGTCCAAACTTTTACAAAGATATTCCATAAAACAAAGAAATTATAGTCATTTGAACAAGCCTAGTAGGGGTGGGGGGAGCAGTCCGTTGACACTCGCACAGCAGCTTTTTGTCGTCGTAGGTTATGACGCAAAGCTGATATTAAATGTTCAAGTAGTGGAAACATATATTCCAGATGCTTGATTACCACGTGAATGCGACTTGTTTCTTTTTGACAAAAATATTGATGTAGGAAAGAAATAAAGGATTTTTGTCAATCGATGTACAAATTATGTGGATAAGATGACAAAGCATACGTCGACATGACATATTTTAAAATAATGATGCACTAACTTATGTCGGAAAGATTAGTTTACGTAGACAACCGGTAGAGTTAATTTTCTTTTGTTATCATGACAAGTCGACTTACCTGAAGTCGACTTTATCATTTTATCAGGGTGTACCATATGCGTTTCCATACCCCTGCATAGCTTTTAATGAAGTTCATTTAGTCCTTCTAAAACATTTCTGTATACAACTTTATCTACTCACACTTTCTACTTATTGTAACATTCATGTGAAACTGGTCCTTTATGATCGCGAAAAACTTGGTACTGGTCAGTGCTAAAATTCATTTCTTGCGATCATAGATAATACAATGCCCCACACAACAATACAAACTATGACTGTTCCTATGCTGCTCTGATCCCTAAACTATCTATCAAGGGTCCCTTTAACTCAGGTTTCTATGAAGTTGAAGTAAAAACCCAAACATAGCTTAATTGCCTCATATAAGTAGTTAGTGACTGAGGTCACGGGGCCTGGTAACTTCAAAAAGAATTTGTTTTTCCCCAAGCTAGAAACCGGGCGTCAATGCTTTCTTTCAAGAGTCCCTTCTACAGATTTCACTGTATTATAACACGAGAACATGGTTCCTGAGAAAAACAACAACCCTCCGTTTCCATGAAGGTCAATAAGCACAAAAAGCGATATTGACAACGATCATGTATTAGATAGAGGCTGTATAGTAGATTCTACGCGATATAAACGTTCAAAAGGCGCATCCTTTGAACGGTTATGTCGCGTAGAATCTACTATACAGACTCTATTTGACTTAGTGTTCGTCAACCAATGAAAACATAGGCTTTTACTGTCATTCTTCAAACCACGCCTTCGACCGGAGCTGCTACCGAGCGGTCTTACTGGAATTACATCATTTTCCGAAAAATTACATCATTTTCCCCCCAAAATACATCATTTTTCATAACTGTACAGGAAACGGGGGCGTGGCTATTTATATCCGTGACATAAACTGGTCGGCAGTGCATTTATGTGAAATATAGAGCCGATACTTTCAAATATACTGCAATTTCATTGGTCCAAAAACTAGGACGAACACTAAGGGTGGTATCATCTTCGCAAGCCAAGGGTTCTACTTCCACTTTGTTCCTTACGAAGGAACAAAGTGGAGATAGAACCCTTGGCTTGCGAAGATGTGGTGGTATTTACCAAACAAACTTTTTCCAAGATTACATTTGAAATTACATAACAATCTACCCGATTGGACAAGACATACGTGTTGTCCAATCAGGTGGCTTGTAATGCAATATTACTTCAGATACACCATTTAGAAATGCTGGTGAATACGGGTCAGACAGCACACGACAGCCGTTCATCTGTCATTGACATTTTCACCTGATAAAGTAGATTGTGTGCTTTGTGCAATTTGGTCAACACCGAAGTTTTGCATTTCCAGTTCTTACGGATATATTGCTGAAGAAGTTTTAAGGTATGCAATCCCTAATTAGCTCAACAGAGTCAGCGGCAAAATTTGAAAAGTGCCAGTAATTTATTTAAGCTGCAGTTACGAGTTTTTTGAAGAAAAACGATGATATGTAATCTCTTACAAATTAAAATTCAGGACATGCTCGCGGAACACATCTTGAAAATATCTGTAAAGAATTTAGATTAGGCTTAGCTTCCTTTTTTTCTAATCCTAAAAAAACGATAATTATCAAACAAAAACATAAAAAAGGACAAAAAATGATTAAATCAATCACCAGGGAAACAAATTTCGTGCCATTTTCTCATGAAATACTGAAGTTCCACAGTTTTATGATTAATTTTATTATTAATCTTTAGATGAGTTTGTATGATTGCTCTGCTTTGCGTTAATTCAGGGGGCGTCCTCCTAGTTATCAAGAACAAAAATCTCCATTTAGACCGACTGACTTTGCAATGACGTCAGCATAGTGTGCAACTCTTCACATTTCCAGTTGTTTTTTTTTGTTTTGTTTTACCTTATTGTATTATCAAAAATAAATCTTTGAAACTAACCCCATAAAAATACGTGATAAATTTTCATTAGCTCGCTGATTACAACCCCAGGCCCACCAACCACCACCAAAAAGAAAAAAAACGAAAATATCAAGATGACGACGACGACGATATCAATGTTCTTAGAATTACTATTTTTGTAAACTTAAAAAAAACATACAGAAGAACAAAGGGAAATTGCCGACTTATAGCCTTTTCTCTTTTTCACTCCTCATTTCTACGTGTTCCCATAGATAGATGCACCAAAGTCAGATGTCGTTTGTTAAAGAGCTAAAAAGGCCAACATATTCAACAAAAAATAAATTCACACGCTCACTAGACAAAACATAGTGCTAGACGCCATAGCGAAACGAGACAATTAGTTGCGTTCAATACAATTACTTTGGGTTAATAAATTCGTTTACATTTCCCTCCTTTGGGGTATAAATTTCGCTCTTTTATCGCCTTTCTCTACTGGAGATAAAAAGGTCAGGGGCTATTGGATTGCTTGCTAAGAAAATATTAGTTTTCTAGGACACTTCAGCTCTCGAGTGTTTTTTCTGTGTCTAGATCAACAAAATGTCAGCGTTATAAAAAGGTGGTTATCTTCTGATGACGCATGTTTGTATCCGTCAGTACGTCTGATCTGTCCTCCGTTTAGTTTGTCCGTTCGTCCGTTTGTCTTGTGTATTCTTTGTATTTATCTTTGACGTGACATAGTCGAATACTTGCTAAGAAAATGTTAGTTTTCTAAGACACTTCAGCTCTCGAGTTTTTTGCTGTGTCTAGACAAACAAAATAACAGCGTTATATACGAGCGTATAAATAGAAAGATGTCTCCTTACAACGCTCTTGTCTGTCCGGCCTTTTGTCTTGGCTGTCATCTGTCTTGTCTGTCCGTACGTCCGTTTGTCCTGTGTTTTCTTTGTATTTATCTTTGACGTGACGTTCTAATACTTGCTAAGAAAATGTTAATTTTCTAGGACACTTGAGGTCTCGAGTGTTTTTCTGTGTCTAGATAAACAAAATGGCAGCGTTATATAAAGTTGGATATCTTCTGGTGGCGCATTTTTCTGTCCGTCAGAACGTCTGATTTGTCCACCGTTTAGTCTGTCCGTACGTCCGTTTGTCTTGTGTTTTCTTTGTATTTATCTTTGACGTGACGGTCTAATACTTGCTAAGAAAATGTGAGTTTTCTAAGACACTTGGTGTCTCAAGCGTTTTGTTGTGTCTAGATAAACAAAATGGCAGAGTTATTTAAGGTAGAATGCCCGTAATGTGGCCATTTTTAGATCCACAAAGGCTCGGATTTTTTTTTCGAGTGTCGTCGTTACGTTTCCGAACCTATTCCGACGCGGTCGTAAACATTCGGCGGTGGAAAGTTCCACCGCCGAATGTTTTCGACCGCGCCAGAATAATTCCGATGTCGCACAATCTCATTAGGGGCGGACTACATTAAAGAGAATTATTTCCTTAAAACGCTTTTGTCTGTCCGGCCTTCTGTCTTGGCTGTCTTCTGTCTTGTCTGTCCGTACGTCCGTTTGTCCTGTGTATTCTATATATTTATCGTTGATGTGACCCTGTCTAATGCTTGCTAAGAAAATATTAGTTTTCTAGGACACTCGAGGTCTCGAGTGTTTTGCTGTGTCTAGATAAACAAAATGGCAGCGTTATATAAAGATGGTTATCTTCTGATGACGCATTTGTCTATCCGTCAGTACGTCTGATCTGTCTGTCCTCCGTTTAGTATGTCCGTACGTCCGTTTGTGTTGTGTTTTTAGCTCACCTGAGCACAAAGTGCTCGAGGTGAGGTATTGTGATCGGTCTGTTGTCCGGCGTCTGTCTGTCTATCTGTCTAACTGTCTATCTGTCTATCTGTCCATCTGTCCATCCGTCAACTTTTCACAAAAAAATCTTCTCCTCCTAAAGTACTTGGTAGAATTCAATCATATTTCACATAATTATGATCTATGGGTCATGCTTTTTCAAAATACTTCAAAGAATTTGAATCGGGGCCATAATGGGGTCAAAAATTTGGGTCACTATGTCAAATCTTCTTTCTGCTCTAGGGGCCACATTTAATGCTCAATCGTTGTGAAAATTGATCAGAATATTCGTCTTGATGATATTTAGGTCATGATAAAAAATAGGTCAAGCCAGGTCAATAACTAGGTCACTAGGTCAAATATTGTAAAATCCATCTTTTTACACTGGAAGTGCCAATTTTGGTCCAAACTTTGTAGACTTGGTCATGAATGTTTATTTTGATGATATCAAGGTTAAGTCAAGAAGTGGGTCATGCTAGGTCATTAAGTAGGTCAAGAGGTCAAATCTTACAAAATCCTTTATTTTGCTCTGGAAGTGCCAATTCTTGTCCAAACTTTGTCGAAATTGTCCTCAATGTTTATCTCGATTATATCTATCAAATGATGAAAAGTGGGTCATACAAGGTCAAAGTCTAGGTCACAAGGTCAAATCTTTTAAAATCCTTCATTTTGGCCCGGACATGCCAGTTTGGGCCCAAACTTTCTCAAAATTGTCCTGAATGTTTATCTTGATGATGTCTAGGTAATGTCAAGAAGTAGTTCATGCCAGGTCGTAAACTAGGTCACGAGGCCAAATCTTATAAAATCCTCCCTTCTCCTCTGGAAGTGCCAATTGTTGTCTAAACTTTGTCAAAATTGTCCTAAATGTTTATCTTGATGATATCTTGGTCATGGTCAAAGATGGGTCATGCAAGGTCAAAAACTAGGTCACAAGGTCAAATATCACAGAATCATTCCTTCTGCTCTAGGGATGCCAATATTGCCCTAAAACTTTGTCAAAACTATCCTAAATACTTATCTTGAAAGTGTGGGTCATGTAAGGTCAAAAACTAGGTCATTGGGTCAAATCTTGTGTTTTCTTTAAGAACGGAAACATATACTCAAACATTGTGAAAATTGTTTAGAATGTTTATCTTGACGAAATTTGGGTCATTTTAAAAGTGGGTCATGTGAGGTCAGAAACTAGGTCACTAGGTCAATTCTTGTTTTCCTCTTAGAACCAAAATATTTACTCAATCATTCTGAAAATTCAGAATGTTTATCTTGGCGATATCTTGGTGATATGAATAACAGGTCATTTTAGGTTAAAAACTAGGTCACTAGGTCAAATTTTGTTTTTGCTCTAAGAACCAAAATATTTACTTTATCATTGTGAAAATTGTTCAGAATGTTTATCTCGATGATATCATGGTGATGTGAAAAGTGGGTCATGTGAGGTCTGAAACTGGGTCACTAGGTCAAATATTGTTTTTGCTCTAAGAACCAAAATATTTACTTTATCATTGTGAAAATTGTTCAGAATGTTTATCTCGATGATATCTTAGTGATGTGAAAAGTGGGTCATGCGAGGTCTGAAACTAGGTCACTAGGTCAAATCTTGTTTTTGCTCTAGGAACCAAAATATTTACTTTATCGTGGTGAAAATTGTTCAGAATATTTATCTTGATGATATCTGGTCAATGTAAAAAGGGGGCCATGTGAGGTCAGAAACTAGGTCTCTAGGTCAAATCTTGTTTTTCCTCTACGAACCGAAATATTTACTCAATCATTGTAAAAATTCAGAATGTTTATTTTGACAATATCTGGGGCATGTATAAAGTGGGCCATGGGAGGTCAAAATATAGGTCAAATTTTGTTTTTTGCTCTAAAATATCAAAATATTTATTCATCATTGTGAAAATTGCTTATCTTGATGATAAATGGTTCATGTAGAAAGTGGCTAACGTTAGGTTCAAAACTAGGTCAAAAGGTCAAATCTTGTTTTTGCTCTAAGAACCTAAATATTTACTCATAGTGAAAATTGTTCAGAATGTTTATCTTAATGATATGTAGGTCATGTAAAAAGTGGGTCATGGGAGTTTGAAGATTTCAAGATGTTTGTCTCAAAGTCCTCTCAGGTGAGCGATGCGGGGCCATCTTGGCCCTCTTGTTTTGTATTTATCTTTGAAGTGGCATAGTCTAACACTTGCTAAGGAAATGTAAGTTTTCTAAGACACTTGAGGTCTTGAGTTTTGTTGGGTCTGGCTTAACAAAATGACAGTGTTATGCAATGAAATATTACTAAGCCAAGGTCTTGTAAGACATCCATTAAAGCAAGTGTCCAAACATGGTTCCAAATCTGCTTACATACAGGCAATCAGATCATGAACCATGTTGTTATCCAATAGCTTCATTATGACCTATAGCAAACGTACGAGAGAGTTATGGGTCCCGGTCAGACCACAACTTATGCAAATGATGGTTTTGAATCATGTCTGTCTCACAGGCTATAAGAGATCCGTGTCCGCGATTCCGGATTTAGTTTTCTAGGATACAAGCACTTGATATCTCGAGTGTTTTGCTACGTCTGGCTAAACAAAATGACAAAAAATGTCACGTTTTTATGTAAATAGACAAATTCCTTGCGACGATAGTTTATAGCCGTCCATCCTCCTGTTAATCCGAGTTTTCTCTGATGAAATTCGCTCTTTGATGTGTTGATGTCGCTCATTTATATTATGTAAATAAGCGACATCAACATATCAAAGAGCGAATTTCATCAGAGAAAACTCGAATTATTCTTCTGTCTGTTTGTCTTATAAGTCTATTCGCATGTCTTTTCTGTCTATCCACCTGTCCTGTCTCTTCTGCCTAGATACCAATAAATTGTGTGCTAAAAATAGATTGGATGCACTGTTATGTATTGATAGATCGTTGGTGCTATTATAGAATCTCGTAACTTCGGCTTGTACCATGCGGTAGTTACGAGATTTTTTAACAACACCTACGAAAAGTAATTGTTTGTACGAAATTACGTCGCAGTCAACAGGACAAAATCGTTCCCTATTAGACGATTGGGGTCCATCCCCCTTCAGTTTTTTAGAAAGTTTAAGAAAACGATATTTTTTGCGATAACGTCATTTAAAATCCCAATTAGCAAAAAAATCAAACATAAACAGTTAACATGGCTTACAGGTCTCAATGGAAATTAATTTTTAAGTCCGTTAATCATTGGGCCATGTTTAATCCCACGTGACTTTTAAACAGGAATTTTCTGTTTGCTTGATGTTTTAATCTTTTTTTTTAAAACAATATTTGGCTTTGGCTATCCAGTACAGTTGTATGGTATCTATATCGGATTAAAAGTGTTTTAGCATGAAAATCGTTTAAAAGACATTGTCTGAAATCTAATTAGGGGAAAATGAAACACTGCAAAGTCGCTTCTTATCAAAACCCTTGTAGCTGCAGCTTAAAACTGCAGTTACGATGTTTTAGTTGAAAATCAGTCGTAAGGTTAGCCTTATTTAGAAGTCTCTATGGAAATTAAACTTCAAGTCGGTTAATTATTGAGCCGTGTTTTTCCCACGTGACATTTTTTTTACAGGACTGTTGTTTTCTTGGTGTTAAGCCCGCCCCTTACAATTTTTGATTATGATTATATTTTGGGAAGGGTTAAAGACAACTTTTTAGCATAAAAACAGTTGAAAAGACTTCGTTTGAAATCCCAAATCCCAAATCCTTTGAAAAACTAAAACATCAAATGTAAAGTTAAATTGGTTTACAGGCCTCTATGGAAATTAAATTTAAAGTTTGTTTTAAATTAATGAACCATAATTGTCCCATGTGACTTTTTTACAGGGTTGTTGTTTTCTTGATGTTTAGCCCATTTACGCATGATACCACTTTTAGACGCTCTTGAACATGTAAGGCATGGAAAAAATAATAGAGAAAATAAGTGTTGCTAATATCTTCATTGACTTTACACTAGTATCTTAAAAGTGTTTGTTTGTATTTTTGCTTTCCATTCAACGAATATTTCCACCATAATTCTACACATTTTTTTTAAGTAAGAAATATTTATCTTTTAACCCTTTCCCAAAGAAGACCCGGTTTTGACTTCCCTATATAGAAAGGGATTTGGAGAACATTGTGACAAAAGAAGAAACTGCTGATAACCAGCAGTTTCTCCTTTTGTCGCAATATTTTCAGTGTTATATCGTACATAAATACCTTCCTTTTTAACACCAAATTTGTCGGCAACAGCAGCTTTTAAATAGGACTGCCCTAAAATTTTGTAGTTTGGGAAAGGGTTAAACTATGGGGTATGTATGAACAAGTCTCAAAGATAGTTGGCATGGAAGTGAAAGAAGTGCGTTGACGTCTTGAATGGCAATGAATTTTGTGCTAAAAATAGACTTCGTTTACCGTTATGTTTTGAAAACCGTCGGTGTTGTTATAAGATCTCGTAACTACGGCTTGAACCAAGCCGTAGTTAAGAGATTTTATAACAACATCTACGAAAAAGGTTTGTTTGTCCGAAAATAGCGTTATATTTAACTGGGTACAATCGTTCCCTATTATTCTGGCGATGTCATCATAGGCGTAGGAAGAGGGGGGGCCAGGGGGGCCTGCCCCCCCCCCCCCCCAATAATTTGAAAAAAGGGGTCTGGCCCCCCTATGGCCCCCCCATAAAACAACCATTTTTCCATTTACTAGAACGTTTTGCCCCCCCCCCCCAATATTACAAACCTTCCTACGCCACTGGTCATTCATTCTCGTTTAGATTTGATATCTCATATCAGCGGTCATTTTTTTGACAAGACAAGTAGAATTTGTATTATCGTTTAGCACTCAGTGAATGTATTTTTGATGCCAGTTTTCATGCCTGGCTACCTGCCAGCATCTAATGATAAGTAATGGATTTAATTAGAGACGAGCAAGATATATCCATGCATGAATCACCAATGGCACTTGAACAGGAGCACGAAAGTAACAACAGCAAGTGGTTGGACTATTTATATACATATATGTACAATATATACAAATAGGCAAATATAATTTTGTAACATGCATGCACGTCCTTGTGGTATATGAAACAAACATTCGCTTAGTCTGAATAAATTTCGAGTGGAACAGGTTTGAGCTGATAAACAACTGCAACATCATCAGTATCAACATCAGCAGCAACAACAACATTAACAACAACAACAACATTAGCAACAACAACAACAACAACAACCGTGTCATTTACAAAATCATGGTAACATCACATGCATAATGTTCTATCATTTTTTCTTTGTACTTCAACCGACTATGTCGTGACTATATATTAAACTACTGGAAAAGTGATTTCGTACTTCGATTGACCCTTTCCTATACGACAATATCATAGCTTTGTCCAATTTGGAAGCCGTTAAAGATGAACATAATAATTATAGTCGTAAACGAAACAGAAGTTATGTATATCATAGCCAAGAAAGTATAAAGGGATAATGAGAAATTGTTGATAATTAGAAATCTCTTCCTTTCTCTCGATGTTTTCGTAAAGTCATCTTCTAAGGACGTCAAAATCAGGTCTTCTACTGGAAAGGATAAAGGCCTCTTTTAAGGTTATTGAATGACATTTCGCCTGACTTATAATCAGTCTTGGACATCATTATAGAGAAAGGTAATTAGTTAAGGTAGATGTCCGAGCGTGTATTGAGAGTAGATTTTGACATTTAGTGCTGGTGGCGACTGTATTTAACAAGAGGTTACTTATATGGAAGGCATGGGAAACCTTTGAGGAAAAAGAATAAAATTGCTGATAATGACATTTCGCCTGACTAATAATCAGTCTTGGACATCATAAGGAGAAATGTAATTAGTTATGGTAGATGTACGAGCGTGTATTGAAAGTAGATTTTGACCTTTGGTGCTAATAGCGACACCGGATTTCACTTCTCTTACAGAGTAGGCTTAGGAAAACAGCGGGGCAAAAGAAACAAATACTAATTATGAGATTTTGCCTGTCTTATAATCAGTCTTGGACATCATTATAGAGAAAGGTAATTAGTCAAGGTAAATGTACGAGCGAGTAGTGAAATTAGATTGTGACATTTGGTGCTTCAATCAACTATACGAAGGATGTGCAGAATAAACTGGGATGCAATTCGACGGATATTGATCCAATGGTTAAAGTGACATTTCACAATTATTTTCACATAAATTGTGCTTTTATTCTATCTGAAAGAGCATCTTTTCTTATGAAAAATCTGAAAATTTCAAGCCAATATATTGAACCTTTTATGAGAAATATATATTTTTGTGATAAGATTACTCAAATTGTTGTGGACAACAGTTCATATCTATATAGAATTTGTCATTTCTATCTCTGCTTTTAAAGGCGTATTATTCGCTTATAAATAACAACTTCAAAAAACTGATAGTATTTCTACGCATTAGAATTAACACTCTTTGCATCAAGACATACTTTCAAACAATGAAATAAATGTGAAATGTCACTTTAAAGGCATTCCCATGGTTGTCTCTTGGTATACGCTGGAGGAAATTGAATATGGCTGGACCAATACCGACTTCCCTCTTGGTACAGAAATTTGCATGGCTTGTCTTTAGGCCTTGATCGGTATCAGGTTATTGCACGACAATGGTTCTTGGCCTCTATTGCCGCCGCCTTAGCGCAGTTGGTAGCGCACATGCCTCTCACTCGAGAGCTCCCGGGTTCGATACCCGGCCGCGGCAAATACCCTTTCTGACAAAAATGTCACCCGCCAATGGTTTGATATCGTTAACCTAAGTGGGCGAGCAGCTGGAGGCTCGGTTAGGGTGTTGTGGTAGTACTGGTATGAGAAACAACAATAATCCATGGTTAGGTGCTCCAGCCGCCGCGATATGACCATTGCAGTTGAAAACGGCGTAAAACCCCAATAAACCAAATCTTGTCTCTGTTACCTTATGTTTTCTTATGTCATAAAAATCAATTTTTCTATCGAAAACATCATCTTATTTGCCGTCAGTAACTCGTGAGCAAATGTGATCAGCCTAGTTGTTTGTGAAATCATTAAGAAATATCTATCGATTAGAGGCGAAGCGTACTTCTTGAAGAGGCCTTACCCGGAAATTCCGCCTACTACTCTGAATAATCGTGTCTCTTGATCATAGCATTAACCCTTTCCTTACCGACAAAAAAGTAAGTCGGTCCAAATTGAAAGCTGCTGCAGACGACATTGAAATAGATGTTGATAAGGACAAGATTTATCTTCAATGTAGCTCAGAAAATATTGAGACAAAAGAAGAAAATGCTGATAATCAGCATTTTCTTCTTTTGTCTCAATCTTTTCCGAAGTCTTGTCTGTTAGAGTCGTCAAAACCAGGTCATGTTTGGGAAAGGGTTAATTAAATGACAAAGATCAGTACATTTGTACCGACTAACTTTTGTGTGGGATTTGACATATCAGATGAAAACTTCGTTCTGAAAGACCTTTAGAAAGATTTTTCCTGAAAAATAAATATAATTATGTGCAATTTACTACAGTCCGATCAAGATATCATGGCACATGTTTACAAAATTCACATAATGTAAATAACAGAATACCAAATTCAAAACTACTGTATTTTTACATTATTGTGATGGTTCGAATCTTGTAGGTGTCTCAAAATAGCAAAAACAGGTCTTGTTTGGGAAAGGGTTGAATTTTTTGCAAAATATCTTTACATATATCAAAAAGACTTAAATCATAGTGCACGCGGATATAACATGTATAAAAGAACTGTAAAAAAATATGACAGAGTTATTTTAGGAAAATGTCCAAGTGTGTACTTAAAATAAAAGCTACATCTGCAACATGTCAAATGAAATGAGTAGCCTTATAGGCCTACTTGAAAATAGAAAACCAAATGTTTGTTGCAACGATTGGCAATAGTAGAATGAAACATACCGTACTTAATTTTAGGAAAAGAATCGATTTTGATAAAAATTTCGATCAGACAGCAAAATTCGGAGTACAGACAGCACAATATCATTAAAAACCGATACATGCAAAGATAGTGTTGTAATATTATGCAATCTCATGCTCCCAATCTAAGAAATATTTAAAACAAGGTCTCTTGTTATTTACATTTCATTAAATTTTGCCTTCTATGTCGCCAGGTTTCTGGAAATGAATACGTTTGATTTCAAATTACGAATTTTAGTCAAAGTCCTAGAAAGAATATGATCAACACAGGGGTTGAATTTTGTATTTATTTAATAGCGATAGATGAGAATAAACAAATTATATAAAGATAAAAGTTTTGACAACCTGAGATAATAAACTTTTGTCGTCATTAAATTCAGAATTCCAAATGTTAATAGCACATGTTTCTCACACAGGATACATTGACAATAAATCTTTCAGCGCGGTAAGTAATAGTGTTCGTAACCTCCTGTCTGGTGCAAACATATCAAGGTCAAGATGGATTATCAAGGTCAGCTATCAAGGTCATGTTTTCGAAAAGAAATGTGGTTACAGTTTTTATTGTGCCACTTGTCGTACATAAATGCTCTATAACTCAACGTTCATAACTGTAGACTTGTATACAAACACTTTTTAATCCAAAACATAGTTTTTAACATTTACGAAACCATTTATCGTGAGCTATACGAGTGAATTAATGTCATAACACATAAATTCTCGAAAGGGAAAGTGTTAGTGTTGGGTCATTTTCAACAAGAAGTAGTAAATTGTTTGTCTACAGTTGTAATAGATTCACTACACCTATGACACCTTCATTTTTAACTCAACCAAAAGCATTTTTATGAGTATTTTCCTAAAATGCCTTACTTCTTGTACAAATGTCATAGTTAATGTCCTCTGTATATTGTTAACATTGATATTATCTCATACAACTACCAATTAGCAAATTGAGGAATTGCGTTTCGTTTAAATTGATACCACGATTAAGATCACGCAATTCTAAAACTGTAACATTTTAAAGCCTTACGGATGCATATTACGTTTTGACGTGATTATAGCCAAACCCTTTAGTCAACAGTGGAATCTTTTTACGTATCCACTGAATTTAAGTTAACCCGTTACCACACAGTAACTCTTTTCGGCTCCGCTCAAGATAATTGCTTTGGAAAATATTGCTTATGACAAGCAATCATGTCATTTTCCCAATGTTTTCTTACCACAAAGACCAAAAAATTGTAACATGTCATTCACTCTGCATCCTCTTTGAATTTGGACCATCCCAAAAGTTTGCCGTTTGGTAATGGGATAAAAAAAAACTTCCAATGAAAAGGGGAATGTTTGCAAGAATTATCCTTTTCTCTATGTATGATTTCTACACTTCCTCTTTTAGAGACGCCATAAGAAATGCTTTGTTGGAAAATGTTACCGCTCTTTTTCGTGATAACCCGGTATATTATAAATAAACACTGTGCATGAATGGTACGTGGCGATAAGAAGAATTGATTTAGAAACTAGCTGACAAAATCTAAAATTGTTTTTATCACTTTACATTTTCTAACTTGTTAACCCTTTCAATCGAACCGACAAGATTTTAGACATGTCCATATTTAAAGCCACTGCAGAGGATGAACGAAATGCATAGAAGTAAATCCGTGAAACTCTTTTAACCCATTACCAGACGACAAAATTTTAGAATTATCTAAATTCAAAGATGTTTCAGGGGACAATTTGAAGTGAATGAAATTAAATTTTCATGGTCTTTTGGGGTAGAAAACATTGTGGTAAATGATGAAATTGCTTCTCACAAGCAATTTCTTCATTTTCCACAATGTTTTCCAAAGCCTTTAACTTTTGGGCAGTCCAAAGGCGTCACTGTGTGAAAATGGGTTAAGGAAAGACCTCATTGTGTTCTCAAAAAAAGAGCCTGTTTGGGGAAATATTTTGATAATATTATATAGGCCAATAAATTTTCCCGATGGGCATGTAGGAATGTTTGACATATTTCTTCAAAATTCGATACAAACCAAATTAATAAAGGAAAAAGAAAAAAAACGACACAGAATTCGATACATTATCCAGATGTCTCGCACAAACCAAGTAGACGCTGTGACGTCACAAAGTAATTTGTAGCCGAAATGTTTCGGGGTCAGGCTTCTTTCAATTCCCAATAGAAAATATGTTCGGAAAACATTGAGATCAAAGGAGAAAATGCTGATAACCAGCATTTTCTTCTTTTGTCTCAATATTTTCTTGACGATATTATACACTAATCCAATCATTTTCAACATCTATTTTGTCGTCTGTAGCATCTTTCATATTTGACCACTCTAAAATTTCATCGTTTGGTAAGGGGTTAGAATAACTAAACAGAAGGTACCAAGAACTTGTCATTCATTATTTCTTATTACAAAAGAGACACAAAACTCGTTTGGGAGAGGGATAAAGAGACGTAAAACTCGATACAAACCAAATTAATAAAGGAAAAAGAAAAAGACACAGAATTCAATACATTATCCAGATGTCTCGCAGAACCAAGTAGACGTTATGACGTCACAAAGTAATTTGTAACCGAAATGTTTCGGAGTTAGCCTCCTTTCAATTCCCAATAGAAAATATGTTCGGAAACATTGAGACAAAAGAAGAAAATGCTGATAACCAGCATTTTCTTCTTTTGTCTCATTATTTGCTTGACGATATTAACCACTAATTTAATCATTTTCAACATCTATTTTGTCGTCTGCAGCATCTGTTATATTTGACCACTCTAAGATTTTGTCGTTTGGTAAGGGTTAGAATAAGTAAACGGAAGGTACCAAGAACTTGACATTCATATTTCTTATTATAAAAAGAGACACAAAATTCGATACAAACCAAATTAATAAAGGAAAAAGAAAACGACACAGAATTCGATACATTATCCAGATGTATTTAGCAAAACAAACAGACGTTATGACGTCACAAAGTAATTTGTAGCCGAAATGGTTCGGGGTCAGCCTCCTTTCAATTCCCAAATAGAAAATATGTTCGGAAAATATTGAGACAAACGAAGAAAATGCTGGTAACCAGCATTTTCTTCTTTTGCCTCAATATTTTCTTGACCATGTTGTACACTAATCCAATCATTTTCAACATCCATTTTCTCGTCTGTAGCATTTTCATATTTGACCACTCTAAGATTTTGTCGTTTGGTAAATGGTTAGGTTAGAATGAGTAAACAGAAGGTACCAAGAACTTGCCATGCATTATTTCTTATTATAAAAGAGACACAAAATTCGATACAAACCAAATCAATAAAGGAAAAAGAAAAAAGACACAGAATTCGAAACTAACTAAACGCTGTGACGTCACACAATAATTTGTAGCCCAAATGTTTCGGGGTCAGCCTTCTTTCAATTCCAAGTACAACAAGATTTGGAAAAAACATTGAGACAAAAGAAGAAATTGCTGATAACCAGCATTTTCTTCATTTGTTTCAATATTTTCTTGACCATATTATACACTAATCAAATCATTTTTCAATATCCATTTTGTCGTCTGCAGCATCTTTCATATTGGACCAGTCTAAAATTTTGTCGTTTGGTAAAGGGTTAAATAAGTAAACGAAATTTAAGGTACTAAGAACTTGACATTCATATTCCTTATTATAAAAGAGACGTAAAACTCGATACAAACCAAATTAATAAAGGAAAAAGAAAAACGACACAGAATTCAATACATTATCCAGATGTCTTGAACAAACCAAGTAGACGCTGTGACGTCACAAAGTAATTTGTAGCCGAAATGTTTCGGGGTCATCCTTCTTTCAATTCCAAGGCAACGTGATTTATTGGTACACGAGATGGAATTGTGCCACGAAGAAATGGGGCTTTTGGTGAAGAAATGAAACTGTTTATTTCGTGATAGATTGTCTCTCAGTCCAGTAGTCACATTCCCGTAAAAAAGACAGGAACGATGGCACCAATATATAAATGCGAACAATTTTATTCAGTAAACTGTTACTAAATTTCGGACAGACAACAGTATTTTGTTGGTGCTGTTGTAGAATCATGTAACTACGGCTTGATCCAAGCCGTAGTTACCAGATTTTACAAAGAAACATGACGGTTTATCAATACACAAGTGTTAACCCAGTCTATTTTCGCATAAAATTTATTCCTATTTAACTTTAACACATAGCTTGCGATGCCGAGAATGTCAAAAACGCAAAGGTTTACTCAATATAACAAAACAATATTGTGAAGGATTCTAAAAGCATATAGCCCACGATAAATGACCTGGCAGATTGATACGAAAGGAAAATGCATATCATGACATACGCTCGTAGAAGTCCTTAAGAAAAAGGACAAAATGCAGGTACATGTTTTGTCTTCTTTTCTCTGAAGGGTTTATTAACTACCATCCAATATTAGTGTTCGACCTACTTTTTGGACCAATGAAATTGCAGTATATTTTAAAATTTCGCCGCTCTTTTTCGCATAAACGGGCTGCCGGCTAGTTTATGTGACGTCTATAGATAGCCACGCCCAGTCTATAATGAACCGCTAGCGAACACTAAGTCAGATAGAATCTGTATAGTAGGTTCTACGCGATATAAACATTCAATGCGCGCACATGCGCTGCGCGCATTTGAATGTTTATTTCGCGTAGAATCTACAATACAGCCTCTATCTAATACTAAGAAGTGGTCACGAGCAGGGCTTGCTTGTGAAATTGTTATCCGAAATGAAAGGACGCCCATTATTCTGTGACGCTTGTAGCAACTAATTCTGGGGAAAATGTTTATCACGCGATCATTTTCCTTTATTTATTTCTTTTCATTTCTTTTACAAAGTCCTTGCATTTTGATGATATCAAATCTGTGTTAGTTTCGTTCGTGTACTCTATCATTTTCGAGAGAATTATTGTTGTTATTTCTTGTAGCCTATCTACTGTGTACATGATGTCGATACTACTCCTACATGTTTCTGGCATTTTAGCACTAGAACGCAGCTACAGATTTTATAATTCATGATCGATCAAACTCTATGTTGTAGATCCCCATAACAATTGACTCGTCGAGACCATTCAAATGAATACCTACAACATAGTGTTTGGGTTTGAAAAAATAATTTTAAAATGCCTTTAACCCCTCTTATAATTATGTTGCTCTGGGTGGTTTTTTCTCTCGTATATTTTACTTTATAAAAATGTCGCTAATTATACACCTTCATGTGACCATGTGTTTCTGGCATTGTAGCAACAGTTCAAGTACAACTTTTATTCAAAGCCACCAGCTTGTCATCTTACATAATAGTCCAGTCACGATATTATGGCACGTGTTTACAAATTGTTACAGCGTAAACAAAAGATTATCGTCCGTAATTTTCGATGCAATCTTATCATGTGTTGGATCAAATCTTGCAGGTGTGAGACACCTGCAAGATTCGAACCATCACATGCAAAATTACAGTAGTTTTAAGTTAGCAATTTTGTTGTTTATTTTTGTAAGTTTAGTGTTCGTCCTATTTTTGGACCAATGAAATTGCAGTATATTTGAAAATTCCGACGCTATATTTCACATAAACGCACTGCCGGTCAGTTTATACATAGCCACGCCCCCGTTTCCTGTGCAGTTATGAAAAATGATGTAAATTTTTTGGGAAAATGATGTAATCTTTGGGAAAATGGTGTAATTCCAGTAAGATCCGCTTGATAGTAGCTCCGGTCTGAGGCGTGGTTTGAAGAGCGAATGTTTTCATTGGCTGACGAACACTAAGTCAGATAGAGTCTGTATAGTAGATTCTACGCGACATAAACGTTCAAAGGCTGCGCCTTTTGAACGTTTATATCGCGTAGAATCAACTATACAGACTCTATCTTATACATAGATGTGCCATATCCTGCCCGAACTATAGCACCAGTTCCAATTCAACTTCCACTCCAAGCCACCAGCTTTACCTCCTACTTAGATGATGTTTTGACGATTTATTCATTGATGATAAACAAATGTTTCGTCATCTGTCAACAACAAATCTCGCTAAATATGGAGCTTAAATCATACATAAAAATGTTTAGATGGTTTGTTCATTGATGGAAAACAAATGGTTTGTCATCTGTCAGAAACAGTATCAGCCAAGCATAGAGTCGAACCCACGTGTTTCTATTAGAGACGTCATAACGTGCTCTTGTATTGGAATCGAGCAATTCACATGGGCGGATCTAGAGGGGGTCGGGGGGGGGGGGGGGTCCAGACCCCCCTGGAATTGGGCGAAAATTAAATTTTGACTATATAATTTGTTGTCACATTACATATTTAATACATTTTAAGCCATCATTTGGGCTTTGACCCCCCCCCTGGAAAAATCATTTGGGCTTTGACCCCCCCCCCCCCCCCTGGAAAAAAATCCTGGATCCGCCCTTGATTCAGTCCCACACAATAATGCCTTTTGACGCCCTACAACATGTAGGCTTGGAAAAATCATTGTGGAAAATGAAGAAATTGCTTTTGACAAGCGATTTCATCATTCCCCATAATGTTTTCTATCCAAAAAACATCAAAAGTTTTAATTTGATTCTCTAGAATTCGTCGCCTTCAACATCTTTGAATTTGAACAAGCCCCATATTTTGCCGTCTGGTAATGGGATGAACTACAGTTGCATGCCTAAAACCTCTACTTTTAACCTTTTCCAAACGACAAAATTTTAGGGTGATGCACTTCAAAACTGCCACATATGACAAAATGGTACGTTATAAAAGATTTGTGTAAAATATCGTATAGAAAATATTGAGACAAAAGGAGAAACTGCTGGTTATCAGCAGTTTCTTCTTTTGTTTCAATGTTTTCCCAAGCCTTTTCTATTAGGGACGTCAAAACCAGGGGCCCATATTACTAACGATCGTACGTTTGATTTTTGCATTATTACTTGTAACAACAGCCCTGATTGGCTCGGTCCAATTTCTCGTGCAATCAGATGTCTTGTTACACAGTTTACACAAAAGCTTGATCGTAAGATGTTTAGTAATACGGGACCCAGGTCTTGTTTGGGAAAGGGTTAAAAAATACAATTGAAAAAAATCTGTGATCATCAAGTCAATAAACCTGTACTTTCTATTTTCAGAATCCTTCAGCCTGACGACATTTTCCAGAAACAGACGACAAATGTCTAAGTAATAAAACAAATCACATGGGAAGCCGTAGATATGTGCAAGAGAGACGAACATTTCAAAATAAATTCAATTTTGTCAGATTTGCGGAGATAAAACCCAGCGAACGCGCACATTAACAACCGAATAACTAAAATCAATGTTCAAAACGGGAATTTGGGAATATTCGTTGATGTTATCACGATTAAAAGAATAAAAATTAAATGTTAAAATTTACATAAATCACTCTGCATGCGATTTGTAGCATTGATATGCTAGTTGGATAACTAGAAACGTGAAATTATGTAATTTGTGGTGCAAAGCAGCCGCGCAATCCTGAATTTTACTGTTTGAAATGTCTTACTAGAAGTGGTTTAACGATGGAAAAAGTAAGATATAAAGGAATGATTGATCAATAAATGTGAACGATTCGGAAGTTAACAAGTGCTTAGGTTGTGGTTGTAAAATATTTGCAAAAAAGAATTGAAAACAAATCGTGGAGACATACCAAAAATGATTCGTTAATGGCAGTAAAACGGAACCGGAAGTGCTTACTTGCGCGATGGACTAAGACATGCGCAAGTGTGACGTCATATTACACTAGTGACGTAAGCCAGATATGAAGAGGCAAAACGTTCGTACTTTATCGCTGATCGTATGTACCTTCACCTATCTACTAATTGGAGCCGCGATCTTTGATGCCTTTGAGTCCAAGTTCGAACGAGACGAAAGCACACGACTAAAGACACAGGAATTGATGATACGAGAACGTTACAACATGTCGGATACGGATTTTCACAGGATCCGGTTAAATATAATCAAATCGGTGCCTTATAAGGCCGGGACACAGTGGAAATTTGCTGGAGCATTTTATTTTGCTCTTACAGTCATTACCACCATTGGTAAGTATGGTTTATTTTCATTGATTCTTTAAAAAGGCTTTATCAAGTAAAGGTCAGGGGCCCGTACTATCAACGATCTTACGACCATGTTTTTTCGTAAGCTGCGTAACAAAACGTCTGATTGCACGAAACATCAGATTGGACCAATCAGGTTTGTTGTTGCAAGTAATTATGCAAAAAATAATCGTACGACCGTTGATAATATGGGCCCTAATACGGGCCCGGAGCCGTATTCACCAACAGCTCCAAGATCGTCTAAAACGATACATGTATTACTTTACAAGCCGTTTTGACTGATCGAGACGTATGCCTCGGTCTTGTCTCGGTCTCAGATGTCTCGGTCTCAGATAATCCGAGTTTTCTCTGATGAAATTCGCTCTTTGATATGATGATGTCGCTCATGTCTTAAATGAGCGACATCAACATATCAAAGAGCGAATTTCATCAGAGAAAACTCGGATTGTGTCTCAGATTTCTTGTTGTGTAATTTCATACTCATACTTTGAATAAGACTGGTCGCAGTCGCTAAATATAATTTCTATTTTTGGATTTTATTACAAGCAATTTGATTAAACTACACAAATGTCAGATTGATTGTTGTTTAATCTAAGAATTAACTGAATGAAAACAAATCGGTGCATACAAAGCCACAGTACCTCATGTTCACACGACATATGGGTTTATATATGTGACCCGTCACGCTAAAAGGGACCTTATCAGAAATCCAAAATCCAAATATTGACAAACTTGTCAGACTCAGCACAGGTCAACCAGATATTGTGATATGCGAAAAATGAATATATAGTAATATTACGAAGTGGATTTTGTCTTCCACTCGCAACAACACAGGGTCGACTATAACAGCAGCCTATCATGTTGGTATGTGGGTTTGTAGTCGCCATATATGAACACAGTTGTAGGTTTTTGAAATTTAATTATCAACAAATGATTCAACAAAGTGATGTCCACAAAGTAAATTGTCACAAAGTTTGTTCTAAAACTGTTAAAAGTAATGTTAAGTCCAAATATCACCAAGGTATCACTTAGGTTAATGTCACAAAGTTTTCTTTAATTTCTGGTTCACTAAGATTTCTAAATTGTGTTGTTTTAACGCCAAAGGTAAATTTATAACTGATTCTGACTTTCTAAAATTCTCTCAAAGACTGAGACATCACATGACTTCTCAATCAACCAAACAACCAATCAGATGGATTCTACAAAATGCATCTCAAGTAAAAAGTGTCATTTGTTCTGATTGGTCAATAATATGACCACTGATAGAATAGCATTTTCTTCCAAGATTGCATAAGATCAAAAGAATATATCACCTACTTATGATAATGATTGGGCAATGCAAACAGTAGGGATTTTACTGCATAGTTCTGCAAGCTTAATTATAATAACATCTTGATAAGAATCTAAATGGCTTCATATGCTGTCCATAAGGTGTTATGTAATATAAAAGACTAAATAAGATATATGATGAAAAACTGAAAATCTAAATAATGTAACAAATGTTGAAAATAGCTAAATTATGAATATTGATTTGAGATCTGTAGAGAAAAAGCTGCGTTTTGATACTAAACATGATTTATTGATTAGTATATTTTGAATTCTGTACAATTAACAATTTCTGAAAATTTTACAGAAATTCAAAATATAATAGTAAGATAGGAAAAATATTCCAAATTCAGAAAAGTATATAAAAGTGAAAAATATCGGCCCTAGTCTGGCTGCGCGGACTGCGCAGACTGACTAGGGTCGATATTTTTCACACATCCGATAAGGTACCTTTTTCGCGTGACGGGTCACATATATAATAGCACTTATAGTTTGTAACTGTTTTAATATGTATGTTTGCCGTTTCAGTCCTTGAGATCGACAAGTATCCGATCTTTTCTGTTTCTCTTTGGTCGTTATAACAGATTACTAGTATGTAGAAGATCTATGGGATCTAAGTGGATCTTGAACAGGCAGTAACATCGGTCGCTCGAGTTTGAGTTTATTGGGGTTTTACGCCGTTTTCAACTACCAGGGTCATATCGCGGCGGCTGGAGCACCTACCCATGGATTCCTGTTGTTTCTCAAACCAGTACTACTACAACACCCTTACCGAGCCTCCAGCTGCTCGCCCACTTAGTCGGTCGCTCGAGATCCTACTTGTTCGTAATTGTCATTTCTGCATCTTTCGAATTTTCAGACTTATTCATTTTATTTCATTTTACCTGTCGCGTATACCAGATAGCGGTTTTTGATATGAATCCACTATTCCCTGATGTCTGATCAGAATGGTATCACCAATAACGTGTTTATTACTAAATATGAATGCGGATAACAATAATTGATGCTAGCGAATGATTCTGTTATAAACTTCATTGAGCACAGGCATACTTAAACATGTATTATTATTTCGTTGGTTATTACTTTCGAAAACGTTTGAACGTTATTGGCAGGTCGTTTAACGCAAACTCAATCAGATGTTTTTGACGTTTACGGACATAAATTCCCTATTGACTGATCAGAATGATATTTATGATATATCACCAATTACGTGTTTATTACTTAATCTGAATGTCTGAATGTCGATAACACTAATTGATGATAGCGAACGATTCTGCTATAGATGGGGATTAACTATTCCATTGTGCATTAATCCGAGTCTTCTCTGATGTAAATATGCTCTTTGATATTTTGATTTTTCGCTATTTACATAGCGAAAAATCAAAATATCAAAGAGCGTATTTACATCAGAGAAGACTCGGATTAATTGAGCATATTCCTACATCATAGCAACAGAAAGAAGATGACATGTTTTTACGTGATCCCTACTCTTCCACGATGGCTGATCAGAACGATGATATCACCGATGCTTATTACTAAATCTGAATACCGATAACAATGATTGGGTCCCTTGACAGCCAGAAGTGGTTATCAGCAGTTAAAATTTAACTGCTGGTTGCCACTTCTGGCTGTCAAGGGACGTATAATAATAATAATAATAATAATAATAATAATAATAATAATAATAATGTAAGTCTACGAGTCCATCATAAATGGAAATTAACTTTTTTTTGAGCATCGTCTTCGCTAGCCAAGGGTTTTGCCTCCACTTTATTCCTTACGAACGTAAGGAATAAAGTGGAGGTAGAACCCATGGCTTGCGAAGATGATTGAGCATAAGCTTGTATGTGAAATTTTGTCGTTGGTTACTTTCGTAAACGTTTTAACGTTAGACCACTTCCGATTCATTTAAAGTAACTTCAATCCGACGTATTTTAACGTGACTCCCCTAACGTAACCCCTAATGACAGATCAGAATGACGATTTTATGATACACCACGAATAACATATTTATCACTAAATCTGAATGGCGATATTTAAAATCGATGATACTGAACGATTTTATCATAAATGTCTGATCAGACTTTTTTACGTGAAGCCACTATTCCCTGATGGCTGATCAGAATGGCTGATCAGAATGACGATATTAATGATACATCATCAATAACATTTTACTACAAAATCGGAATGCCGATAATATAATTGATGATTGTCAACGATATTTTACTAGACTCCACTAATCCCTAACGGCAGATCGGAATGACGATATTTATGACATATCATCAATAACATTGTTAGATCTATTACTCCGAATATAAATCCGAATACCGACAACAATAATTGATGCTAGTGAACGATTCTGCTTTAAATGGAGATTAGCTATTCCTTTTAGCATCGACTTATATGTACATGTACGTGCGCTCGTATACTTTTATCGTTGGTTACTGTCGAAAACGTTTAACGTTAGACTAATCGTGATTCGTTTAGCGCAATAAAATAAAAATCAGACGTGTTTTAACGTTACCCCTACAAATCCCCAATGACTGATCTGAATGAAGATATTAATGATACATCACCAATAACATATTTATTACGAAGTCTGAATGTCAATAACAATAATTGACGATGGTCAACAACTCTACCATGACAGGAAATTAACTTTTTCATTGAGTTTCATATTCGCAAGGCAAGGGTTTTACCTCCACTTTATTCCTTACGAACGTAAGGAATAAAGTGAAGGCAGCACCATTGGCCTGCGAAGATGATAGAGCATAGGCATTTCAATGTAAGACTACTTGCGATTCGTTAGAACACAATTACAATCAGAGGTGTTTTACGTGACCCCTACAAATCCCCAATTGCTGATCTGAATGGGGATATTAATGATACATCACCAATGAAATGTTTATTACTAAATCTCAATGTCGACAACAATAATTGATAATAGTGAACGATTTCACCCTAATTGAGATTGACTATTCCATTTAGCATAGACATACATGTATGATTATATCATTGGTAAGACCAGAACCACAGATGAGATGCAAAATAGCATTCATTGTTAAAGTGACATTTCACTTTTTTTTCAATTTATAAAATAATATCTTGATGTAAAGATTGTTTATTCTAATGCGTAGAAATGCCATTAGTTTTTTGAAGTTGTTATTTATAAGCGAAAAATACGCCTTTAATGTTGAGACAGAAATGACAAATTCTATATGAATCTGAACTGT
Organism: Fragum sueziense; assembly: GCA_963680895.1. Lineage (NCBI taxonomy): Eukaryota > Metazoa > Mollusca > Bivalvia > Cardiida > Cardiidae > Fragum > Fragum sueziense. Next base: position 9,033,120 of record OY804608.1, read on the forward strand.
TGTCCACAACAATTTGTTTATTTTTAGCACAAAAATATATATTTCTCGTAAACGGTTCAATATTTTGGCTTGAAATTTTCAGAATTTTCATAAGACAACATGGTCTTTCAGATAGAATAAAAATAAAATTTATGTACAAATAATTGTGAAATGTCACTTTAACCAAACACTATCTGACAACTCAAATTTCTACAAATATTGAGTTTTGTAAATCGTCGCTATTCATCGAAAATCTCTTACCGGTATCTGCTGCTTGTTTTAAGCTGCAGATACGAGGTTTTCGTTGAAAATCAGCGATTTAATCAACGGATAGCCTGTCTAGTAGTCAATAAAATGTTCCGTTGTTTCAAAGACAAATATTCATTAAATCAAAATAAAATTTCTTTTGTGATTATGTTTGCCAAACTAATTTATTTCAAATATATTTCAATTTAGTTCATTAGATTTACTATCTAGAAATAGCCTAGCCAAATATGTCAAAGAGTATGCTATAATGTAAACTTCATTTACATGAAAATACGCTCGTACAATGGAAATGAAGAAATTCTCGTCTAGTTGTTTACTTTTTTACACCCTTTTCTGAAACGGCCAATAACAAACATTTTATTGCCCAGTACATTGTACAACACTGACATATGGCTCACCTGTGAGCGAGGTAACGTCTATAATGTATTATGGAGTATTTCTGGAGAAGTCAGGTCCGTGAAGTTAGCAGCCCAGCAGCCTAGCAGCCTAGCAGAGCTTGGGAAGTCTATTTTTCCCAGACTTTGTCATCATTTCACCTGCTGGATCAATAACATCAATAGAGCAGAGTTTTTGCCACTTTTAAAAATTATATAACATTTTCCTAACAAATCCTGGTTTTGAAGTTCTGTGTAGAAAGGGATTGAGAAAACGTTGATGCGTACAATGTTCGTTAGTAAACGGGGCCTTAGTACTAACTAACCCTTAAAGTGACATTTCAGAATTTTTTGTAAAAAAAATACTTTTATTTTTATCTGAAAGAGCATATTTCCGTATGAAAATTTTGAAAATTTCAAGCCAAAATATTGTGCCGTTCACGAGAAATATGTATTTTTGTGTTATTTAATAAATTGTTGTGGACAACAGTTCGGATTTATATGGAATATGTCGATTCTGTCTCAACTTTAAATGCATGTTTGTCGCTTATCAGCAACAACTTCAAAAAACTAATAGCATTTATACTCATTAGAATAACCAATCTTGACGTAAAGACATACTTTAAGAAAATGAAATGGGGATGAAATGTCCCTTTAAGATAGAAAAGGTTCTACATCTAATCATGTAATATCGTGACGTAAACTAAATAAAGAATCTTTTGATACTATAGGACTACAAAAATACAACTTGAAGAAATAGTGGAATAATGATGTAAGTCTTGTTATACATTATAGTAGTTACGATCTATTGTTTCTTAAGCATCAAATGGTGTTCCATAATTTCTGGAGAAAACCATGACACAATATTTATAGCCGTCATTCTGTCAGCTCGTTAACCGTCTCCCTAGTGGAAAATATTGAGACCATATCTTTATAATAAGAGGGTGTAATGTCTTCTCTTCCAAATGGAATATTTGATTTATTGTTCGACAAACCCTATGTTATGGGTATTCATTGGAATCGTCTCGACGAGACAATTCAAATGAGTACCCACAGCATAGAGTTTGAAATCGAAATGAATGAATAGAATGCTCTGATTGAGACTGTTTCACTTGGAAATTAATTACGAAAAAATAATTAAGTACTCTAATAAGTGTTGTTTTGGGTAGGAAATAGATTTATATATCGGTACCATAGCAGAGAAACAGGGAGAGAAACGTAAAATGCTAGTCTCAGAATGTTCGTCTCCCGTTATCTCAATGCTTCTCAAAGCAACTAGAGAGACATCGAAACAAGAGTTTGTTTTGGGTAAGGGTTAAATAGATATCGTCTACGCAGAAAATAAATGGGGACATTTTGGACAGTCAATAGATCTTCCATTTTTGTAGGTCATAAAGTCTTCGTAGTATTTGTACAACAATGGCGCAGAATCATCAATAGTTAAATTCTCAATTAGTGTTGGATTATAATAATTACTGCTTTCAAGCCATTTTCTTACATGAGGGTACTAAACGGAAGTAACGCCAACAACTAGATTTCAGGCTTTCCGCCCATCAATAGATAGGCCTACAATATATTATACTATTATAATCTTATTATAACATCGTCAATATATGTTGCTACTGATGACGCCGAAGACGCACATACTCTCTCATACATGTATTTAATGATTGATTGAATACCGTAAACATCTTTTAAAAATACACAAGAGTTCTTGTAAGATAATTATAAAATACGCCATGTTGAACCATTTCTCTCATATGTCTGCTAATAAGACTACTATACACATATTGTAGATCTACTTAATTTGAAAAGATAGGCATGTAAGGTATTTCTCGACAAAATTAAAAAAAAAATAAGAATAAAAAAGTCTAATTGTGGGCTTGTGGCTATCTTAATGAATTTTGGGCGTCAATAATAGACTATCGTACCATGCTTTTAAAATTTGAAAGAGCAATGTCTCAAAAATTGACCAAGTTTTATTTCGCGTCTACAGTAGACGTTTACGTCTGGTGTTCCTCATTGCCTAATTTGGGAACAGTCTGTGGAGACCTCAGTGATAAAGTGTTTATAGTTTTCTCAGCACCTCATTAATAACAAGTCTTTCGCCAAATATAGCTTTTCAGAATAAATAATACAGAGAGACTTTTATACCTACTCAGCAGATTTTACTGTCCGAGTTTTAGTATAGAATGAATAGATGGTCGATAAATGGTCTTTTTGTGGAATTCGGACAGTACTTATGTTTGCATTCAGTTATTTGTGTAAATATTTCCACGTGTAAGAGGGACAGAAATTGTACTGTTAGAACGAATTGAAATTATTACACACGGGCCACTGGTTCGATATTCTACATTTTGAGTCTTGAGGATTTTTTTGTTCCTAATATGCCCAGTTTCCATATATCTTACATGTAGCAGTCTAAAGGGATGTAAAATGTACCAAGTACAAATGTGAGAAATGTAGACATGTTTGAAACCATGACCTGAAGCAAAATAAATATTGTGACAGACCATTACAAAATTAATATAGCAACATAAAAATAGATTAAGAGCGTGTTAGAATAGAAAATAATGAATGATATTTTTTCCAGTGTAAGAGCTCACAAAAGCATTTTCTGTTTCTGGCCGTAAAACAGATCGATCTAAATCGTAAAAGTATATAGAAACTAAAGTTTAATATCATTTACGATGCAATATTGCATACTAGACAAATGTAGACATGTTAATGTCTCAACTCAAACATATCTGTCTAGACTTGTACAAGACTCTAATGAAAAGTTTCTTAGTTTTGCTGCAATTATCCTTTTCCCAAACATTGCTTGCATTTGTTCCAAGTCGCTGATTAGTATGGCTTTGTAAAGCATTGAGAGAAAAGAAAGAAAATGCTGATTTTATCAGCATTTTCTTCTTTTCTCTCAATACGTTCCATGAAAAATATTACTAACTTCATACACAGAGTTGCTCATATTTCAGTATCTGTAAGTAATTTCCAGTTGGACAAGTTTGAAATTTCGTCGTTTGGTAAAGGGTTAACCCGTTCCCAAACAAGACCTGATTTTGACGTCCCTTGTAGAGAAGGCCTGGGAAAACATTGAAACAAAAGAAGAAACTGCTGATAACCAGCAGTTTCTCCTCTTGTCTCAATATTTTCTCTGCCATATTTTACACAAATTCTATCTTTAATAACTTCCTTTTTGTCATTTGTGGCAGTTTTTGAAGTGGATCACCTTAAAATTTGCCGTTTGGGAAAGGGTAAAACGGGCTTGGTGCCTATTACGAAATACGCGGGGGAGTTTCGGGGATTGTACATACTGGCTTAACAACACACAATTACCTTAAAGATAGCCGTGAGACAAAGAGGACCAATAAATCACGCAATATAGTTATATTTCCATTGATCTAATGTGCAGGATTGGGGACAGAACATGAGCAGAACATGAGAATGGATTTAACGTTTACAACCAACCCATCATTAGTACTATAGAGCCAATGGCGAAATTTGAAAAGTGTCAGTAATTCCTAACCTGTGTTACATTTTCATTCCAAATACAAACATAAGCATTTTGAACGGTTTAGAACTTTGAATTAATGCATACTTATGGAAATATTTGACAAAAATGTTCAAAATTACCTCCCTTGCATATGAATATAGAGTAAAAAAATATTTTTTCTTCTTGGACCCTAATCTTGAAATCCGGCACGGTGAATACACTAATCTGAAGTGTATTTACAAGTGTGTGTAATTTGATGCATGTCGCATGGCTAGAAAGTGGTGTTTTTAATGATGGGTCACATACCTTAAGTCTTATTTTATTTTAAACATACATCTAAAGAATTATTTTATGGAAAATACTAGTACAGATTGGATGGGGTTGCATTGTAACGCATATTCACCAATCTTTCAGTTTACATTACGTCGGTTCGTGCACGTAGCCATGTTTATCTTGTTCTTCTTGTACCATCTGGCATAACCACAGTAATACATAGACAATTTATACAATTTTATTAGACGTAAGCTCCTTCGAGCTTCTTGTCATACAAAATTTACAATGATTTACAATTTCAAAGAATAACAATAAAAATGGCATATTATAAACGTGAAATGTTTTTTGTTAGTAGAGATGTGTAGGTGTAAATAAGGAAGAGAGGTAGGACTAGAGTATACTAGCAATTTGTGCCACCAAATGCTTATTCAACGTACACTGTTCATGGACGGATAGCCCAGTTGTGAACGACATTTACTTTTTACACGTGCCAAAGATTATATGAGCAAAGCCGGGGTTCGAATCTAAGAGTCTTGGATTGTTTTGATATTTGATCAGTTACTAGGATGTACTTTAGTAAGGTTTTCCAATTTTCTTGTAGTTCAATTGTGTTTGCTGTAATTTTATTGTGTTGTTGGTACATAAACTGCATTCATGGGTGTGGCTAAGGTTATCCTCGTGATAGAGTCAACTTTCCGTTAGATCTCATTGTACACTTTTACATAATTATACTAGTCTATACACATTCACAAAGTCAAATATTTCATTGGAACTCAGTATTCAAGAACCAAGATTAAAGAAATTCTAAATCATAAATACTGAAAAATCGGTCAACTATCTATGATGCGTTTGTTTCTCCTGTCAGTATATATCCAACCATTTCTCGGCTAGTTGTTATCAAACTCTAGACACGTCGCGGTTGATTACAAGTCCGCCTTTAAATGAAGCCGAGAAAATTTCGTCTGCAAATATCTTCTTGTCAAGACAAACCGTCATAGCTCGTTTTGAAAGGTTTCCACTGTCGTAAATTCTACATTGGTCCATTATCGATTTTTAGATGGCTTCTTTGTTGAAATGTGGATGTCAATTCTGTGACTTTATTTGCCAGAAACAAATACCCATTTTGTGTTCATCTTCGCAAGCCAAGCAATCTTTGGCTTGAGAAGATGTTTTGCTTTAAATTCAGTACTATTCTATATAGCAAAAAAGATAATTTTGATACAGATACAGATTTTATCAATTCGTTTTGAATATTTTATTATCGATTTTGTTCGAAATGATTCGTCTCTTTCTAAAAGTACATATTTATTTTAACGTAATATTATAGGTAAACAAAATCTGTATCGTTTCTCGTAAAATATCAAGAAAAGATTTGAAAGCATATGTAAGAATATAAGAAGATAAAAACATATTTGCTAAAGAATGCGTCTTGGGCGGTAAGTTTGTCGTTAAGCATCCAAAACGACACAACCACAGTATGTTTGAGCTTTATTTCGCCGATTTTTTTTATCAAAAACATCGTAACTGCAACTTAAAACAAGCTACAGTTACGAGGTTTTTGACGAAAAGCGACGATTTACAACGTTTTGCAGCTGAACGACGACAAAGCCTTGATAATTATGACAGAAAACATGTAATTTTATCACCATGACGTTAGAACACTTGATGCTAAAGTATTATCCCCTCACAAATCTGTTCACACATGGTTAAGCTGATTGCTCAGAAAAGCACGAGAATTAGTAGCAATTAGTAGATTTCTTGTCTATTCATTAGTCTATGTGATATTTCATGATAGCATCTTCGTATTACTATCAAGCCTGTCCATAAACAAGACATGGAATTGACATTCTTAACAGAAAGGCATTGGAAAAACATTAAAACAAAAGAAGAAACTGCTGATAATCAGCATTTTCTCATTTTGTCTCAATATTTTCAGTGCTACTTAGTACTTACTTCGAATACTTTCTATCTCTAATAATACAAATTGTGTCGTCTACAGCAGTTTTAAATTGGAGTAACCTTAACTTGGGAAAGGGTTAATCCTGACCCGGTCAACATCATTAAAGCCTTTAATAAGCGATAGAAAATTAGACTGAAAAAAGTGCTGTGAGTGGCAAAATTTATGTTAACAGATTATAATTTGTACTTGTATAATTGGTTTAGGATATAACCCTGAAAATGTGACGAAAGAAAAAGAAGAAATTGCTTCTGTAGTTATCAGTATGTTTCTCTTTTGAGTCATTGTTTTAAATCTATACACGTATATGCATGGAAGGGACATCAAAACAAGACTGCTATTCAGATTGCTTAGACACGCACACGAATAAGAAGCAATATGGTACGATTTTGTCTATTCAACCGTGGCGTAAATTCGGACAAACAATAGTATTCCGTATGTGTAGTTACAAAATCTCGTGACTACGGCTTGATTCAAGCCGTAGTTACGAGATTTTATAACAACACCGACGATTTATCAGGTAAAACTCGCAGAATCAGACTATTTCTACCACAATACTTGTCCATATTACCAGTTTTATTCATTAGCTAATTTAGCTATTTAGAGATAGATTGTACCCAGTTGAGTTTGATTTTAGGTCTTTTATATGCGTTGGTGCACCAGGCTCCGCAAAAACACAATCATCATGTTTGTGTTGAAATAAAAATTATGCTTCGTTTTGATAAATTATGAAATCTTTACTACGCAAAAAGAACCGAGAAATGTCTATATAATGAGACAAATAGATTTGCCAACCACGGAGGCAAATAATTACAGCAAATAGCGATCGTTTACTTCTGCTAATGATTAGGGTACGTCATACTAAAATGGGAGAAGTAAAAATTCAGATAATAGGGACAAAAAAGTTGGGATGGTATTCACCAATCAGTTATTTCCCATGTATGGTTGTTAAAATACATAACAATCAATCTGATTTGTCGAGACATATGTCTCGTCCAATCAGGTGGATTGTAATGTGATTTTGAGTTATGAAATAGGTTTAGATTTATTCGTATTGATTAATACGGCCCCGGATCTGACGTTAACGATCGACTCGATTTAATCGAATTTTGGGTTCTACGATCGATTAATAATATTTTTTCAAAATCTAACAGGATGAATTCTTTCACTTCTTAAACTGATACATTGTAAGTTTTTTAGCTCACCTGAGCACAAAGTGCTCAAGGTGAGCTATTGTGATCGGTCTGTTGTCCGGCGTCCGTCTGTCTGTCCGTCCGTCCGTCCGTCCGTCTGTCCGTCCGTCCGTCCGTCCACAATTGTAAAAAAATCTTCTCCTCCTAAAGTACTGGGCAGAATTGGATGAAATTTCACAGATGTGATCCTTGGGTCATCCTTTTTCAAAATACTTTAAAGAATTGGGATCGGGGTCAGAATGGGGTCAAATTAGGTCACTAGGTCAAATCTTATTTTTGCTCTAGGAGTCACATTTTTGTCTCAATCATTGTGAAAATTGACCAGAATCTGTGTCTTGATGATATCTAGGTCATATAAAAAAGTGGGTCATGCCAGGTCAAAATGTAGGTCACTAGGTTAAATGATATAAAATCCTTCTTTTTTGCTCTAGAAGTGTTAACTTTGGCTCAAATATTGTGAAAATTGCTCAGAATGTTTTTCCGTTGGATATCTAGGTTCGGTTAAAAATTGGGTCATGTGAGGTCAAAAACGAGGTCACAAGGTCAAATATCAAGAACTCCATTTATTAGTCAAGAAGTGTCAATTTTGGCAAAAATCTTGTTAAAATGGCTCAGAATGTTTTTCTTTTGGACATTTAGGTCTGTTAAAAAGTTTGTTGTGTGAGGCCAAAAACTAGGTCACAAGGTCAAATGTAATGAATCCCTTCCTTTTGCTCTGGAAGTTCCAATTTGGGCTCAATTATTTTGAAAATTGCTCAGGTTTATTTTGATGATGTCTGTTGGTCATTGAAAACTTGGGTCATGCGAGGTCAAAAACTGGGTCACTGGGTCAAATCTGGATTACAATATTTGCTCAATCATTGTGAAATTTGTTGGGAATGTTTAACTTGATGATATCTTGTTTCAAAATATTTGGCATTGTCTCAATACCCTCTACCATAATACTTCAAACTATTATAATACAAGAAGAAGTGGTCCTATGTTGTGGGGTTTCATGAGGTTTCGCACAGAGACAGTTTTCTCAAAGACTGTTTGGCCTAGAGTCATGAAATTTTGCATGAGTTTACATCTCATGGACCTCTAAAAGGATACTTCAAACCATCACTTTACAAGCAAAGAAGCCCTATGTTGTGGGTTTTGGAATTTTCAAGTAAGGAATTCAGACAAATTTATTTTGACCAGGTATCTCCTTATCAGCAATCACTGCTTAAGTAAATACCGTAGTTAGACTGTCTAAAGTCAATAATAAAGGGCTGCCTTATCTGATAATGGAGCTCTTATCTGATAAAGGATGGAGCTACAGATAATCTTTATGCATAAACCCTTTCCTATGATGTCCCTATTAAAAATAAAATGGCTTGGGGAATTATTGAGTCAAATGAAGTAAAGGCTGATAATCAGCATTTTCTCCTCTTGCTGTGCTATGTTGTTCATGAATCCTTTCTTACCCACATAATTTTGTCTTCTGCAACTCCTTTCAAATTTGAACAGTCTATTTCTTTTCTGTTGTAAGATTAAACCCTTTCCCAGCCAAGGTTTAAGCCCTTTCCGAATTAATTCAGAACAGAAATTCCTTAGTTTTATGCCTTTGAATTTTGCAAAATTGCCATTGTTATTCTTGTATTCTTCTAATGTTAAAAGATTGATTTCAAGGTCTCGCCATTATCTCAACTATGAATTCAGGTGAGCGATCTAGGGCCATCTTGGCCCTCTTGTTGTTAAAATGTGATGTACAAAATAACAATTTATCGAACAGTTTAAAATACAATATATTGTCGCATTTCAAGAAAAGTTCGTAACTGCAGATTGTTTAAGCTGCAGTTACGAGGTTGTAGCTGAAAAGCATCGGTATGTACTTTACATTTAGATTCAATCATAATTATTGAAATAGAAAAGCAACCCTGGTTGCCGTTACTTTTTGTTTATCTTTTCATTTTTTTTATTATTATTATTGTTATTATTATTTTCCGAATGTTGTAACCAATATCACCTTGGCCTAATTAATTGGGAAAGGGTCGACTATTTACTATATCGTAGATTGTAAACAAAATCATGTGAACAAAGCACGTGCTGGTGACACGTAATACACCGATGACGTCATTAGTGTGTTGGAAACCTATAGACATCACTGCTTTTCAACAAAAACCTCGTAACTGCAGCTTAAAATAAGCTGCAGTTACGAGGTTTTTGTTGAAAAGCGACGACATTTCTTTACCTTGGCGAGTTTCCCCGATTGTTTGATATACAACAGGAAATTGGCTCCAATAATGTATTACTGCGCCTAATATATTGGACTACTTTTCATCTATGGGTCCCTTTGGTATAATTCTTGGGATTCAAAAGATATTAAAGATCTATTTTTGATTTCATCTTGATTGTGCAACACAGCATTTTGAAGAATGTTATTACTTTTCTTTTTGCGGCAATTCTACGCTTAACTAGACCTACCCGAATGATAAATAACATAAAAAACGCATACAATTGGAACAAGTGCAGCATTTTTGTTATTCATGGAAAGCAAAGATCCTTCAAGACGCAGTATGTCAAACTTTGCATTAAAGGGCGACGGTAACAGATGGTCTAATTGCAAAAAATGAAATTTTTTGAAAAAATATGCAAAACTTTTGTGTTGACCACCTCGGGATGGTTAATAATATGCGATTCAGACAGAGAATGAGCCGAAATTACAAAACAGATAGCTGAATTTAGGGAGAATCCAAACCTAAATTCAACCCCATCACTGATGGGGTTAGAATTATTTTTAAATTGTTGCACATGCGCATACAGCGCGGACCATGATTCAAACGAGATTCATACTTGAATTTCAATATGACGTCATCATGTATGTTGTGACGTCATTTAAGAAAGTCGCATATCCTACTGTTTTGACCTACTTTCGACATCGCTTCATGAATTTGGTATCAAATTGCGAAAAAATTAGTCGTTGCTTCAATAGTTTGTCGTAATCATTTAATCAGGTCATATAAAGCTTAAAAAGTGTACATTTCGTTTGTATTTGACAATTTTTGGGTCCAAATCTGGGAAATAGTAGCTTTAAAGCATGAAACGAAGAATGTATATATGCATCAGAATACACAAAAAATAATTTAATTTAAAATATGTACATTGGTGAAGAGGACATGGCTATGGTAATGTCCATTCAATCGTGTGATTTAATTCATCAAAGAACATTTCAAAATCACATTCATATCGATGTCCGTATACAAAAGGCATTGTCTGTTTCATATGTATAAACTTCCGAAACCGATGCATATTTATTACTGGTAATCGCTATTCAAAAGCAAATTCGAGGATATTTTTGGCACGGTCATTTTTGTGCGAGTAGAAAAAGATCCCTTTTCCAAACGACAAAATTTTAGGATAACCAACTTCAAAATAATGGGTGTTATTAAAGATAGGATTTGTGTAAAATATGAGACAGAAAATATTTAGACAAAAGGAGAAACTGTTGGTTATCAGCAGTTTCTTCTTTTGTCGCATTGTTTTCCCAAGCCTTTTTTATTAGGGACGCCAAAACTAGGTCTTGTTTGGGAAAGGGTTAAAGTGCACTGTGGATTGGGTTATTTGATAACATCAAGTTGACAGAAACGTTTCGGGTCGAGCGCCCTCTGTGATCCATTTTCCGCTTGGCGGCGCCACTACGTCACCAAGTCACGCGTAATCAGACGAGATTATCGTTACCATAGACAACATTTTTACTTAGATATTTTACAGCCGTACGAAACTGTCCAGAATTTAAATGGATTTCAGAATCACTATCACTAAATCCTTTACCAAACAGCAAAGTTTTTTTAATGTCTAAATCCAAACGTTAAGTATTGTCAGTTTAGAAATTCATTGACATTTGGCAACACATGTATTTTCCACAAGTTTATGTATTGAAACATCACAAAGGTCGAGACGGAACTAGTAGGCTATACCTATTATTGAAAGCGGTCATTCGCATATACCACCATTTTATTTCAGACGTTTTCGTTTATACTATGATGCAAATATTACCGCCTTTTTGAAAACCTATTGATATTTAACAACATGTTCTGTTTATTTGTCTCTTGAAACAACACGCACTACGACGAGACGGATAGAACTAATATAATTTGAAAGGTCATTTGTTTCTATCGCCATTTTTTCTTGCAGACTTTTTGTGTTTATTTTACGATGTTGTGTTACAGTGTTTGTGCAAAAATACCAACATTACTAGTAAAACATGGGCCCTTATAATCAACGACCTTCCGATCAAGTTGGACGGGTAGGGCCTAATCATACTGGTTAATTTGTTGCATGATCGTTGATATATTCTACCGTTTATGGAACACTGCTTATTTGTATGTAGAAACAACACGTTAGAGAACGAGCCAGATGTAATAGAATTTTAGAGGTCATTTAGATGTAGATCTACTGACATTTGTCTTGCAGAACTTTTGCATTTTAAATGTATTTTCCAGTCTTTTTGAAATCCTGATTGTATTGACATTTACCAATAGCTCCGTGTATATTTACATTGAAACAAAAACACAAAACGACGATGCAGAGCTAATGCAATTTTAGAGGTCATTTGCATCGGCCGTCATTTTTCTTTCAGACTTTTTGTGTTTATCATTAGGTGGAAATGTTACCGCTTTAAAATATCTTTCGACATTTAGCAATAGGGTTTGCTTATTTGTCTGTTGAAATAAACATTATTATGCAAGATGGAGGTTGAACTAATATAATTTTGTAGGTCATTTGCATCAACAGCCATTTGTCTTGCAGACTTTTTGTGTGTGTTTTTTAAGTGCAAATGTAAGATCTAGATCTACTGCATTTAAAAAAATCTTTCGACATTTAACAACTGGGTTTGCTTATTTGTCTGTTGAAATTAACATTTAAGGCGAGACAGAGACAAAAATAATACAATTTTAGAGGTCAGTTGCATCAACCGTCATTTAATTTGTCTTGCAGACTTTTGTGTTTGTTTTACGGTGCAAATGTTAGATATATCTTCTGCATTTAAAAATCTTTGGATATTAAAACATCAGGGTTTGCTTATTTGTCTGTTGAAATGAAACAATGTAAGGCGAGACAGAGGTAGAACTAATACAATTTTGGAGGTCATTTGCATCAACCGCCATTCGTCTTGCAGACTTTTTGTGTTTATTTTACGGCGCATTTTGTCTAACAAACAAAACGATAACAGATGAAGTCATAATGTCACATTAGTCTCGTTATCGGCGAGACTCCGCGTAATTTTACGAGAGTTTGATGTTCCTCTTGGCACTTTTGTGACTATAACGCTAACACGTTTTCTCCACAATTCCTTATTTCGCGCTATTCATTGCATACATTAAGATGCTTTTCAACAAAAACCTCGTAACTGCAGCTTAAAAAGCTGCAGTTGCGGGTTTTTTTGTTGAAAAGCAACGATCATTTATTTACTGTTGAAGTAATATAGGGCTTGATGCACAATTGTTCTATACACAATTTATGTGGATTCCATAGTTATAGGCCTAATGCTTTTACATAAGTGTTGCACTTTTCCAACACGATGAGAAGTACATTCATGTAACGCTTTGAGGTAACGAAAAAAACGAAATCAAAACATCATTTTCTTACAACTTTATCATTAATATGGCCGTAGAAAGCAAACAAAATCAGAATGCTGATCTAGATCTATTTGGTTGCAATATGTATGCATAGATAGGTCTGAATACACGATTGCATCAATTACCCTACATGTATATGTTTCAAGTTCCAGACTTCATTCAAATTTTCCTAAGGTTATAGATCCATGTTGAATACAATTTCATTACCAACTAATGTCTGTTTCGGACGACCCTAGAAGTAAAAATAAACTTATATGATAAGCATTTTTATTGTCCATCCATATTTTTAAACAACAAATATATTGTCTTCTTATTTTTCAAATTATCTTAAATTGTAATGTCACAGAATTTGTCATTTTGTAAATATTTTAATTTTTTAGCGAACAAAAGGATAATTTGTGAGTCGATCTTTGAATCACAAAACAGAAAATAAAGAAGAACAAAACAAAATGCTGGGTAAAATCAAGAATTTCTGGAGGATTGTTCGTTTTCCAGAGGGCGAATTTAGAAGATTTGATGATCAGATAAATCTTTAATCGACTCCTTGCGCAAACAATAGGAACCAAAATACAATCAGATGGAACGAAAGATGTCTGGCCAATTTCAGTCCTACCCTACATTAGAAATGAACCTTTCTTTTGTCTTTTAGTCATTTCAAACAAATGAAAAGTCAAATGGGTTCGCAGTATTCAAAACAAATATTTCTGAAACAGGAAATGTCCATAAAGCAAACAAATCCTCGAGGGAAAAGGAGAAATGCTGGATACATGTAACAACATTTTCTTTGTTTTCCCCTGAGGGTTTTAAACTAACAATCCATAGAATTGTCAAAACCAGACTTGTTTGTGACAAGTGTGATAACATGAATAATCTTCGTCCGGATTCAAGGACAGTATATCGTTCGGTTTTGTTCGATACAGTCGTAGCTACAGCTTGATTTATCTGTAGATACGACATTTTCGAGCTCAACCGACGATATTTTGCCGTATAACTTCTTATTTGTTTAGGTAGGTCATGGCGTTCACCTTGGAAACGAAATGATAAATGCTCGAAACCCGATGATAGACGGCCTACAGGATTATTATTGAACTGGCTCATACTACCAAGTATTAGATAGAGGCTGTATAGTAGATTCTACGCAAAACAAACATTCAAATGCGCGCAGCGCATTGAATGTTTATATCGCGTAGAATCTACTATACAGAGTCTGTCTGACTTAATAGTGTACTATACAGAGTCTATCTGACTTAATAGTGTACGCTAGAGGTTCATTGGAGACGGGGCGTGGCTATTTATAGACGTCACTTAAACTAGCCTACGGCTCGTTTATGCAAAATATAGCGGCGAAATTTTAAAATATACTGCAATTTCTTTGGTCCAAAAAGTAGGTCGAACACCAAATAGTTACAAAATGGTTACAATAGACCTAACTCTGTTTGGTACCTAATATGCGTTATCCTCTGCTATGTAGCGTTTCAAACACTGATCCATCTCATTGGAGCTAATAGGGTATTCTTACGCCGAACTACTTTCAAAATACATGTGCAAATAAACTACATACTAATATAATTATAATGATCTGGTCATCTCAGAATAGGGAACAAGTACTGTTCCCAAGAAATACTCCCCAATACAATATAGAGGCTACCTGGCTCACAAGTGAGCAATGTCACATACTTGTACTAGAAACTGATCTAGTGATGCAGCCCCTTCGTCAAATCTTTGCAGAATGTGACTCATAAGACAAATACTGGAATCGAGAAAAAAACCTTGGATATTTGAATACATAAAAGTTTTAAAATACGTTTAAACATCTTATTAATAGTAAAATAACTAGAACTGTATCAATAAGAATCGTATGTGTTTGATTTTTTATTCTTTCAAAATTACTGATTCCTCTAATTTGGTACTTACATTTGGAGGTACATATCAGATTCAATCAATAAAAGTATATAAATATTTCATATTTCTTATATGTCATAATTTCTTAAAACATCAAGAATTGCACTAAATATAAAGCCCATGTGACAGAATAGCTAAATACCGTTCGACAAGTCAACATAACGAGATCATCGAGTGCAATTCCATGATCTTTTGGTCACATGGGAACCTTCTAAATAGAAGACCCTGGATCATTTTTCGAGATGGTGACTATTTGTCAGACTTATCCAATGGTATGAAGCTTTACGACGTCCTTAACCTTTCCGAAAGACGTAAATTTTAGACTAGTACAATTCAAAAGAAGTTGAAGATGGCAGAATACTAATTTTGATGTGAAAAGTAGAAGATTGTACATGTAAAATGTACGTGTAAGCCAAGCCAAGGTTAGGGAAAATAATTATCAGTACTGAGCAGCATTTCTGCTAGTTGTGGTGTCAAAAACAGGTGGTCCGGTTTGCGAAAAATGTCATATTGGACACGAGGAAAATGAAGAAGGATAACTTACAAAAATAGTGTTTGTTTGTCAGAATCACTCAATTGCGTAAAGATTCAAAACTCGGTCAACCGAGGGTTGATATTAACATCTCGTAAAGACCAGGCTTTGGAAAACATAGAGTCAAAAAAGAAAATGCTGATGAACAGTATTTTCTTCATTTTCCTCAATACTTTCTATGCTAAAATCCACATGAATATGATTTATTATTATATTTAATTTTATCGTCGCCTGTTGAAGCTTTATTTGAGAATGTCCATACATTTGCGTTTTTGTCACCTTTTGCACTTGAGAACCGACTATTTCGAAGGATCGCTTACGTAAAAGTGTCTATTTGTCAGAATCGCTCAATTGCATGAAGTTTCAAAACTCGGTTAATAGCACCCTGGGAAAAGACTGTTAACATTTGATAGATGGATGTCATTTTTGTAAACAGGCGTTTATGAGGCATGATCTGTCTAAAGATATTTCTGCCTGTGTGCATTTTTTCAAGATCTGATTTTAATATCCCGTACACAAAATGCTTGAGAAAGCATTGAGGCAAAAAGAAGAAAATGTTCATGAAAAGCATTTCCTTTATTTGCCTCAGTACTTTCTGTGCTAGAGTATACAGAAATACCATACATTGTATTAGGAACATTCAAAATGTGATCTTTTCCACTTTGTCCCAGTGAGACATGGCTATTTAGAAGGATCGCTTACGAAAAAGTGTATATTTGTCAGAATCGCTCAAATGCATGAAGTTTCAAAACTCGGTTAATGGCACCCTGGGAAAAGACTGTTAACATTTGATAGATTGATGTCAATTTTGTAAACAGGCGTTTATGAGGCATGATCTGTCTAAAGATATTTCTGCTTATGTGCATTTTTCAAGATCTGACTTTGATATCTCCTATACAAAAGACTTGAGAAAGCATTGAGGTAAAAAGAAGAAAATGTTCATGAAAAACATTTCCTTTATTTGCCTCAGTACTTTCTGTGCTAGAGTATACAGAAATACCATATTAGGAACATTCAAAATGTGATCTCTTCCACTTTGTCCCAGTGAGACATGACTATTGGGTCTTTTCGTAATTCCGGTAATACAGAGTTGTCGTTCCTGCGGGACGGTATGTTTACTTCCATTTGCGTGTTTGACCAGCGGCAACTTTAATATTTTCGTCAAATCAATGAGTAATTAAATAAAAATGATTTTTATTGTAACTTAATAATGGAATCTAATAATACCTCTGCACCTTCCATCATTTTTAAACCATTCAGAGATCTATAACAAAAGAAATCTCCCATAATCCGATGATAGGTTATCATTGAAAATATTTTTCCCCATGGTTCGCCTCAAATCAGGCGAGTGTCGTTATGTGACGTCATGACTTTGCGTTACACTCTCTAGTCATATGACGTCATAGTAATAAGTAAAGGGGCACCTTGGGGAAAATAGATACATGTATATACATGTACGCTGTGAGCGAGTTTTTCCAAACGAATATTTTGTAATTGTTTGTAAGAACATTCTGCTCCACACGGTTCCACTGTCGGAAAACGATTAATATCGAAAATAGAATGTTAAGTGAATGTTAAAGCACAGAAAATATTGAGGAAAGAGGCGATATTTCTGACTAGATAGAGCTATCATCAAATTGCTTCCTTTTTCTCAATGTTTTTCCAAACAATCTACTGAGGTTAGATACAGGACTTTAATATTAAGAAAAAGGCTTAAAAATGGAAGAATTTGTTTATAAATGTGCCGAAAAAATGATGATTTTTTTTAACCCTTACCCAAACAACAAAATAATGGTCCTTTCCAAATTAAGTCTTGCTAATTGTCAGAATGATTCTGATTTTGCCATTTGTGGACATCAAAACAAAACATTGGTTAGGAAAAGGTTAATATAATAAACCACAATTTCAAATTTAATTCAAAGTTGAAGTAGGCTGTAGACTTTGATACGTAGATCTACTAAGAAGAATTGTGAGCAAAGTCAGCATGTTTTTTTCTTTTCTTTCAAAACTTTGCTATTTCGTTCAAGTAGATCTATGTAATTCATTGTTTGTTCGTTAAAGCTCTCCCAAACAAGACTGTATCTAAATCTTCTTAAGAGAAAATACTTTAGGAAACATTTTGGCAAAATTTAAGAGCATCCTGATAACCAGCATTTTCTCCTTCTGTCTCAATAGACTAGATCTACTTTGATATGTAAGCGTTTAGATTGTTATGACTATGTTGTGATGGGTTTTCTCTTTGTTCTCTCCGCTGAGGTTCCTTTGTTGGAATCTCCCAACGATCTACGCGTTTCGGCTAATAAGTACTGTCTCTCAGACTCGGGTAGGCCTCCTTCTATAGGCCAGATACGATGTTTGGTTCTCTTTCGATATAGTATGTGCATTTCAAAATTTCCAATTCTATACACAAAATTATGGCATTAATAAATACAGTAGTGGTTCTTTCCCACTGATAGCGCTTGTTTACATTGACACCGGAAGACGGCATACCGTCCCGCATGAACGACAACTCTGTCACGACGGAATTACGAAAATCCGGAATTAAGAAGGATCGCTTACGAAAAAGTGTCTATTTGTCAGAATCGCTCAAATGCATGAAGTTTCAAAACTCGGTTAATGGCATCCTGGGAAAAGACTGTTAACATTTGATAGATTGATGTCAATTTTGTAAACAGGCGTTTATGAGGCATGATCTGTCTAAAGATATTTCTGCCTGTGTGCATTTTCAAAATTTCTATGATTTAGAAACTTGAATGTGGTGGAAAACTGTGAGATCTTTTAAACACATTTATATAATTATACTGGCAACGACTGGAAATTGTAACCTTTAGGCCGACGTTCTACCTCTCGATTATACTTCGACCACGGACCCCAAGGCATGCCGCGAGCGACAAAACTGCTGGTCATTCCTTTCTTCTATCTAGGCGAAGGTCATTGATTTGTGGAGTTCGACAGAATCTTTATCCCGTCTTCTACGAATCCGCGGGTTTATTCGTGGCGGCTGGTCGAACTTGCGGTCGTAATGTGATGGTCAGAAGGACATATCGAACAGTCTTGCCATATAATATGATCTGGACTTTGTGTTATAGAGTTTGAAGACTGAAGTTTTTATCAATAGATTAATTGAAGTATTTTTGTAAACAGGCGTGTTTTGGTGAATTGAATGGTTTTCGATTTCCTGTAAAATGTTTTTAAATGAATTTCTGTCTGAATCATTTATCATATAACACATTTGTGAATATTGTAATGTAATATTTGAAGGCGTTTCAAAATGCAGTGGGTTTGTACAAGTTAGTGAATTACAAAATTATAAGGTTATCAGAATCGAACCAGCAGTCAATAGTAAGTTACCGCGCGCTCCTTTTTACTATGGAATATAGATGCGTTCCCATTTTGACCAGGTCCATTTTGACCGTTTTTTTTCTCCACAATTTGACTGATGCCGAAAAGCGATACGATGATAAATGCATATTTTTCTGAAAGTCAAATAGATGAAGACAGTTGGATAGAGTATAGAAGCACACTAAATGTAACATATTTTCTATCATAATTTGAAAGGTGCTGGAGGCGATAAATTAGTTCTGTGTCTTACTGAAAGACATACAGATAATGATAATTAGATCGAGTAGCCCTGTTTAAGGCAGAACACCCGCATTGTGACCATTTTGAGATTAATAAAACATCGGATTTCTTCGAGTGTCGTCGTTACGGAAACCAACTTATTCGGGCGCAGTCGTAAACATTCGGCGGTGGAAAGTTCCACCGCCGAATGTTTTCGACGTCGCCCGAATAATTCCAAGGAAGCGCGAATCTCATTAGGGGTAGACTACCTTAACGGTGGGTTTCTTTTGCGGCTGAGTATAGATGCGTACTAAATGTGACTGGTTTTTATTTCACAATTTGAAAGGTGCTGGGAAGCGATACAATAATTTTGATAGATACGCTGCAGGGATGTGCTGATACTGCTGTTTAACAAACACATGCAACGGAGGGTAACACCTGAAGTCCCAGGAGAAAATGGGTTATTGGAGCGATCTTTTTTTACAGAAATAATTTAGATACAATCAAAACGGAGTTTATTGGGTCCTAAAACTGTTTATATTTTGTATGTATCTTAAAACACATGCAACGGAGGGGAACACTTGCAGTGCCAGGACAAAATGGGTTATTGGAGCGGTTTTTTTTACAAAAAAGATTTCAATACAGTCAAAATGGAGTTTATTGAGTCTTTGTATCTTTAAAAAAAACATGCAACGGAGGGGAACACTTGCAGTGCCAGAGGGGAAAATATGTCATCGCTCCTTTTTACGCAAAGACGCTTCTTTAGGCTTACGTGTCAATACGAGGGTCATCCAATATTAAGTGAGACTGTTGTCATATCTCAAAAACTGTCCGACAGAATTTACTGAAACTTGGCACTTACATGGCCCAACGTATTAGCTATAGAAAAATTGAACCAAATTTTGTTATGTTATTACGTCACGTTTATGACGTCACTTCCTGTGACCCAAACAGTTGTAACGTGGACGCGTCTCATGCGGCTTGGCGGTAGACAAAAATGTGCATGTATAAAAATTACGTTATTTTAGGGCAATTCTAGGACGGAGGTATTGCAAATCTAACTAAAATTTATTTTGGACAAAGCTTTGTTATGTACAGCTGTTTTCTTGTGGGTTCCAAAGTTTAAGGACGAAAGGATTTGTGTGCAGAACCAACCCAGGTCTTGTCTGTAAACAGAAGCAAAAGATGAAGAAAAATATCCAAAAATGACGGTTTTTGTCATGTAAATTAGCGTACATCATCTGGAAATTGCTCATATCTGGAAAAGCAATCAATGTAGAGTATTAGTGTGTGTTTTAATGGCTGTCTTGAGACCTGTCTTTTACAAAAAGCGACCAAAGCTGCACGAACGTACAACTTTTGTTCTGCATGACGTCAAAAGGCAGGTAGGGTGACGTCACTTTTGACGTTCTATGATAGGAACATTTTAGTGCAACCTCAACATTTTCTGTGCATAAGTTCCCTTTACTATGGTCATTGTTCTAAGTGAAAAGAATCATTGTGGTGTGTGCGTTTATAGAATTTTAAATGCATTGGAAGAAGACATGGCCAGGCTTATGTGGTACATTAACTCTGGTTGCCTAGCAACCGAAATTAGAAGACTTTCCCACTGATTGAATCCTGTCATTAAAAAGGGAAGATCTTATATTGAAGGAATATATGGACTTTGAAAGCATATAAGTCTGCTATAGGAACAGTCTCACTATTTATTGGATGCCCCACGTAATTTGCCAATCGTTAACGATGGTTTCTTTTTCGGCTTAGTATAGATGCGTACTAAATGTGACTGGTTTTTATTTCACAATTTGAAAGGTGCTGGGAAGCGATACAATAATTTTGATAGAAACGCTGCAGGGAGGTGCTGATACTAGTGTTTTACAAACACATGCAACGGAGGGGAACATTTGCGATGCCAGGAGAAAATGGTTATCACTCCTGTTTGCATAAAAAAACGCTGAGTGTTTCATAGCAATGCAAATGAATCTGGTTATAGTAGCAATACTTGGTTTATGTAGTATGGTTCAATCCTTCAAGTATAATGACAATAAAAAGTCCAATTAACCAACCTAAAGTAAAAACTTTTGATCCCTGTCGGACTGTGCAAGATGTGCAGTCTAATCAGGGTCGATAATTTTCACAATATTCTCCAATCAGACAGTCTAAATTTTCTCCTGTCTCGGTTAATATTTTGGCAGTTTTTTAACAAGAACTTGAAATCGGTCTAGACGTAAGGTTTTCAGATCCAAGAAAATGTATTGCTTTGCACCCTCAAATAACAATATACTGCTAGACGTGATCGATCCAACGATGATATACGTACTGCAGAATTTTAAAATTACGCTCAATAGGGAACGATTTTATCAAGTAAACTGTGACATAATCTCGCATTATTTCGGACAAACAATAGTATTTCGTAGGTGTTGTTATAAAATCTCAAAACTACGGCTTGGTTCAAGCTGTAGTTACGAGATTTTATAACGACACCGACGGGTTTTCAAAATATAACCGATAAGCCTATCTATTTTTAGCATAAAATTCAAAATTCATTGCCATTTTTAACCTTTCCCACACGACACATTTGTACCTTTCCAAATTCAAAGAAGTTGCAGACGGTGTGAGTGTTACTAAAAAAGAAAATGTGATTGTTGTGGCTTGTAAGACGTTTGAAGAAAAAGATAAAAATAATGTTAATCATCATTTTCTTATCAAAATTGCTGTCGTTTTGTTTTCCAAGTGTAATCTCATAAGGATGTCATTACGAGGGCTAGTTTGACAAGGTCACACGGGTTAATTGTTTTTCCACATAGCTATTATTTTCATTTCTTTCAAGGTACCTAAAACCATTGTGGCGACAATCATTACATTATGATATTTACATTGTTCACGATGCCCTAATATTATATAACATAAAGATTGCAAAATGCATTCGTCAATTCGCGATTGAACACACACTGCATAACTTGAATGTCTATTTTCTACACTCATGAATAATCCAGATTTTCCCCTGCTTGCAACATCAAAAGAAAAAATTGGTGTAAATAGGTGATTTTCTCTGTTTTAAACATTTTACTCTGTCCTTAAAGATGCGATTTAAAACTTTAAAACTCCCAAGTTCATTCTGCGCCTGTCACAACGAAGCTTTGGACATTTTTTTTTTTTTTTTTCATTTAAGCAAATCGTCGGTTTGAAAAACAGCTAATTTTTTGTGAACCTATTTTACGATTATTATTCAAAATGTACGTGTGGTATCCTTTCATGAATGTAACTGCACTTTTCCATATTTTTATATTCATTTTTTATTTACAATTTATAAGACTTCAAATACTAAAGTAAGTCTAAGAAAATGCTATGGAAAAAATGTGGAAATGAAGAAATTGCTTGTGACAAGCAATTTCGTCATTTCCCACAATGTTTTCTATCAAGCAATTTCTTCATTTCCCACAATGTTCACTACCAAGAAAAAACAAAAATGTGAAAATATCGTCTGCAACATCTTTGAATTTGGACCAGTCTAAACTTCAACGTCTGGTAATGAATTTTGGAATCGTGACCTGGATCCGGGATCAGACGCATTACGTAAAGTCCCGAACGGAAATCGAAAACCAACGGAACCGGATATTGAATAAGACGGCTTAATCCTACCTCCCGAATTAATTACCGAAATCTTTGATTAGCGCGTGAATCTTGAAATATGACCCGTCACTCTAAAAGGAATCAATTGCGAAGTGTGAAAAGAAGCGAATCTAGTCAGTCTGCGCGTACCGACATACGAGCTTTTGCATTTACACCGATGATACAACGTTTTTCAAATCTTACAATTTCTCCCCAAATTGTACACCTGGTTGTCCTCTGCTGATTCTGATCCGCTTTTCATATTCTTATTTATTTAATCGACTTTCCAGATGGCCCCCTTTAGCCTGACAAATCAAATATTTGACATTCTACTGAAGAAGGAACCGTCTTAAGGGGGAATGCTCCAGTTTCCTAGATTTTTTCCCAATAATAGAATTTATTCATATTTTGTATGTTGAAATTACATGTTATTACCAATTGAAAAATAAAATAAAAATGGGTGGTCAGCGATCTTGTTTGAATTTTATTGGCATTCGTATCACATAACCCTACATCGAAAAAATGCACAATTTCTTGCACCTGTCCAAGGTCACTAAAATGCTAAGAAAAAGTTGTAAATTCATCGTTTAGTCCCGAAAACGGATTTAAAGTAACGTCTTACATTTATTACGAACAGAAAACCCAAAATATGTGCTATTATAAATGCGTAAATGTATAAAATAGCATGCTCACGTGTTCGGTTAGATCAACGAAGCTGGAGTGTTTTATGTCAAAATTTGCATATTTTTGGAAATATTTCAAGTTCTACATAATAGAATTTGATAAAAATCCCTCATTGTATTAATCAACATGTCCTGGTAATAATTCAAAAAGAAAATGTATAGGTCAGCGCACTTATTAGTGAATTACGGCAATTTTTATCAGCTACACATGAATAAAATGACGCAAAACAGTGGTAACTGCATACACACTTACGGCTGTCTTGCTCTAAATATTCGATTTCCATCTTGATAAAATCAGTTTCGCATAATAAATACACTTTTACCGTCGAAAATGGTATATTGTAATGATGTGTTATATTATTGAAAATCGGGTAGCGAAACATATTGGTACGAAACATTTAAATTACTACAGTAAAGTCAGAGTGTTCCGAAAAACTGGAGCATTCCCCCTTAAATTAGGCTTTCGGCTAATTCTTTCCATGCTTACTGATAACCTATTCCGAAGCAATACCTGGATTTGGCGTTTCTATGTGAAAAGACATGGGAAAACTGATAAGAAGAAAAATCTGGTAACCAGTATATTCTCTTAATGCATCAAAATGTATGTGGTAATTTCGAATTACCCTTATCAGTGGCGGATCCAGGATTTCTGAAAGGGGGGTTCGAATATACAATTAGGGGGGTTCGTTTTCCTATAATTATACAATGTTGACTGAATTTATGCATGAAAATGAAATAATTATGCTTGAAAGGGGGTTTCGTTTGAACCCCCGAACCCCCCCCCCCCCTTGATCCGCCACTGCTTGTATGCTTAAATCAGATGGGCAAAATGCATAGAATGATATCAGACGTCAAGCATTTGCATTCAAAAGTTCTCGAAATATTTATGATTTATGATAACAATATTAAATTATGGTTTCATGGGCGTTCATTATTTTTCTTGATGCCTCGTTCATTAATCTTTCCATTCGATATCTTCGCCATTTAGAAAATAAATTACCCAAAGTACATTTCTCAGAAATTGTAAAAAAAATAGCTGCTTTTCAACGAAATCCTCGTAACTGCAGCTTAAAACAAGCTTCAGTTACGAGGTTTTTGTTGAAAAGCGACGAAATGTACTCTTTGTAATAATTATTTGCGTTTGTGTATTTTCAGTACATCTTTCCTATTACTTTTACCTTTTCCCATACGACAAAATTTCAGGGTGGTCAAATTTGAAAGCTGCTGCAGACGACAAAACGAATATTGTTAAAGATAGAATTTGTGTAAAATGTATCGCAAAAAAATATTTACACAAAATTAGAAATTGTTGATTATCAGTAATTTATTCTTTTCTCTTAATATTTTCCAATGTTATATTTTCAAGAGACGCAGAAACTATGTTTTGTTTGGGAAAGAGTTACTTTTGCTTTTATGTATTTTCTATACATCTACCCTATTACTTTAACCATTCATCTCATGTCTCCTCCGTTCCAGATCTCATTCCCAAGGGCTAGTGTTAGACATACTAATTTATTTACTTGTACTTGTACGCTCTGCAAGAAACGCGAACTTTAGCAGTACGAGGTTTGACTTTTTTGCAAGCGGCAAGACTGTATCCAAAGCGCAGTTGGTAGCGCATCGGATTCTCAGTCAAGGTGGCCTTAAGGACAGATCCTCCAGTTGTTACTGCGCAACTTACTGCGCATATCCCAAATAACGAAACAAAGCTGTTTCAGTAATTGGTCTTTTCAGCAAATGTATTTTGTACATTTAGTTAATGTTTGGTTGATAAATGACAAGACCCCCCCCCCTTTTTTTTTTTTTTTTTTTTTTTTTCAATTTTCTCTGTTTGGTCAATTTAAGTGTAATAGTACTCGGATGGTACATTTCGCTTTCTGTTACGCGCTCAACATGTGGCGTTAGCGATAGGAAACGGATCAACAAAAGCAAAGTGGTGTCTTTATGAGCTAGTCCGCTTCAGATGGACGCAAAAGATGACACTTTCTATTATCTAAAGCTGGTAGTAAGGCAGAAAATTGATAAAAGTAGTGAAACAATTTCGGACAGAGCTGCAAAAATTAAACCAATTTTTACTAATAACTAAGAAAAACGCTTGGTTTGATATATTTTCATTTTTTTTTTTTTTTTTGTTTTTGTAGGTATGACCAAGCACTATCTCTATACCAAAAAAGAAAAAAAAATATCTTTACGCTGGAATATCTTTTATTATCAGAAACGTTGCGAAAAAAGAGCAATTTCAGCTACTTTTGAAAGAATGTTTTACTAAAACATTCAAAATCATCACTAAATTTTCCAAAATTGATACTCATTTAGACAGAATAAAACATATTGAACACAAAAAAGACTTATTTATGTAATCCTAGTCATTTCGGACACGTTTTTTGTGGGTATTTAAGTGACACTTCATTTTTGCAATTTTAGACAAGAGTAGCCTCCCTTGAAATCCAATAACTTTTTAATTCGCTTGGTGACCTATAGTTTTCAAGTCATCTTTTTTACTTCTTATATATTCTAATATCAGTACAGAAAAAATAAAAAAAAAATCTTACCGTAGGAAATGATTCGCTCTCCGGTAATGGCAAACTTCAAACTGAAAGCGACCTTCTGCAAAATGCAAAAAGTATCACTCCTAGCTAGTATGACCAGTGACTAGGTTCGAAACTTTTCGGTTTAAAGGTAATTTTCTGGAAAAAGACCATTTTCCAAATTTTGCAATACGTTCATTTTCCAAATACGACATCAAGTAAGCGTCTCTTAAAGTCTGGTCCATTAGTCAAAATTTCGTTTTATGGACTTCAGAGGTCACGTTAAGCGGGTCAGATCACAAATACGAAAGATTCTTGTCCATGATTAAGTAACTCATTTACTTTTGAATTTTGGAATTTGATTATTTTTTTCTCTTTTTTACGTAGCGTCTATGTTCTTTTTTGTAATCATAGATTTAAAGGCATTATGTCAGATATCGGCGAAAATCTTTGATTTACTTTTCCGTTGCCAGGGCAACGAGCGTGTTTTTCTGCTATATTTTGTTGACCCTTTAGACGATTTTGTGACATTTGAGACTGCTATTATTTCTTGTTTGTCTTTTATCGTATTTCATCATATCCCCAAGCAACAACATTGTTGACCTGCTACCTTTGAAAGCAATGGAATGCTTTCAGCTGAGCATATGTAATGAATGTTCAAAACACTGCATGTGTTCGCATATAAAATACGAGTACCCAGATTTAAAATGCCCTCTTTGAAAAGTGCTGATAGTCAGCAATTTCGTTTTTGACTATTTTTTTTTACTAGGGACGTCAAAACTATAGTTGATAAAAGTTAAGAATGTTTTGTTGACTACGGCATTTCTGATGACATTTCAGATTAAATACAATAAACACCCGTTTTCGATATGATAATGACTGCAAAATTACTTTGATACTAAGACACATCCGAAATTAATATGAATGAGGTGGAAAATAAAGATTAAAGTTATATAGCAGAAATAGGGCAGACAAAGGGATACTTTCAAGCAATTTTCTTGCTTTTCCTTCGACAAGATTTTTTACAAGCAACTGTATTTCAGATCCTTTTCCATTGATAAGAATATTGAAGATGTACTCCTAGATTTTTTCTCTATCGCCAGACCATAATGGCTATATCTTAAATCAAAACACAAATTGTTTCAAAGAAAAGAATCTAAAGAACGGGACCATTTTGCATCAATACTATTTCTCAAATTATGAAGTCAATTTGTTAGATACTTTTAAAAAATATATATTGCTATAACCCCCACTAGAAATGAAACTTTGATTTGTTTCGTAAGCTGATAATAAGTACTTAATACTTTCCATCAATTTAAAACCATTCCATACCATTTTCGTCTTTAAGTAACATTCATTTTATCGTCTGCAAACGTTTTGAGTTTGGAAGAG
Organism: Fragum sueziense; assembly: GCA_963680895.1. Lineage (NCBI taxonomy): Eukaryota > Metazoa > Mollusca > Bivalvia > Cardiida > Cardiidae > Fragum > Fragum sueziense. The sequence continues at coordinate 9,060,469 of OY804608.1, forward strand.
TCTAAAATTTTGTCGTCTGAGAATGGATTTAATTATGACAGACACTGTAAAACAACGACAATCATCTCAAATGGGATCCCCGGAATTTTCCCCACAGAGGCGACTTTCTATTTATCAGATGGCGTTCAAAATTGATTAGTTGTTAATATCGAGTGCGCCATTGTGATAGTGTAACGGATGTGATTTTCAAAACGAGGTCGCGGCCTCGAAGTGATTGATGACGTCCCGATGGCTCATTTCCGGTTGAAATATAGGATTTCCCGAATAGAGGTGTAATTTCACGCGTGGAAACTTAATCAGTTAATGGAATAACTGGGGAAGGTTTTCAATGTAATGTTTCTTTATGTGTTTGTAACAGTTATAGTTTGACGCAGACGTTGGAATCGAATTCCCTTGATCTGATTTGTTTTCACTTACCGAAATGCATTTTTGTACCCTAAGCTCACAATGTATGACTTTTGTCTGTAATGCCAACATTCAGAATGAGAGGGAAAGCCAAATCCGTCGTATTGTGATGATATAAACAATAGACCTCGGCTTGGGAGAGTAGGAATCACCCAACAGCCCTTCAGATGCGCCATCTTATCCTTCAAAAGAACAATAAAGCAAGCTCTTGCAAATCGAAAGTTGATGCCTACGACAAACCAATGTTGATATGATCGTGCATGTATTTTCTATTTGTGCTCAGTATAAAACTGAACATATTTAGGCAAACAAGGAAATGCTGGTTATCATGCAGCATTTTCCTACTGGTTCTCATTATTTCTACAAAAAAAACATACCAAAACTATCATACAGTCATTATTTTTATTTTGTAAATTTTGATACCATTAATGATACCCTTTTCATTTCTCCTGTAACTTTTTGCAAACTTTCATTTGCTTGTCAGTATATGTTTGTGAAAGAGCCAAGACCCTCCTTATCTGGTGCCTTTGTCCTTGATAACTTTGGGGTATAAGAACTCGATTTTTTCTCTTTTTTACTCTTACTAAATTGTATTATGACGTGCCATGTCATTTTTTCATGTACAAACTCATTTCTTCAGAACACAATCACAGGTTCGGATAGAGAGAGGAATCAGATTCGTGATTCTTCTAATGAGCGGCTAATGACTTGATCAGCTGGGACCCGGCTATGTAATTACGAGTCGGGATCGTGTCAAACGCTTGACGGCCCAAAATTCAAATTGCCCTCATTTGAGAGAAATCACACGGAATTTGGGTCATCGTCTCCTAACAGAAGATAAACTTAGTCCTCGGAAATCTATCAGACGGAAAATAAACTCAGAGACTGTTGTCGGTTTTCAACGAAAATCTCGTAACTGCAGCTTAAAACAAGCTGCAGTTACGAGGTTTCTTTTGAAAAGCAACGCTATTCTTCACGTACAAGTATTGTTCATTTCTAATGGACAAATAGTAGAGGTACGAGTTGTTTACGTCAAATGAGTAGCTTTTGTATCGGATAAATTGTTGTACTGGTGTGAGAAATGATGGAACATGTTTTTGTACACCACAGTATATATACTCAGCAAAAGAGCTAACGCATCACTTTTTAAAATTGCATAACTTCTTTATTGTCAAAGATTTAGATTTATAATTTGCGAAACGTTTATCCCACAAGTTTCTGCACTCATTCATAAAACTATTTTTAAGTTTTCTTTCTTATGTGACCATGTCATACGAAAGGGGGCCAAAACAGTTTTTAGGCTCGTGTAACTTGTGATCTTTTTCAATCATTTTTGTTTGAATTGATTTTGAAAGCTGGTTTATTGTGAAATTAAAGTCTGAAAAAATTAATTTTCTATCTAACATAACAAGGGCTGTTCCGGGACAACGTAGCTCGCATAGACGCACCTTTTTGAAAGAAAATGTCAATTTTTCAAGGTCAAGGTCACAAGGTCAAATTTTATAGTGTCAGGTGAAAGGTCTTGCTAGGGCCTGTCTATGTGTGAAATATCAAGACTGAATCTTATACAGTTCATAAGATATAGACCGATACGTTTTTGTCTACGTAACCTACGTCGCCGTCGACGCCATCAATGATACCTAAGGCAAAAGTGATGTAAAAATGCCTCTGTGGGAATACATTACGCGCCCATAAAAAAGTTAAAGCCGTCGGTTTGTTTTTTGAAGGGTAACTTTTGTAAACAGAAACTCTTTCAGCCTATACAAAGGGTTTGAAAGTTATGCGTGAATTTTCCATTTTAATAAAATTTCAGACTTTATGAATTTTAGAATTAAGGGTGTCCTTATTAAAAGTTCAATATTGTACAGGATACGGTAACATTTACTATGAAATTTCATAGATCTCTTATCAAATGGTGGTTGTCAGCATGGGCAAATTTTGAAGTATATTCGTTAGAAAAATATTAACAAAGATCTGAGTGATGCGTTAGCAGTTTTGCCGAGTATATAAAACCAAGAAATATTGATTGCATCGATCATTAAATGTTATTTTAATCGGGCCTTATGTTAACCCATTACCACATAATGATCACCTTTTTGCCGTCCTACAAGATAATGAATCAGGAAAACATTATGGGAAGTGAAGGCAATCCATTCATTCATTTTTAACAATGCTTTCTACCTGAAAAGAATAAAAGATGTAAAATTCTACTCAGATTAAATTGTTTTCTACACTATTTTTGAATGAAGACCGCGTTCTTTAGAGCGAGATTTTTTAAGATTTCTTGTGATGTTTTTTTTTCATACAGTGTCTTTGAGACCGATATTATGAGCGAGGTGTTTCGAATTTTCTATACTTCATACAAATGACGTCGTCATGACGTCATTTGTATGATGTGTGGAGCATTCGGAACTCTGTGGTTTATGAATTATGGAGTGTTCGGAACAACTCGGTCAAATATTTTTTATATTGTTTGTACAGAGTTGACCGAGGGGTTCCGCACGAAGTATAGGATAATGGCGCCTCCCATTGAGTGTCTTAAAAATCTTGCTCAAAAGAACGCTTTATCTTAAAATATCTTAAAAAATCTCGAGATATCTTAAGAAATATCGCTCTGAAGAACGCGCCTCTGTCTAACGTTTTGACGCCTGGTAATAATAGAGCACCGCCCTAATAATTGAATGGTTGGAATTCAGTATATAATGCATGACGCTAATTACAAGTAGCATAAATGGTTACATATGTTGCAACATTAATTATCAATCTATTTCTTATTGGAGGTGCATTCCATGTGTGCTCATTAACCACTTTCCAGGCAGCTCACCCTTACCATTTTTCTTTTAGCCAAACGAACGTTACCATATACTTAGTCTTTGTTTGTTATGGCATGTAAATTGCTTAAAGAAATATTGAAATACTTGTAATCAACATTTCCATCTTTTACTTCAATGTTTTATAAGGTTTACTACTTTTAGTTTTGCATATATGAATAGACAATGCATGGTAAATAATTGGACATTTGTAATTTAATGCTGATTAATTTTGTCTCACGTGAAACAATATTATGTATGCTGTACATAGCAATATTTCGTTTTTTCTTAGCACTTATACAAAAGCAATCAGCTCAAAAGTTAAGAAGTAACTCGGTTGGAGGTCCTGTATCGAATTGTCTCTCAAAGATCAATGTATCTTACGACATGTACTAAGTGTCTTTTAATAATAAACCTTCAAATTTACTCGTGGAAATTGGAAGTGCATGATCAGACATTCATCATACAAGGTGCAACCACAAAATGTTCGCGTTCTCGTTTCATTTGTTATAAAAAAATCTCAGGCATAGATCTATTAGTATTGTTTCATTTGTTAGAAAAAATCTCAGGCATAGATCTATTAGTATTGTTAGATCTATTAGTATTGTTTCATTTGTTAGAAAAAATCTCAGGCATAGATCTATTAGTATTGTTAGATCTATTAGTATTGTTTCATTTGTTAGAAAAAATCTCAGGCATAGATCTATTAGTATTGTTTCATTTGTTAGAAAAAAATCTCAGGCATAGATCTATTAGTATTGTACCAGCCTATGTTTATAGCGCCGCTAGAGTTAACTTCAGTACATCTTGAGAGCGTTAATGATTTCTGCAAAGTACTTGCAAATTATCTGCGATAAATCTGTTGACGGTAAATACCGTCGATTCTTCAAAAACATCGTAACTACAGCTTATTTATATACATACTTAGTTACGATTTTTTTATGAATATCAGCGATTATTATGCTTCACAGTGGTTAGTAGTACAGTGTTCCTATGGGCTTCAAATGCACTCTTAGACTTGAAGCCTGGTAGAGGGGTTTTTTTTGCAAAAAAAACTAAGAAGAAAAAAAAAAAAAATAAGTGAAACTAAAAATTTTCTTTCCCGAATGTCTGATATAGCACACCATTTATTTCAGAGAAAGGAAAGTTACTATGCTAGTAAAAGTTACCGAATTTTATAGAAGTTTAACCCTCTCGCTAAACGACAAATTTTTAGGGTGGCCCACTTCAAAAACTGCCATAAATGACAAAATTGAAGTTATTATAGAAAGAACTTGTGTGAAAAAATGGCATAGAAAATATTGAGACAAAAGGAGAAACTGCTGGTTAGCATCAGTTTCTTCTTTTGTTTCACTGTTTTCACAAGCCTTTTCTATTATTTACGTCAAACCAGGTCTTGTTTGGGAATGGATTAAATGATGCAATATTTCGACACAAATGAAATACAAATTATGTCGTCTACAACAGCTTTCAAATGGAAATTGTCCAAATATTTTCTGTTTGGGAAAAGTTTATGCACTTTCTGCGCTCTAGTGCTACGAAACACAATTAAAGTCAGCATAAATTTATAACAAAAAAAATGGCAGCAGGAATCTTTATTCATTAAATCAGGTTTGGTGACGAGAAATTGTTACCCCTGAAAGATGTCGTCATGAGCAATGCTCTCCGTCTCAAGAAAAATGTATGTACGAGTAGTAAGCCGTTATTAGTGCTTAGACATTTTAATGGGCTCATGCTTGGTTTCTCATTGACAAGAACAACATGGTGGAAAGTCGGGGTATGCATTATTGTGTGGTGCATTGCATTATATAGGGCAAAAACGAATGGAAATTTTAGTGCTGGTACCAACTATTTCACTTCCTATCAAGGTCAAGCTTCCCATAAATGTTACTATAGATACAATTGGTGGGTAGGTAAATTATAAACAGATTTGACCTAAGAAGGACCACCGTACCACCGCCGAATGTTTTCGACTGTGCCCGAATAATACCGACTTCGTCCGAATCTCAATAGGTGTGGACTGCCTTAAATGTAACATTTCATATAAGTTCACTGTTGACTGCGTCATGATTGCCCATCTTTTAACCAAATACCAATGTAAGATGTCGTCATCATTTAATTAGGTCAATAAAAATACCACCATGGCTGCCAAACCTCATCCGAGAATTAGCGATTAGTACTAATTACTCGGTACTTTCCGCTTCGTTATGGTGTTTGTGGTAATAAAGCCAATAATCCTGGCATCTACTGTAATAAAGTTAATCGTTACAATATGTCCAAGAACTGCGCTTTAATTGACCAGGCATGTGCGAAAAGCATTTTACGAGAATGAGTCAGCTTGAATGATAGTTCTGTAAAGTTTGGTATGTGTTAAACGTCATAATCACGGATTCCTCGGCTTTCATGTATATTCAGATTTCGGGGTTATGGTCTGGAATGACGACAACAATAAATACAGTATACTCAAGCTTAGCATCTTAGTCCAAAGAAATCACAATTCAATATTGGAGAAAATTCTTTAAAACCAAAATGACACAAATGATAAATTCTACACTTCTACCAATGTCAGAGGATATGAGGGATTGCTTCACTTTCATACGCAATATCTCTGCACAATGGCATTCCAGTTTCTGGAAATCCAGTAATCATTTCGTTCAGAGAATTCTTTGTGTTAACACGTGTGTTTATTATTCCGTCTTTACCTCGGTAAATGTATTTATTTATATGACATACAATGTATGTATTGATTCGATATATGTTTTGGAAACTGTTTATTTACGAAAGAGGCAATATAAACACACATAATCGCCTAGATAAGAATATTAACCTTTCATCTATAAGCTGTGGTTATTGAATGGTAAGACAAGTGCCAATCTGTTACATACACTTGCGTAGCTAGCCGAAACGAAAGTGCGCGCAAAACGCATGCCTAATATAATTATTACAGGGGAGATTTGATCGCGGGCTTCATACTTTTTGAAAATTTCATGTAGATGCTTATGAAATATATACCACGGAATCATGGTTAAATGAACAACAAACAGCGGTAAAAGATGGACTATTCGCTAATTCATCTTCAACATTTCTTGATAAATTTAGTTATGTTCGATGCTTCATTTGTTCCGAGAAATATTGGCTACGGCTCTACGATTCAAATTCCATTTCAAAGTATTTCGAATTAAAATTGACATTTTAGAATATCATCAGATTTTACTCTTTAATTAAGTTCATTATTCATTAAAGTAACCATGTTCTGGTGATTTGCATTTTGCTTTACGTATTTGGTGTTCGACATAATTTTTGGACCAATAGAATTGCAGTAAATATTAGAATTTCGCCGCTATATTTCGCATAAACGAGCTTCCGGCTAGTTTATGTGACGTTTATGCATAGCCACGCCCCCAGTTCTAAATAACCGCGAGCGAACACTAAGCCAGATAGAGTCTGTATAGTAGATTCTACGCAATATAAACATTCAATGCGCTGCGCGCATTTGAATGGAATCTACTAGACAGCCTCTATCTAATACTTATTTCTGTAAATGCTCTTCACCATGATGATTCAGCAAATTCTAGACGCTTAATTTTTCCAAACAAAAACGGGGAAAACATACAAAAATATCATCTAAAGAACGTTGATTCACAATCCAATAGCGATGTATCACCTTACATCAAAGAGAATAAGATCAAAATAAGCAATTTCAAGTACATTCTCATAAACGACCTTTTATGTTACAGTGTAAGGAGAAAGTTATGGCACGGATATCAAGTTGTTGTGATTTTTGAAAAGAAAATTATCAATTATTTCTCATCAAAATCCTATATTGTGGGTACTCATTTGAATCGTCTCAGCGAGACGATTCCAATGGGTATCCACAATAGGGTTTTAAATTGAAATAATTGTTTTAGAATGTGTTTACCCAATGTAATCTGTTGCTTTCATCTGAGGGATGGGTTTTCTTTTCTGTTTTATAATGAATATATGACACGTGCCTTTTGAGCTGGGTGGGGATTTAGAAGTATTCTGCTTTTAACACTCGCTTAGCCCGGATTCAGGTTATGTATTGTTTTGTCTCTCTAAAATAAAGGCACGTAACTATGAAAGAATAAAGACACGCCTTATCTTAATCTGAAAGACGGTGTGTGCTTAAAGGGACCCATGTTAGATAGTTCACGGACCAGAACAACATGAAACATGCAGAGTTTGTATTGTTGGATGGTGTATTGCCTTATCAAGTGCCAAAAAGCAAGGTCTTCCAATTAGTAAGTTTTCAATATCTATGTATGTTTTCCTTAAATGTTACGTTAGGTACATACTTTATTTAGAATGACTAATTCGGAATTTCCTTAAACAGAAAAAATCTAGCCACCAAGCTTGACCGGTCCTTTCTTGAACATGTTTTTTGCCTAATTGTATGTTCGAGAACCTAGCATGTGTCCATTTAAATATGCCTAGAACACTATTTATTTAACCAGACGATAGGGTGAAAGACCGAAGCAATTGTTTATATATAGTTAGTGGTTAATTTCCAGAAAAATGCCCCAAAGGAAAGTTCTGTCTTAAAAATGATGTAAACGTCATTTTGCTAGAATAGTTCCGTATATTGATCGTACATTTCTCAAGTTTGTTGTTTTTCGTTCTCTTAACAGTTTTACAAACGACAAAAATGGTACTGTTGCAATTTCAAAGCTGCTGCCGACGACAAGATGGATTTGCTTAGATTCTCACGCATGCACTTTTATGCAGGCTGATCTGAATCCATATGTGTCTTAACCCTTTCCCAAACAAGGCCTGGTTTTGACGTTCCTTTTTGAAAAGGCTTGGGAAAACATTGAAACAAAAGAAGAAACTGCTGATAACCAGCAGTTTCTTCTTTTGTGTCAATATTTTCTTTGTCATATTTTACACAAATTCTATCTTAAATACCTTCCATTTTGTCATTTGTGTCAGTTTTTGAAGTGGGTCACCCTAAAATTTTGCCGTTTGGGAAAGGGTTAAATGAAATATTGGCCTTTTCCAGATTCAGGATATTTCTACAATAACCGCTAAAGCAAATATCTCATTTTGCTTCACAGGGCGTCATTATGTGGAAATTGGTTAAGACGTCGTCCTTTTCAGTCACAAACAAAACTCCGCGTCCATATCACTTCCGGGTTACGTCCAAAACGGTGACCTATGCAGAATACTTTCGGACGTGATGTTAGCATGATATGGATGCAGAGTTTTGTGCGACTATGGCTTTAATAGCGTTCAAAACATACAATAAGGAGAAAATATCTGGTGCAAATTAGACCAAGGCTCTCATGATTTTGATAATTTGGCAGGTTCGAATCAAAGACGCCCATTTTAATAACCCTTTCCCACATGGACAAAGTGTGGACAGCTTCCAGTAATCATTGTATATTATAAGGAGTAGAAAAATATAGATATATAGAGAAAATGAACAGCTAGTGACCAGCACGTTGAATTTCTTCTTTTAACAAAGATTTTGCAAATCATTATCTGTTACTTTCGTCAAAACCAGTGATTGTTTTCGAAACAGGAAAATTGGAAACAACAATGACCTACAAACCTAAATTCATTAAAATCTCTTGCTTTCATGGGTATTATTTCAGTACAAATATCGTTTAATCCGTTTTAATGATTGTTTTAACGGCATCTGTTACATGATAGTGTTGTGTCTAACACATGTTATCCTTTTCCAAATAATCTCTGCTACGACGGTAGAATAGAAGCCTTTTGTAACAGGATTTGATTCTTTTCTTTTCTATTTCTTAGTTTTATGCCGTTTATCTTTTAATCCTTACTCAATCAATCAGTGATATTTTACCCATATTAATTGTCATGCCAGTTCTTCAGTTCTACAAACAATTTAGATGTTTTTTTCTTTTTGTAAATGAAACACATATTTGCAAGACAAAGTGTTACACTGAAATATGTACTTGAATCGATAAGGCAAATAAAGACAGGCCCGTAGGAAGCAATTTCATATAGGGGTGACTGAAGCCCTGTGTCTGAACATTGGATTTTCCATAAATTTTCAGTGTAAAATAAGGAATATTAGGCTTTTTGGCCAACATTGATGGGCTAAGCCCCCAAGCCCCCTGTTCCTACGGACATGAAAGACATTAGTGTCAGAGGTTTTCTGGAACACGTGACTATATATTGGTCATTTAATTGTTCCACAATAGTCTATGACCTCTATCAATATTCTGTTGGGCTACGGCGATCTGTCAAATTCTAGATGGTTCATTTTAGCATGACAGAGGCAAAAAGCGTAAGAAGGGTAAACACGGACCCCACCTGTTTCAAATGAATGACGTCATAGACGAATTATCTGATTCAGACTTACATGTGGGTTAAATCCATTTATCTCTTTAATGCAGGTTTTATTAATTTTGATAAAAACTGGAAAACGAGCATAATTCAAGGGTAATTCAGAAAATGATGCTCCAAAAAACGCACGTTTTATTAGTACTAAAATACAGATTTCCGGGTTCAAATTTACGGAACACTTAACGCTCAAAGAATCAAAAACGTATCGTGGATGCTATTGGTTTTGCAATAGCACCAACGATATGGTTGATGTTGTTGGCAATTTTCTGTCTCGAAAGGCAATGAGGTTCGCACTTATTTGGCCAGGTTGTTGAACAGCGACGACCATGTCTGTGTAGTCCATTGGTTCACAAGTATGCTTCGTATGTTTTGATGTATAAGCAAATTAAGTCATAATTGGGTGATTCGTACGCCATTTCGTACATGCAACATGCATCCGGGTTCACCAGTGCAGTTTATCAATTAGATTAATGCATTGCATTACTTTCTAACAAAGTGAGTCACCCTAACATTAATGCCATAGAAGTCTGAAAACCTTTTTAAGTCTAGCTCTGTAAGATGTCTTATAGGCCCTACATGTAAACTCTACGCACAAATGTATCCGAACTAACAATCAACTAAATAGCCTACGTGTCTTATATAATTATGCGCCCTTTTAAAGTTGCTAGAGATATTGAAGAATCTAGTTCAGAACAACTTGTACTATGGTTGGACTGTGTGTACACGCAGACTGATCAATATTTTATTGGTATCATAGCCTTATGGTCCATTTTCTATATGTTTGTTCGTTTATGAGTAAAGTGTAATACCCGGCCACCACCAGAAAGTTCAAAGCGCACATGTTTGGAGGTTTATGAGCGAACGTGGCCAATACGTAAATTAAACAAAGCAATGTTTAAATTGACCATGATACCGAAGAATTGTATTGGTAATTGGCCACCAAGCAAGAAATAAGATATGTCTTCAAATGATTTTGTCAGTTTCTAAAATGGAAGTCAATCATTTTTTCACAATTAAAAAGGGCTCTTTTAATTATTGGTTTGCTAAAAACAATAACAAAAAGTACAAATGGAAAATGTTGATGAATAGCTTGAAACACGTATCTGAATTAAAGTGCAAAGGAATTTCTTACAGTTTTATTGGTAAAACCGTCGTGTATAAAATCTGCATGTACATGAATACTTTATGGGTCGCTGTTTTCTAACTCAGATGCCCCACTTTTAAAAAAAAATGAAAGACGGCATATAATTTCATCAAGTAATACAGAATTATAGCGTAAGTCCTAAATCGTTTGCACGCACATGACCTTAGGGACACAGTAAAGGGAACATGCATGTTTCATTTTATACGAATAAAAACATCATTGCTTTCTTTATTTCAGTGGGAAAAGAGCATAGACCATATCTTCGTCAGATTCCGCGATACATTCTACGTACAGTCGACACTCGTTATCTCGACATCGGATAAGTCGAAATTCCGCTAAATTCAAAGTTAAAGTCATGTCCCATCCTCAACATATGGATATCAAAATGAATACAGCCACTGAAATTTCCTTTTCCTACTATATTTCAACCATGGACTCATAATGATGCCCATCACAAATTGTTAAACATCGTTTTCATCAAAAATAATCAAAATCGGATAAGTCGAACTCCGTATATGTCGAGATATTTTGACGGCCCCCTCTGACTTCGACACAACGAGTGTCGACTGTACTTTGTTTTTGTGTAACTTACGTCATTATTTCTTCTATTCAAGATAACGAACACGGAACAGCATTCATATATATCATCATGTACTTCAAGATCTCTAGGCAATACCTCACCGTTCAAAATCGCTGTGACTTCGGCTTATTCAAGCTGTCGTCTCGACGTTTTCGAACGTGATCGACGTTGTGTTATTTACGTAAATGACGTATTTTTTTCTTCTATTTCAGGTTACGGTCACAGCACGCCAAAGACGAACGGCGGTAAAATCTTCTGTATGCTTTACGCCGTCATTGGTATACCTCTTTGCTTGGTCATGTTCCAGAGCGTGGGAGAACGTTTAAACACGTTTTTGACGTTTTTACTCAAACAGTCCAAAAAGTTGGTGAAAATGAAAAACGAAGAAGTGAGTCCAATGAGTCTGATATTCGTGACCTTGAACCTCAGTGGGATCGTGCTGGCATCTGGCGCGGCCATATTTCACCATTACGAGAACTGGACATATTTAAATTCGTTGTATTATTGTTTCATAACGCTCACTACAATCGGGTTCGGGGATTACGTCGCCCTCCAGAAAAACAACGCGTTGGAATTCCAGCCGCATTATGTCGCATCTAGTGTCATTTTCATCCTGTTCGGGTTGACAGTCATTTCTGCTGCAATGAATCTTCTAGTGTTACGATTTTTAACAATGAATACCGAAGATGAACGAAGGGACGAATTGGAAGCTGCTGCGGCTGCGCAGACGGCCGTCCGTCTCGACGGTGACGTCATTACTGCTAACGGTAATATAGGTAATATAGTATCTCAGGCTCAAGAGACCCCGGAATATAGTGACCACGTGTCCGTCTGTTCATGTTCGTGTTACAATCTACGCTCAAAGGCTAAACACAGATATAAAGTAACGCGATCGCCGTCGCGTAACATTACGCATCTATTGCCAATGAATAACGCTGACAAGGAACGTGAACGCGAAAAGGACGCATACGCATTAATAGATGAAAATAATCGATATTTCTATAAGAAAAGAAATTCAGTATGACATGGCAGCGCATGAATACGTACTTGACCTTTAACCCTTGCCATGTTAAACCTGGACTATTCTTAGAGATGGCATGCCTGCCAAAGCAGATAGTAAAATCAAAGGTCAGTCTGCGCGATTGCGTGCAGGCTTACCCATGTATTTATGACGTGCAAGTCTTTAAATAGTAAAAACAATGGGGTAAATGTTAATATGAATTCATCTGAATAAATTTTCAAAATCCAAATTTCTATAGAAAATGAAAATGACATTAAGTACACACAGCATTTTTGTCAACGATGTAAGGTAAAAGTCATTTGCTCTAAGGTTATTGCACTACAAAATACCACATTTGGTTTCTATTTTTTCTGGTAATGCCAAAGTAGAAAAAACTGATATGTGATGCATTGAACATTCATCAAAAATGACGTTTTCTAACTCTTTGAAACTTCAAACTTGTCGTTTGACTTTTTAAGCCACCGTCTTGGTACCATAAATGATTTTGAAACAGCAAAAATAAATACCTCAACGCTAATAGTTTTTCGTTATGGGAATTTTAAGGGAGAAAACTTGATAGATTTCTATCGTGATGCAGCTATAATCTGAATTGAAAATAATTGATATGAAGAACAAATCTAATGCATTGACAATTATTTGCAAAGTGCACTTTCAAATTGTACCATATCAATAGCATTTTATCGTTTCCCTGGACTCTATAGGATATTAGACTTAAAATGTTTAAAAACGTCACTTGTTTGAACTGTTCAAATACCAAACTTTCTTTTACAAATATTTTTTGTCGTTTGCAGCTCGTTGAATCATAACTTGTCTAATGCTATATTCAGCAGTATTTATAATCAAGCACTCAACAAAGAATGAATTTATCACGAGATTCATTTCGAGTTACGCAAAATAATGGAATACTAGGGAAAACAAATAAAACAAATAAATGAAGGTAATAATAAATTCCGTCCAAAACTAATAGAAAATGTCACATTTTGTACGATAGGTTTTTCGCTATCTACATATTGAATATTGCCTAAGATGAAATTACGGGCTTGAAAAGCAATATTATCCCTTCACCAAATGGTATAGAGCTTGGTAGCTTTCTCCAATTTGAAAGCTATTGCTGACGTAAAAGTGGATGTTGGTAAAGATAGGATTTGTGTACAAAATAGCACGGAAATATTTAGGCAAAAGGAGAAAATGCTGGTTACCAGCATTTTCTTCTTTTGTCACAATACTTTCCAAAACTTTCTCTATTATGGACGTCAAAAACAGGTCTTGCTTGGGAAAGTGTTCATCTGTCAAGTGTATGGCGGAATAATGATATAAATGACCACCATTTCGTATTTTCTGGTAATAAGTTTTGACACTATACATCTTTCTTTATGTTTGTCTGGTATAATTAGACCCTTTAACTCTTTTCCAAAAGCTGAATATTGAAACATTCCCAATTTGAAAACAGATCAGACGACAACGGATTTTGATAAAGAGAGGATTTGTGCATTATAAGACAGGAAGTATTGAAGATGACTAAACATTATGCCCCTATGTCTTTTTTCCAAGCTTTCCAACTTTTTTTCCTATTAGAGTCGGCAAAACCGTGTCTTTGTTTGATCATTTGTAAGAAATTTAAGAGTTAACATTACAGACCACATTTTCACCATACAAAAATATCGAGGATAAAAATTTAAGAAAAAGGCTAAACATGCCTTCCTCAAAGTATTTTAAGCAAGCTTAATCGTCTTGCCTACATCTCAATGAAATCGTTTCTTATAAACGAATCAAGAGCGTAAAAATAGCACGAAATAGATTTTTCTGATAGTGTTAGTGTCAAAAAATAACAAGAGGACCATGATGGTCCTAAATCGCTCACCTGAATCAAGATGACAAAATAAAAATGGTAATTAGGACAAATTCAAAGACATATCAAACTAAGTGCTTTCTCTTTGGAAACAATTAGGGAATAATTTTGTTCAAATCGATCCTGTAAAGTTGGGTATGAATTAGCACAATGGTTGAGGTTATTTTTTGATTTTGCAATATACAGCATAGGGCTAATTTTCAAAGCATACTGATCTGTTAGAGATTGATCATTTATGATATATCATTATAACAAATTATAAGCACAATTTACAAGATTTGGTCTATTATTTGAAAAAAATATAGCGAAAGATCAACATTTGATAAGCTAAGCTAATCCCTAATCTTATTTGTTTACATAAGATAAACATATGGACAGCCAGAGCAACAGATAAGAGAAATAGATAAGTGAAATAGAAACAGTACTCTAAATTTATTATTTATATCCAAACACTATGTAGAAATGAATGTATTAATCTTTTCAAGCAAATGATTGAAATGATCACCAACAACATAGGGTTTGATGAATATTGAAACAAAATGTTGATTTTTGAAAAGCTATCATCTCTTATCTGCCGCTTGTATGATTCCAAAAGAAAATGGTTCAAAATCGCCTTGTGACATGTTGAACCAACAATGTAGGGCTTAGTTTCCATGTATAGTGATGATTTCTTGTATTCTGGTAGACATTCATGAAATGAGGTCTTACACAAAATTTCAAGGTTCTATACCAAACAGTTTAGAAGAAAACTAAGTATCTCTGTGACAACCCGCAGTAAAGTATAATTTTCAAAGGACGAAATTTCCCCAACCCTGCCACACCCATATACTTTTTATAAAATCAAAAATTCAGATACAATTTTGAAACGAGTCACTCAAGGAACTTTCCTGCCACGTTTGATTTAAATTGGCCAAACGGTTGATTTTTAAAGAATTTTCTTCTGATTTCTCCAGGTCTGAAAAGCCCCTTCCTCCCTGCCACGCCCACATTTTTTAACAAATGTAAAAATTTGTGAGCAAATATCGAAAAGGGTGACTCAAGGAACATTTCTGCAAAGTCTGGTTCAATTGGGCCCAATGGTTGATTTTTAAAGAATTTTCTTATGATTTCTCCAAGTCGGATAAGCCCCTTTCTCCCTGCCAAACCCACATTTTTTGACAAATATAAAAATTTGTGAACAAATTTTGAAAAGAGTGACTCAATGCACATTCCAATCGAGTTGGTTTAAATTGGCCCAATGGTTGATTTTTAAAGAATTTTCTTATGATTTCTCTAAGTCCGATAAGCCCCTTTCTCCCTGCCACACCCACATTTTTTGACAAATGTAAAAATTTGTGAACAAATTTTGAAAAGAATGACTCAACGCACATTCCAACCGAGTTTGGTTCAAATTGGCCCAATGGTTGATTTTTAAAGAATTTTCATATGATTTCTCTAAGTCTGATAAGCCCCGCCCTGCCACGCCCACATTTTTGGACGAATCAAAAATTCGCGAACAATTTTTGAAAAGGGTCACCCAAGGAACATTCCTGCCAAATTTGGTTAAAATTGCCCCAATGGTTTGGGAGGAGAAGATGTTTAAAGAAATTGTGAACGGACGGACAGATGGACGGACGGACGGACGGACAGACAGATGGACGGACAGACGGACGACGGACGATGAGCGACCACAATAGCTCACCTTGAGCACTTTGTGCTCAGGTGAGCTAAAACAGAAAATATGATCAGATGTCAAGTTAATATAAATGAAAGAACGAGAGCGGCCATTTGTCAAATTTCGGTGCCCAATGTTTGCCATATTCCTGTTTTTCAGAACAAGTAGTCCATAACAGAAATCGCTGTGTATAATGCGCTGTTTGTGACATACTTTACTTTACTGCCGAAGTCTATCACAATCTCAGAATACTGGGTCCTATAATTTGGTATTCACAGATTGAAATAGGCATAACATGCCGCGATGCCGATGAAATAATATCAAGGACTGTCATTTCATTGGCGATAGAAAAAAATAGTCCACAAAAGCCGCGTCATGTGTATTAATGCGCTGCTAAAAATAGAATAAATTGATCAAGCAATAAATTCGTAACTATAAAATGTGATGAGCTACCATGATTGGTCAACTGCTGGAGCCTAACATTAAATGTGTGATGAATGGAGATTTGTAAACGTGTTCCTCACGACGAGGAATCACGTGACATAACATGTTCGATAATAGAGAACGATTTTATCAGGCAAACCGTGACGTAATTTCGGACAAACAAATTGTATTCCGTGGGTGTTGTTATAGAATATCGTAACTACGGCTTGATTCAAGCCGTAGTTACGAGATTTTATAACAACACCGACGGGTTATCAAAACATAACAGGTAACTGAATTTGTTTTCAGCACAGAATTCGTTGCCATTTCAATAAACATGTCAATATATCACCGATTCGTAAAAAAGGTTATAGCAGAGAAGGCCGAAAAGACTAAGGATTTTCTAAGTGTACGGGATCTTCAAAACGATATCTGAATAAAAAGTTATTGGTGAATGTACTAAAGTCAATAGAAGTTTATTGTGTGTTTTGAAAGATCCATCAATTACAACAAATCTAAAACAATGCCATTTTTACACCTTCTCTGCTACAGACCAAATTCAAATCGGTCAAGTATTAAAAACTTTTTTAAAGATTATCATCTAATTTAAATTCGCTGCTTTTCTTCAAAAACCTCGTATCTGCAGCTTAAAACAAGCTGCAGATACGAGGTTTTTGCAGAAAGGCGCCATGTTGTTGATGTTTTGTCACGTGACTCCCCGTCGTGTCCCCGACAGAAATCAAATATGTGATACTGGTGCTAATCAAATGCTTAGAAAGACAGACCACGTGACAACATCACGTGGAGATCACGTGGTTTTACGAGAACGTTCTACGGAATTGTGTGAAAAATATACGGAAACACTCGAAGGAAGGTGAACAGCGAAGTCGCAAAAATACGACGAAACTATAAATATCTCTCCTATTTTGGGGACATGTCATGTGATTACACTTATTTTGATGACGTCATATTTTTATTGAACGTTGATAAGT
The DNA here is from genome assembly GCA_963680895.1 of Fragum sueziense. Lineage (NCBI taxonomy): Eukaryota > Metazoa > Mollusca > Bivalvia > Cardiida > Cardiidae > Fragum > Fragum sueziense. Next base: position 9,077,683 of record OY804608.1, read on the forward strand.
GATAATTGATATTTGAATTATAATTCTGTCCAAAGTGTTTTATTAATAATATTATAACCAATGGAAACCGTCGGTTAATTTTCCGAAAGTATTCGTTCTTTTCCGTTCCATACGGAAATAACCGAGTGGTTTCCGAAACTCTGTCCAAATTTCATTCCGTCGTGAGAATTCCAGCCTTTAAAAGATTCGTTCATAAAGTCACGGGCGATAATCATGAGACTTTGTTATGATATATTTTCCGTTATTTTTGTAAACCAACGAACTTTGCAATTATCTTCATTTTTTTGTTCTAAAAACTTTATTCCTCTTATTTGATCTGACAAAAAGAACTTTAGTACCAGCCATACTCCCCGATATATTTTGGTATTAAGATGTTATCTCGGTTCCTTGTCAAAGCTGACAATTTTTAATTTTCAAATCACCTTTCGCGATTTTTTCTCAGCTTTTACAAGAAATTGATGGGTCACTTGTTATCAAAATAAATCGAGGAGTATGACGGGTTCTTTCGTAGGCCTGTGACATAAAGTATTAAAATGAAAAAAATGCATGTTTGTTTACAAAAGAAAAGGAAAATATATCATGTAACAAATTCACGTGATTATCGTCCGTGAAAGTAGATATAAATTAGATTAGGAATGTTTTAAATTTATATGTATTGCGTGAAATATCATAACTTTTTTCTACTTTGGATGTTTTGAATATTTTAAAAAATGCATGTCATTATTTTCACCATTGTGTTATAGACTCCCACAAATATTAGATTCGCACCATTCTTTTTTTCGTCCTATGATGCGACTTTATGTGACCATTTATTTGACCGGCTCCATTCAAGAATTTAGGATGTTGTCGCTTTTAAACGAAAACCTGGTAACTGTAGCTTATTCTAGGCTGCAGTTACGAGGTTTTCGTTGAAAAGTAGCAATGGCAAATTGTCTTACCAATGTCCATAAAGCACATTTAGGACACAAATCGTATATCAGCAATCTCTCAATGCCTATGAAATGTAATTTTTGTCCTACATGTTACATGTACGAGATACATTAGTTACACAAAAATGCGTCTTTAATGCTTTAATAAAACCGGTCCCCCGAAAACCGTAAACAAACAAGATATTATTTATATGCTGTCCTTCCACACTATTCAATGTCAAGGTCAAGTACTGTTTCTTAACAAAAATGCTTTGGCTTCAGCGTTTGCTTTTCTCTCATTGCTTTCCAAATTAACCCTTTTTAGTGACGTCGAAACCCGCTGTTGTTTAGGAACGGATAAAACATTTTTCTCCAAAACAAAACATGGCTATTGCACCATTGGCTTTGGAAAAAATGACAATAGGGAATGCTGATAACCAGCAGTTTCTCGTTTTGCCTCAATATTTTATTTGGTGTTCTGTAAACGAAATTCACATAATTTTGCCAATGTTTTCACCAGTAGAATGCTTTCCCTGAAGAAAAGTTCAAAGTCTAAAATTCTGTCATTTGGGAAAGCGTTAATGAAATATGTACAATCAAACAAGTCTAGGGAAATGCGTTCAAGAGCATTATGTAGTTGTTCCTCAAAAACCTCGTAATTACAGCTTGTTTACAGCTGTAGATACAAGGTTTTAGGGAGAAAAGAGCATTGTGAATTCTTACAGAGAATATATAACATTCTTTTCATTCATTTTGCATACCGATAGTCTTTGAAGTTGAAATTATTTGTGAGCTATGAGGGCAAAAAACGTTGACGTCATAACTTTTTGTGTACTTGACTAAACTTTGTCAATTGCTTTTATCGACTTTTCAGACAAGTAATAGCTGATATTTCACGGCATTTAGAATTCCATAGCTATTTTCATTTCATAAATCCTTTCCCAAACACGACCTGGCTTTGACGTCCTATGAGAAAATGATTGGGAAATCGTTGAGACAAAAGGGATATGCTGATAGTCACCAATATTGACTATGCTAGATCTATATTGTACACAAATCATATATTTAACAAGACTTAAGGTTGTCGTCGGAAGTGGCATTCAAATTTGAATAGCTCAAATGGCGTTTCAGAATGGATTACTGTCCATGTTGGCCTATTATCAGACTGTCAATTCTTAGACCAGTCCAATTTCAAAAATGTTCCCGACGAAAAATTCAAATGATTGAATTATGACATTTTTTGCTCTTTAAGGATATAACACATTGTGGAAAATAAAGAAAGTGCTTGTCACAAACAATTTATTCATTTCCCACAATGCTTACCAAAGCATTTATCATGTATGACGTCAAAAACATCAAAGTGGGGGAATGGGTTAAACCACCACGAACAACACTGTCATGTCCCTTTTCGGCCACCATACCTGTAAATGAGACGGGACATGGAAAATGGTCTTTAACCGTTTTAAGAATATTTTGCTTCGTGATATGTACTTCTGATCGTGATCCAATGGGCTCTGACACGGAAGATTAGTGTCATGAAGAAGCTATTTGAGAACAGCATGGATCCAGATCAGACTGTGCGTATGCACAGAATGATTTGGATCCATGTTGATCTCTAATGCCATAAGGAACCTTTTTTCGAGATCATGGCTGAATCCTTTCCTAAACGACAAAAGTTAGACTGGTCCCATTTGAGAGCTGCTACAAACGACAAATTAGTGTTGACAAATATATGATTCTCGCACAAAATAGCCAAATGAATATTGAGGCAAAAGTAGAAAATTCTGATTTAACATGCATTTTCTTCTTTTGTTTCGATATTCCCCCCTAACTGTCTCTATTCAGATAGGAGACTAGGCTCCCCAACTAGCACCTTCACGGTGCTCTGTGTTATCAGTCCCACATATCAGTCGGTTTCAGTCAAATGGAGTCTAGTCCAGGGACTGTATTAGGGACGTAAAAGGCAGATCTTGTTTCGGGAAACGGTTAAATAAATTTCTTGGCCATAGACCAACCGCAGAGAAGCATGTTTTACAAACTGCCAAGTTGTGTTTGTTTTATTTAAGAGGTTGTTCATTTTGTTGTTTGTTTTTATTTTCTGTACAAAATGTATTTCTTGACAGTGTAAATATGCCTACCCACTATATCGATAACTCATTTAGAAATGAGATATTATTTCCACTTAAAAAATCCTTATCCATGTTTCCAAACATTAAACCCTTTCCCAAACAAGACCTGGTTTTGACGTCCATAATATATAAGGATTGGAAGAATATTGAAACAAAAGAAGAAACTGCTGATACCCAGCAGTTTCTCCTTTTGCCTCAATATTTTCTGAGATATTTTATACGCTAATTCCCTTCATATCAACATGCATTTTGTTATCTGCAGCAGCTTTCCAATTGGAACACTCTTACATGTTGCTGTTTGGGAAAGGGTACGTAAAGTTACATAGGCTGCATCGGATCCAAACCTACAAGAGACTACACAATGCATGTTGATGAATGAGGATTTCTATACAATACAGAATAGGAACAAATTTAAAGGAGAAAAAATAATGCTGGTTTAGTAACCAACAGTTTCTTCTTTCGACTCAATATTTTCCAAAGCAGTTTCTGATTCGAACGTCAGATCTTGTTTGTTTTACCATTTTCCCGCGACATTAATTGTTACAAGAGATAAATAAAATAAAAAGGGTTTCGAAAGCATGGAGAATAATTATGTAGAAAATGTTAAAATGCGTAAAAAGCGTTTCTCCTTTTCTCCAATTGCTTACCAGACTGTAAGTTAAGCATTTCACACAACAATTCAATTTTTTTCTAACGTCTGCATTTCCTTTGAAATTGGACTGATCTCAATTATTTTGTTTTGAAACGTCAAAATCAGATGCTGGTCAAAAGTGAAAGATTCTATAATACCCGGTAGTTGGTAGGCTATATAATAACCTAGAAAGCCTCTGTTGTGTTTTCGAAGACATTCTCTATCAGTGCATGAAAGCTAGCACTTTCCCCGCTGTTGACATTTTGTCATCTACAAAATTCCCGATATAAAAGAACAAAGTAAGCGGCATATGCCAACCAGATACTTTTTATGGCTTATAAAACGTCCTTATTTATCGAATAAATAATGTAAACTGAATATGCCAAGATCTTGAAAAGTGGCCATTATGGCATTTGAGACCAACATTGATCCAGATCAGTCTTGGTCGATGCACATTTCTTCTTTATATCCTGATGCAATTGCAAGACCGTCTTGTGGTTCTTCGGCAGAATACACTAAAGAACAGGCTGATCTCGATTCCAATCGTTCTCAAATGCCACAAGGGACCATTTTCCAAGAAATGGCCCAACTTTTGATGTTTACATTGAAATTAATTATTGTTAAGATCATTTTTATTTTATTCTGTAACCAAATGTTTTCAAAATAAACCATGATTTAAAATGTGCCCAAAGTGTCCTTCTTGTCAATGACCTCCCTTTTCCATATATCATTTTGAAATTGCTATTTACCCATTTGCAAACATCAGTTTTTCAGACAGATTTCACTGATATGATAGACAATATTGTCTCCGATATAGACGACTTCGCTCCCTTGCTTTTTAAAATGTAAGTATAGTAAAGGAGGCGTCTCTGGCGCTTTATAAACAAGGAAGAATTGAAAAAAATCATTACTTTATAGAGCACCAGTAACAGTATTTTTGCTTTTTCCCTTTGATTTTATTTACAAATAAAGGGTTGCAGCACATTCTCCGAGTTTTTATTTTTGAGCTAGAAACGAAACAATGATGGCACTCAACTTTCACCCGCCGATGTCATCGTTTCCCCTCAACTGTACCCTCCAAGCAGGGGTCATGATTCATTGTCATTTAACCCCTGCCGTTTTTTACTTCATTCTCCGTCTATTTGTTGGTCATATCTATTTATAGCACAAAATTTGAATCTTGGGGGAAACCCAAAACGTTTGCATTTCGTGCGCGCGGTCATGAGTGTAAATCGTCTAATGCACAACTCAACACTATATCGGTGTAATCAAAAAATGCTCTGCTTTTATTCATTGCATGAATCTTCCTCTAATTACATCACGACTTGGGTTTTGACGATCAATCACAAAAAGTGTTGTGAAAACATTGATGGAAAATAATAATCTGTAATATTCGTCACTATAAATAATTGTACATTATGTTCACCATCATATACGTTATTTCTATTTTTGGCAAATGACGGGAATTTGAATTTCAGCCAATAAAAATGTGTATCAATTTTCTCTGATGTTGTCCAGTTCAAAGCAAGCGATTGGATAACGAAATCTCTTGGGGGATGCGATATTAGACGAGATCGCTTATAAAAATAACAGAGTGAAAACATTTAGTACATATGTACTATAAAGGTTTGAGCGGCGTTCTAAGAGAGTACCTCAACTGAAGCAGGACATCCACTTAACCCTTTCCCAAACGGCCAAATTTCAGGGTGATCCACTTCAAACTGCCACAAATGACAAAATGGAAGTTATAAAAGATCGGATTTGTGAAAAATATGGTATAGAAAATATTGAGACAAAAGGAGAAACTGCTGGTTATCAGCAGTTTCTTCTTTTGTTTCAATGTTTTCCTAAGCCTTTTCTATTAGGGACGTCAAAACCAGGTCTTGTTTGGGAAAGGGTTGATGTATTTCTACACACAACCGAATATTGTGATTAAGCAGTAAAGCGACTGTGTAATTTTCTTGTCGTCGGAAAGGACACAGAGCCACAAAAAAAAAAAAAACAACAACAGCCATGACGAGCAAATTTAAAAAATGCCGACCGATCGACCGTAATTTTTCCGCATGTAACCTGAACCACACATGTTTTTTTTACTTGGCCTCACTGATATATCCTTATCTATCTGAGTAAAAGTTGCAATTGGTAGTTATTTGAACAGGTGTGAAAGACACGAAAAATGCTTCAGCACCAAAAAATCACATACTATCATAAATAAGTAAGAAACACTTACACAAATGATGTAGTATTTCTATGTAAAAGGGTCCTAGGGCATATTTAATTGGCTCGGAACTTAATCCTTTCCCAAACATCATTTTAGTATGGCGTAAATATTGATTAGAAACTGTAACGTAGATTCTATGCGAAATAACCATTCAAATGCACGCAGTGCATTGAATGTTTTTATCGCGTAGAATCTTAACGATCTGGAACCATAATGGATTTCGGTTATTATCGCCGATGATCGGGTATTTACGGCACTCGGTTATTTCCGTGAAACGCACTTCGGAAAGATTCGATTTTGTTCCCACCTCGGTTTACTTTCTCGTAAATATTAATATATGTCGGACGTGTAAGCTATTTAAAGTGTATTTTGCTGCATAGATAGAGATAATTCTCGTATTTCTCGTTGTTAGTAGCATGAAAAATGCTTAAATATTATCGTTCTGAACACTCTGGCGATTAAACGTATATTAAACGTACATTCATTCCATTAGAATAGGAAATACATGAAAAATACTTTCTCATGTTGTGTTCTATAAATAGCAACAAAAAAGAAAGTGAAAGTACAGCGAAATAGGGAACGATTTTATCCAGGTAATCGTGACGTTATTTCGGACATACAATAGTTATTCGTTGGAGCTGTTATGAAATCTCGTAGCTACGGCTTAAATAAGGCCGTAGGTACGATATTTTATGACAACACTGACGGTTTAAAAATCCATTGCTATTCCCTTGAATTTTCCATGGTTTGTTCAATTTCAACATTTCATTTCATAGATATTTTGATATTTTCAGTAATTTTGGGGTTACCAAGGCTTTAAACGGTAAATTTAGGCATCGACAGTGGTGACGAACAGATTTACGTCAACTATTTTTGATCGTAAAGTTACGGAAAAAAACTTAGGAAATTCTAATCTTAGCTGCGAACATGTTTTGTAAAACGCACTTAAGCAAAAAATTTGAACTTCCGTTCAAATCTACGAAAATAAGGTGCGTAATTTCGTTGATAAAACGGGACCCCGATCACTGGTAGAAATAACAGAAAAACAATAAGAGAAATGAAGAAATAACTGTTTCAATAGGCCTACAATTGTTATGAATTTACTGATTTGGTTATAAAGAGCAAAGCACTGATATATCCTTCTCTTAACAAGTCTGGTTTTGACGTCCATTGTAGAAATGATTTGAGAAAACATTGAGAGAAAAGAAGAGGTTGTTGATTATCATCAATGTGTTATCATCAATGTGTCCCTTTTCCTCAGTATTTTCTGTTCTTTTGGACTGGTACAGTTTTGTTGGGTTTTTTTTTTTTTTTTGGGGGGGGGCGGGCGGGGGGGGGGGGATGGGAAAGATGGGTTATGTATGCACCAATACACTTGATTGATTCAAGATCTATACGAATAAATGCTTAAGACCAGGATTTAGTATCAATATTGCGTCTTCTGCCTTGATTTTTTTTATTATAGTCCAGTCACAATATAATGACACAATGTTTACAAATTTTACAGTAATAAACAAAAGGTAATCCTTGTTAATTTTCAGTTCAACGTTGCATGTCTTCGTTCAAATCTTGAAGGTGTAAGGGACCTGCAAGATTCGAACCATCACATGCAAATTTACAGTAGTTATGACTTTGCTATTGCATTTTTTGCATGGGTAAATTTTGTAAACATGTGCCATAATATCGTTAATTAAAGGACTATAGATATGTAAAGACCCGGTAATCAAAGATACATGTTCGTGTAAGATTAGCTTAATTTGATTAAAAAAGGCGTTCTTATACAGTAGTACATGACACCAATTTCAACCATCTTCCAACCCGTGAGTCTTATATCACGGCGGGGAATCACCTGACATAATATTTTCGATATTTTCCAACATTTCTGTCAAAAGATGGCCGATTTGAAAAGAAGAATTTAAGCAGAGACAGCGGGAACACTCCATGACTTTGCTGAATGCCAAGGATAATCTTTGAAAAATCAGCTGATATGAAAATTATTGACGACCAACCAAAACTTAATCTGGTCGTCAATAACGTTTTTATCACTTGATTTGTAAAAGAGTTACCACCCATCTGATATCGGGCGTTTTACACTTTTTTCTGTTTCAAACCGATTTCAAATTGGTCAAGTATTTACAAAATTATTGACGATTTTTTGAAATTTAGTGTCACATGATTCCCCAACGATGTATATAATGCCCTTGTTTTGTTAACAATAGTTTATGTAGTAACTAAAGGGAAACCTGGCAATGAATATTTGATAAAAATAAATTCTTTATATAAGTTACTATGAAAAATAATGTGTTGTTACATTTGACCTTACAATGAATATTTGATGGAATTGGATGACCTATTTTGGATAATTTTGTCCTTGTTTTATGCGCCCCTACTAAGTTTGAATTCATAAAAAACCAAATTTAACGGTAACTTTTTCCCATTCTTGTTTTATTTGCACAAGTATAAATTAGAGCTAATTTTGGTGTAGGTCTTATACCCTGCCAGTCAATATTACAAAAATTACAGATCAAAGAAAAATGTTCATTTTTCTTAAACATGGAAAAAATTCAGTCGCAAAATCATAAACCTTATGTATAATCAAGTGTTTTTTTCTCAATTTTGTTTTTCATAGTTTTGTATTTAGCTTATTTATGTTACATACATATCTGTTGTAGCATACAGGCTGAAAAATGTCAGATGTTCTCATCTTCTGGGAAAAAAATATGAGATTTACGGAGTTGGTGCTTCCCCTTTTCCCGCCTTTTTTGTAAAAGGGGGTCAATAACTAAAAAAATATATAAAATTCCATCATATCGGTAAAAATTGTTTTAAGTTTCATTTTACCTCAGTCTTATATCATAGAAATAATATAGAACAATACTTTTTGTATTTTCAAAAGTGTCTATTATGGTTCCAGATCGTTAAAAACATACTCTAACTGACTTAGTGTTCGCTAGCGGTTAATATTGGAAACGGGGCGTGGTTATGTATAGACGTCAAATAAACTAGTCCACCGTTTCGTTTATGCGAAATATAGCGGCGAAATTTTCAAATATACTGCAAACAAGACCCGGTAAGAATATTCGTAATATTAATAACGTCGTCAATAAAATCTTCGAATATGGTCCACCCGAATATTTCTTCATTTCGAGAGCTTTTCGTGTAATATGCAGAGCTACAGTTTAGAGGGGTGGTGATTTTTTGAAAATTTTGTGACCCGTCAAGCTAAAAGGGACCTTATCCGAACTTGTCACACTCACCACAGGTCAACCAGATCCCGTATGTGAAAAATTAACATTTAGGGAAAACATTCCGGATATGGAAAATTACATAAAAGTGGAAAGTGTCGGCCCTAGTGTGGCTGCGCGGACTGCGCAGGCTGACTAGGGTCGATATTTTTTACACATCCGATAAGGTTCCTTTTAGCGTGACGGGTAACAAATACAAAATTTCCTCTATAATCCCCCAAAACCCTATGTTGTTGGTACCCATTTTAATTGTCTCGAATGAGTTCCCACAACCTATGGTTTGAATTTGAAATAATTGATTTAGAATGTCATTTGCCCCTTTTATCTGTTGCCCTGAATACGTGCCATATACCAGAAGTTAAGGACTAGAATGAATAATGGAAACCTAAGTAGGGATTAACCTCCTGATTTATTCCTTCTAAGTATAATTTTGCACCTTTTATAAGCTTAGTTACTGGAAAATGTACAATGCCATGAAATATGATCACATTATCTTCTCAGAAAAGAACACATTTCGGACCAGTACTAACTGAAAGCTGTTGCAGACAACAAAACTGATAAATTTTAGCCTACTTTTTTTCACCTTTTATAAGCTTAGCTACTGGAAAATGCACAATTCCGAGGAACAAGATATCAAGAATGATGTTGAAATATATAAGTATAATTTATCCTGTCGTCTGTAAAACCGTTGACATTGGTCCACCCTGATATTTTTTTACATTTTAGGAGAGCTTTACTTGTAAAACGCAGAGCTACAGGTTAGATGGGGTGATGATTTTTTTAAAATGCAATATAACATTAATAACCCTCCAAAACCATATGTTGTTGGCACTCATTGTAATTGTCTCGAAGAGACGATTCTAATGAGTACCCACAACATAGGGTTTGAATTTGAAACAGCAAATATAGAATGTCATCTTGTATAGTCCACCCCTAATGAGATTCGCGCGACGTTTGAATTATTCGGGCGACATCGAAAACATTCGGCGGTGGGACACTCCACCGCCGAATGTTTACGATAGCGCCCGAATAAGTTCGGATACGTGACGACGCCGCTCAAAAAAGCCGATGTTTTATGAATTTCAATTCTACCTTAACCCTCTTATCTGATGCTCTGAATACGTGAGATATACCAGAAGTTAAGGACTAGAATGAATAATGGAAACCTAAGTAGGGATTAACCTCCTGATTTATTCCTTCTAAGTACGCTTTTGCACCTTTTATAAGCTTATTTACTGGAAATATACAATACCGTGAAATATGATCACTTTATCTTCTTAGAAAAGAACACATTTCGGACCAGTACTAACTGAAAGCTGTTGCAGACAACAAAATAAATTTTACGTTTTCAAGCTTGAAGACATCTATATTAAATATATTTAGATCTATCGGCTTATTTCCTGGAAATGTACAATACCGAGAAATAGCATCTCTTAAAAAGTTCGCAAAGGATAACATTTTAGGCTGTTCCAAACACAGCTTTCAGCCCTGTTACAAACGGCCAAAGAAATGTTACCAAGTAAACTAAGTATATAATACTTATTCTTGGTGTTGATGTCCTCATTAGAAAAGGAGTAGTAGACATGTGCAAGGTAGAACGAAACCCGAAACCCGAAAACGGAAAACGGAATAAAAGGGGTCGTGTCAAAACACACGAAACCAGAAATAGCGATTCACGGTGGATTGGGTTAAATAAAGAGAGAAAACAACACTTTTATGGCATTGATAAGGTAGATATAGCTAATGATTATCTGAAAATGTAATGTCTATTTATTTTCCATGTTCTCGTCAATCAGAATGTCTGTCATTTGATCCAAAGTTCTCTATAACCAAAGCAATTTTGTGTCACACGATTCACTTCTAACGTCTTTTTTGTACGTAAAACACAAAAAACCTCTTCCTATTAAGTTAAATGTAATCCGCTAAGTACATGTATTCTCGTCAACAGAAACGCAGTGATAGCACATAACAAAGAACAATGAAAAGGCATCACCCCATCCCCCTTACAATAGAATAAAAATGCGAGACAAGACGCACCGTAGTAACGTTGCGAAAAAGGTATTGTATCGAAATCAGATGAAATGCATTGGAATGGATAGAAAGAATTGTATTCTCTAGTTCAAACTTTTTACGGGACATATTTTGGCGTGACATGGTACTATAATGTAAGGCCAAGCATATTTCAAAATACGGTTCAGGGATGAACGGTTTATCACAAATTGGTGGATTGAAATACCCGCTATGCTATTCGAAAGAAATAGCGATTTAAAGATAATAATATCAGTATGTCAAAATTAATTATTGTCAAAATACGCCATGTAAATTGATCAAGTAGGGGAATCACGGGGCACAACAATTTCCATGTTTTTCCAAAATTCTGTTCATAAATGACCGATTTGGACAACAAGAGTGCCTGAAAGGCACTGATATCGCTCACCTGAGTTCTTCCTGTATTTGATGGTGTCTACATTTTTTGACAAATCAAAAAATTAATGAACACACATTGAAAACAGTCACTCAAGAAACAGATCTGCCAGGTTTGGTTTAAATTTGACCAATGGTTGATTTTTAAAGAATTTTTTTCATGATTTCTTTAAGGACAGATCCTCCAGTTGTTACTGCACAACTTACTGCGCATATCCTAAATAACGAAATAAAGCTGTTTCAGTAATAGGCCTTTCAGCAAATGTATTTTCTACATTTAGTTAATGTTTGGTTGATAAATGACAAGTACCATTTCGGTTATTCCAATTTTCTCTGTTTTGTCAATTAAAGTGTAATAGTACTCGGATGGTACATTTCGCTTTCTGTTACGCATTCAACATGTGGCGTTAGCGATAGAAAACGGAGCAACAAAAGCAAAGTGGTGTCTTTATGAGCTAGTCCGCTTCAGATGGACACAAAAGATGACACTTTTTATTATCTAAAGCTGGTAATAAGGAAGAAAATGGATAAAAGTAGTGAAACAATTTCGGACAGAGCTGCAAGAAGTAAACCAAATTTTACTTATAACTAAGAAAAACGCTTGGTTTGATATATTTTTCTTTTTTTGTTTTTGTACGTATGACCAAGCACTATGTCTATACCAAAAAAGAAAAAATTCTTACCGCTGGAATATTTTTTATTATCAGAAACGTTGCGAAAAAAGAGTAATTTCAGCTACTTTTGAAAGAATGTTTTACTAAAAATTTCAAAATCATCACTTAATTTTCCCAAATTGATACTCATTTACACAGAATAAAACATATTGAACACAATAAAGACTTATTTATGTAATCCTAGTCATTTTGAACACCTTTTTTGTGGGTATTTAAGTGACACCTCATTTTTGCAATTTTAGACAAGAGTAGTCTCCCTTGAAATCCAATAACTTTTTAATTCGCTTGGTGACCTATAGTTTTTAAGTCATTTTTTTACTTCTCATATATTTACATATCAGTACAGAAAAAATAAAAAAAAATCTTACCGTAGGAAATAAATGGAGGATCTGTCCTTAAGTCTGATAAGCCCCGCCCTGCCACGCCCACATTTTTTGACGAATCAAAAATTTGAAAACAAATTTTGAAAAGGGTCATCCAAGTAACATTTCTGCCAAGTTTGGTAAAAATTGAACCATTGGTTAAGGAGAAGAAGATTTTTTAAGAATTACTTAACGATTTCTCTAAGTCTGATAAGCCTCACCCTGCCACGCCCTCATTTTTTGACGAATTAGAATTCATCAACAGGTAGTAAAGACAGTCACTCAAGGAACATTCCAGCCAAGATTGGTACAAATTGGATCAACATTTGATTTTTAAAGAATTATTTAACAATTTCTCTAAGTCTGATAAGCCCCGCCCTGCCATGCCCACATTTTTTGACGAATCAAAAATTTGAAAACAAGTTTTAAAAAGGGTCACCCAAGGAACATTTCTGCCAATTTTGGTAAAAATTGACTCAATGGTTAAGGAGGAGAAGATTTTTGAAGAATTATTTAACAATTTCTCTAAGTCTGATAAGCCCCGCCCTGCCACGCCCACATTTTTTGACGAATCAAAAATTTGAAAACAAGTTTTAAAAAGGGTCACCCAAGGAACATTTCTGCCAATTTTGGTAAAAATTGACTCAATGGTTAAGGAGGAGAAGATTTTTGAAGAATTATTTAACAATTTCTCTAAGTCTGATAAGCCCCGCCCTGCCACGCCCATATTTTTTGACGTATCAAAAATTTGAAAACAAGTTTTGAAAAGGGTCACCCAAGGAACATTTCTGCCAACTTTGGTAAAAATTGACTCAATGGTTAGGGAGGAGAAGATTTTTGAAGAATTATTTAACAATTTCTCTAAGTCTGATAAGCCCCGCCCTGCCACGCCCACATTTTTTGACGAATCAAAAATTTGAAAACAAATTTTGAAAAGGGTCACCCAAGGAACATTTCTGCCAACTTTGGTAAAAATTGACTCAATGGTTAGGGAGGAGAAGATTTTTGAAGAATTACTTAACAATTTCTCTAAGTCTGATAAGCCCCGCCCTGCCACGCCCACATTTTTTGACGAATCAAAAATTTGAAAACAAATTTTGAAAAGGGTCACCTAGGGAACATGCCTGCCAAGTTTGGTAAGAATTGGCCCAGTGGTTAAGGAGGAGAAGATGTTTAAAGAAATTGTTGACGACTTCCGACGCACGACGCACGCCGGACACAGGGTGATCACAAAAGCTCACCTTGAGCATGTTGCTCAGGTGAGCTAAAAATGAAGAAAAGAAGGCGGGGAAATGCCGCGGATTTGCTGAATGCAAAGGACATGCTAAAACATGCTAACATGAAGACAAATTTTTAAAGTGCCGTCATGACATGAAACATGTACACGGATAGGACATAGTGGTAAAAATTACGTTTTTTCTAATTGAAAACACTTACATGTACTAGGTTTTAGCTGTCCTTGGAAAATGAGGGAAAAATGGACTCACGGTCCTCGTAAATTCTGCCCTTCTACAAGCACACTATTCAATACGAGCCACCAGCTGCATGATTCGTGGATATGTTGAATCGTTGATGACAAATTAATGACTTAGAAAGCATATTAGCCATATCAGTAGCTTAGCCCACGATCAATGAATGTATACAGCCTCGGATGATACCGACCGAATAAATATCGTGCAGATATTTGATTTATTCTACCGAAACAGTTTGTTGATTTAACCCGATAAACAGCGATGTTACATCTATAATAGATTCACAATTAAACGAGAATAGATACGGTTGTCTTGCTTTAATTTTACGTAGGTAAAGGTAGTAGTTCTACCTAAAAATAAACCAAAACAACCGTATCGATTCTCGTTTAACTTTGAACGTATTATATTTATTTAAAAAAGATGTTATGCTCTAGTGAAAGGTCAGTACATGTACCGTAAAAATCTCAAGAACACATGTTATAAAGCGGCTTTTGGGGAAACAAATAGTTCGCAACATCCACCGAAAAATGTTATGAGTAGGATGTTTCATGAGGTCACATATAATAGATATTATTTTTCCACTAAGACCCCCCCCCACAAACACACACACACCAGCCACCGAAAATCGTCATTGTACAATAGTCTTAAAACGCCGCTCAAACGTTTATTATTTGTTATTTTAGTAATAATACTCTCGAACCCAAAGCGTTTTAGTAACGATACTTTCGAACCCAAAGCATGATCGTGCATACCAAATCACAACGTTTTAATATTAAGTTCCCATAAATGAATGAATGAATGGAATGGTTGACAGTTTGCTTTGACCGTGTACCACGTGCGGCTTACTTACACTTTACTACCGATGTGCTAAATTTAGAACACTGCATGTATAGGTACTGGATAAAATGTTATATCGATAGATCAAAACCTGAAAACGGGTTACATAATTATATGTTTACACATAAAAGGGATCGAAAACGGAATGGCAATGAATTTTGTGCTAATAAAAGACTGGGTTTCGCGTTATGTTTTGATAAACCGTCGGTGTTGTTAACAAATCTCGTAACTACGGCTTGAACCAAGCCGTAGTTACGAGATTTGATAAAAACACTCACGAGATACTAATTGTTTGTCCGAAACTACGTCATAGATAACTGGATAAAATCGTTCCCAATTCCATGGTTTCTTCAAACATTCAGGGGAATTGATTAATTTTGAATGTTTGAAGAAACTATGTGATTCGGTGCAAAGTGAGTTAGAACTGGGAATGAATTTCTCAAAGGCGCGCACGGTGCACTCTACCTCGTCAAAATCCGTAGAGTATAATCTGAGAAATTTAACAAAATATCCTTGAAGCAGACGGTTTTTGGTGTGAACGCTTCCCAAAAGTCACGTGGGTTTCCTACCGTTTTAAATATTGGTGTTATCCGATTAAGCTCGGAAAAGTATTAAAGATGTATATTCACCCATTATGCCGGAAACTGTCTTAAAATCATTTGGTTTATTAGGGTTTCAACTACTATGGTCATATCGCGGCGGCTGGAGCACCTAACCGTTGGTCCCTGGAATATCTCACACCAGTACCACCACAATATCCAAACGGAGCCTCCAGGTGCTCTCTCACATAGAAGATTCACACCCATTGGTGAGAGACAAATGACTTTTGACAAGTGTCAGAATGGATACTGGCCGAGCCGGGATTCGAACTGTGTGCCAAATTATGACTTCGACTGATCTGTGACAGCTTAGATAACGACGGTATAAAACCCATATAACATCGGTTTGTAAAATATTTGTGAACATGATTATACATTTGATCTTATATTTCGATCGTAACACGATTATCGACTTTTGCTATTTTATGTCTGAATCATACTTACATGTGATCTGAAGTCTATAAACATTCCAGGATAAAGCTAAAGGTCAACTTTTGTGTTTAATTGTCTTTAAGGACAGAACCTCCATTTATTTCCCACGGTAAGATTTTTTTTATTTTTTCTGTACTGATATTTAAATATATGAGAAGTAAAAAAAATGACTTAAAAACTATAGGTCACCAAGCGAATTAAAAAGTTATTGGATGTCAAGGGAGGCTACCCTTGTCTAAAATTGCAAAAATGAGGTGTCACTAAAATACCCACAAAACAGGTGTTCGAAATGACTAGGATTACATAAATAAGTCTTTATCGTGTTCAATATGTTCAACTCTGTCTAAATAAGTATCAATTTTGGAAAATTTAGTGATGATTTTGAAATTTTTAATAAAACATTCTTTAAAAAGTAGCTGAAATTGCTATTTTTTCGCAACGTTTCTGATAATAAAAAATATTCCAGCGGTAAGATTTTTTTCTTTTTTGGTAGACATAGTGCTTGGTCATACCTACAAAAACAAATAAAGAAAAATATATCAAACCAAGCGTTTTTCTTAGTTATTAGTAAAAATTGGTTTAATTTTTGCAGCTCTGTCCGAAATTGTTGCGCTACTTTTATCAATTTTCCTCCTTATTACCAGCTTTAGATAATAAAAAGTGTCATCTTTTGTGTCCATCTGAAGCAGACTAGCTCATAAAGACACCACTTTGCTTTTGTTGCTCCGTTTTCTATCGCTAACGCCACATGTTGAACGCGTAACAGAAAGCGAAATGTACCATCCGAGTACTATTACACTTTAATTGACCAAACAGAGAAAATTGAAATAACCGAAAAGGGTCTTGTCATTTATCAACCAAACATTAACTAAAAGTAAAAAATACATTTGCTGAAAATACCAATTACTGAAACAGCTTTATTTCGTTATTTAGGATATGCGCAGTAAGTTGCGCAGTAACAACCGGAGGATCTGTCCTTAACAGGAATTTTGGCCTGCGAAGGGCATTGTAGCTAGTATTTTCTCACTTCCGTCTACATTTTCTACGCCGTTACAATATCACTTTCTGTTTTCAATAACAACTACTAAATAAACTAATATTGTTTAGAGAAATTCCATAAATCCATGGTTAGGTGCTCCAGTCGACGCAATATGACCAGAGTAGTTGAAAGTGACCTTGAATCACATTCAATTATTTCAATCAATTGCAGGAAAGGATATCATCATTACTCTGTGTTAAAATATATTTAAACAGAAATAATAACCTTCAATTGGCCCAATCTAATTGAAATATAGATCCTGTCTTTCAGTAGGATCTAACGACGACCCGTTAAGGGTCATCTTCTATGACCTTTCTTTGGACCAATCAGATTTTACTTTGGAAAAGTTGAAAGATTTTTCGCATGCGCACGGGCATGCGCACTACCTTGTACACTACACTTCCGTTTCTAACGATAACTAGTAGCCATGGACGCCTCCAGTGTGGTGATTTCACTACAAAGACAAAGACCAAAGTCCGTTGATTTTGAGAGCAATGACATGGCATTTATGAAGCAGATAGTTTTCTGCATGGCAGCAACAGTTAAACACGATCATCACCCCAACCCGAAACAAAGCGATGTTAACTTATAAACGTCGGCGGGGTGTCAAAACCTCGTAACTCCAGCTTTTTTCAAGCTGTAGTTACGAGGTTTTGACTACACATCCACGATAAACTATATATTAGCAGATTGAATCTCCTTATAGCAGATTTCCAATTAGCTCAGTCGGTAGAGCGTCCGACACATGAATCTGATGACCAGGGATCGATGCCCACCTTGTCTTCATATTTTTTTCCTACTATGTAGGCCTATTTTATATTTTTCAAACTAAAAAGAATCACGGATATAAAAACATAATTGGTAATTGTATTTTTACTTCGTTTTTTGCAATTTCTATAATAATTTGGTATGACAAAATGTAATAAAGATGTTAAAAAAATAGGGGGACAAATAGATGACGTCGGCGCGAGGTTCGATCCTCTAATCTACGGTTTTCATGTCGGCAGCTCTACCAACTGAGCTAATCTGACTACTGCTGAATTTGTCTACCAATTTTCAATATAATTATAGTTTAATTATGTTCAAAATAACACACCGCTCTACTTCGGGTTAGCACAATGATTGCACAAAACTGCCACTTAGTACAGTGCCAAAAATATACCGAAACCTATCCACTTCATTAATAAATGCCATATCTTTGCTCTCAAAACTAACGGACTTTGCTCTTTGCTCGGTGTCAAGCGCGTGTCCATCGACCGCAGCCATTTTGGTGTTGTTGTCAGGGACAACAGACATGCGTTTGCAACGAGCGTTTTGATTGGTTGGTGTAAAAATAGAAAAAAATGGAAATTCCAAAGTCACAGAAGATGACCCCTAATGCGCGATCTTCAGATGTAACATTATGAAATTATGTTATCTGGATTCATTCAGATTGCAATTGGCCTTACAGGTAATATTTCACCTTTCGCATGTTTTGATATGTCCCCCACAGTTTAACCGGTTTCGTACTTCGACTCCGTTTTCGTTCTTACCTTGCACATGTCTAGTAAGAGGAAAATCGTTGAAGAAATGGACGAATTCATGGTCATAAGCCTTTTCTTTCTATCTTTTCCTAAGCATATCTTGTTTCGGAAAGGGATATACATAACTTAAGCATGGTATTTTTCTATAAAATCCAGAAAAGTACTGGGCTTACAATGTGCCTCGTTTATCCATGTACATGTAAGAACTTTTCGAAAAAATGCCCCGGCCCCTTTTGAAAAATCGTTTGATATGTTGAGAGAACCGACGAAAATGCCAAAATTAAAGCAGGTGATCAGATTCCAAAAAAAGGATAGGTGCAGTATATTATTGAAATAGTCATATCGTAAAACGTTACCGTGCAGTTTTGAAAATTATGGAATGCTAAAAAATTGCCCTAACACTTTCGCGGACAAGATCTGTTTTCAACAAATCACTCTTGTCCTAAACATGTCTTAAGACATCGGTAGGACAATAATGCGTCTTAAAGGAATCTATGCTAGGTTGTTGAACATGAAAATATGTTAACGATATTTTCAAGAAATCTTGTAGGGAGTGTTTAACCCTGCATAGCTAAAATATTTCTACCCAAGGGAAAGTGGACTTTGATAGAAAAAAAACCTTGGCACCGGCGCTAAAATTCCTTTCTTTTTGGCCCCAGATAATGCAATACATCACACAACTATGCAATCTTTGACCTTCTCCATGTTGTTCTGATCCCTGAAAAATATAGGAGCATGGGTCACTTTATCTATTTTTATGAAACTGGCTCCTGGTTTGGCATCCCTGACAGAAAGAGGAGTAAATGCAATTATACAGCATTTAATCCTATCGCCTCAATATTTGCTGAATCCAATATTTATTACTATAAGTTTTCTTCGTCTGTTGTTGTTTTTTCCGGATTGAAACAGTCAGAATATTTGTCGTATGTGAACGCTTTGAATTGGTTCGATTTGATTTATTGGCGTTAACGCCTTTGAACTAACAGCTATGGTCATATCGCGTCGTATGGAGCACCTAGCCGTGGGTTCCTAGTATTTCTTTCACCAGTACTACCACAATATCCAAACCGAGCCTCTCTCACATAGATGGTTCACACCCATTTGTGAGAGACAAATTACTTGGTTCGAACTCACGACCCCGGGATTGATTCCGATGTTACCGACTGAAGTTTGAATTGGAATCATTGAAATGGTGGCGAACAGTACATTTAGACTTGAATTAGCCCGAATAGCCTTATATTAGTAATAATCGCGGTTTTTTTCTTGAATATTCGTCAGACTGACATACTTGATTGACATCTAGTTACGAACCTACATCCCTAATTTGGTAATGTCCGATGAAAAGAGTGGCAACCGGTCTTACAAATGTCCGAAATATTCCTGAACCTCAAATTTATTTCATTAACCTTTTCACAAATGACATTTTAGGATTGTCTTAGCCCTTAACAAAAAATATTTAGTCTCATTCAAATCATAAACTATTGCAGATAAGAAATGAACAGTGTTACCACAATCCGGAAACGAGTTATGGGATATGTTGGCAAAATACCGCCTTCGTGAAAAACATTCATTCTATTGCTTATTTTAAATAGTGAGATTTAGCATGCAGTGGTTTAAATCTTTCAGATGTTTCGCGCCTGCAATATTAGAACCAAAGCGTACAAAATTGTTTTGAATAGTAAAAATCACACTTGTGCACATAAGTAAATGTTAAAATCTATTACCATACACGGAAATCAGCAAATCTTATGCAAAACGAGCTTTCAAAATTAACGAAATCTCATCAAAGAATCTTTTCTTAAGTCCATTAGAGGAAGATGTGTTTGACATTTGCTGATATGAATGGATGGAGTAATATTACGGAAAAGTTGTTTTATTATGCCTTAAAGACGCACGTACGCACGGCGCAATGAACTTGGCTCGCTTGTCGATGGCTAGTGAACACCAAATACAAATCTTACAATAAAAAACAACGACATTATAAAATAAATAAAGGAAACAAAAACATGTCGTTCGTGTAATTGCAAAACCTCGTAACTCCAGCTCAATAAAAGCTGGAGCTACGAGGTTTTGCAATAACATCGACGATATGGAAACAATAGGCCCAAGAGGGCCTGAATCGCTCCACTGGCTAATTAATTAAAAGAATTATCTGATGATTTCTTGTAAACCTCCGACTGCCATACCCTGTTTTTTGACAAAGTTTGGTCTGAATTGACCCAATGGTTGACTTTAAAAGAATTACTTTGCAATATCTGTAAGTCCGATAAACCCCGTCCTACCACATCCACACTTATGGAGCAATCAAAATGTCATGAACAATTTTAGTAAAGGGCCACCTAAGGAACAGTTCTATTAATTTTGGTCTTAACTAGCCCAATGGTTGATATTTTAAAGAATTATTTCATGATTTCTCAAAGTCTGATAAGCCCACCCTGGCAAACCCACATATTTTTTTCTTGTGCCAAAGAATTCAAATCATAAACTATTGCAGACAAGGGGCCACCAAAAAATATTTTTTGTAAAGTTTGGACTAAATTGGCCCATTGGTTGATTTCTAAAAAAAATATTTCGTGATTTCTCCAAGTCAGATAAGCCCCGCCCTGCCAAAACAACATTTATTGACTAATCAGAGTTTCATTAGCAATTCAAGTGAAGCACAACCGAAAGAGCATCTCTGCCAAGTTTGATCAAAATTGGCGCTATGGTTTGAGAGAAGAAGATTTTTAAAGAATTATTTTGTGATTTCCCAAGTCTAATTAGCCCCGCCCTGCCACGCCCACATTTACAGACCAAACATGATTTTGCAATAAATTTAGATAAACGTCTACCCAAGGAACATTTATGCCAAATTATACCTAAATTGGCCAAATGGTTGATTTTTAGTCCCCTACCGGTGTTCACACCGGAGGGGACTATAGGTTTGCCCTCCGTCTGTCCGTCCGTCCGTCAGTCCGTCCGTCTGTCCGTCCGTCTGTCCGTCCGTCCGTCCGTCCGTCCGTCCGTCCGTCTGTCCGCTCAAATCTGGATCCCGCGATAACTTAATAACTAAGCAAGCGTTTTTGATGAAAGTTGGTATATGACTAGATGGCAATGTGTAGATTATGCACATCATTTTATTTTTGTTTTTCGACTTAAATTGAGGTTGCTATGGTTACAGAAATAGTGAAAATATGGCCAAAAATGGGATCCTGCGATAAGATAATAACTAAGCAAGCTAGTTTGATGAGACTTGGTATATGACTATATGGCAATGTGTAGATTATGCACATCATTTTATTTTTGTTTTTAGACTAAAATTGTTGTTGCTATGGTTACGGAAATAGTGAAAATATGGCAAAAAGTATTGGATCCTGCGATAAGTTAATAAGTAAGCAAGCTAATTTGATGAGACTTGGTATATGACTAGATGGCAATGTGTAGATTATGCACATCATTTTATCTTTGTTCTTTGACGAAAAGTGCGGTTGCTATGGTAACGGAAATAGTGAAAATATGGCAAACAAGAGTGCCATCGTCACAATATACGCCGCCACTTATAAAACTTGAGACAAAAAAATGACATTGACAAGGATTTATAAATATTCACTGAAAAACCTTTAAAAAATTGTGTTCACAAAAAGGTTTTTATAAATATCCAGTGAAAAACCTGGAAGGAATTGCATTCACGAGGCTGAAATATCATTAAGCCCCAGAGACTAAGATTGAAGGGGGCATAATTCTGGCAAAAATCAATGAACCATGAAATCCTTCCTTCATGCACATCTACCAATTGAGGTGATAACATCCACCAAGTTTCATTAAGATCCAGCCAGAAACTTAGGAGGAGTTGTGTTGACAAGCCTGCAATTTCAATAAGCCCCAGAGACTAAGTTTTTAAGGGGCATAACTCAGGCAAAAATCAACGAACCATAAAATCCTTCCTTCATGCACATCTACCAATTGAGGTGATAACATTGACCAAGTTTCATTAAGATCCAGTCAGAAACTTAGGAGGAGTTGTGTTGACAAGCCTGCAATTTCAATAAGCCCCAGAGACTAAGTTTTTAAGGGGCGTAACTCAGGCAAAAATCGACGAACCATAAAATCCTTCCTTCATGCACATCTACCAATTGAGGTCATAACATTGACCAAGTTTCAAGAAGATCCAGCCAGAAACTTAGGAGGAGTTGCGTTGACAAGCCTGCAATTTCAATAAGCCCCAGAGACTAAGTTTTTAAGGGGCGTAACTCGGGCAAAAATCGACGACCCATAAAATCCTTCCTTCATGCACATCTACCAATTGAGGTGATAACATTGACCAAGTTTCATTAAGATCCAGTCAGAAACTTAGGAGGAGTTGTGTTGACAAGCCTGCAATTTCAATAAGCCCCAGAGACTAAGTTTTTAAGGGGCGTAACTCAGGCAAAAATCGACGAACCATAAAATCCTTCCTTCATGCACATCTACCAATTGAGGTCATAACATTGACCAAGTTTCAAGAAGATCCAGCCAGAAACTTAGGAGGAGTTGCGTTGACAAGCCTGCAATTTCAATAAGCCCCAGAGACTAAGTTTTTAAGGGGCGTAACTCGGGCAAAAATCGACGAACCATAAAATCCTTCCTTCATGCACATCTACCAATTGAGGTGATAACATTGACCAAGTTTCAAGAAGATCCAGCCAGAAACTTAGGAGGAGTTGCGTTGACAAGGCTGCAATTTCAATAAGCCCCAGAGACTAAGTTTTTAAGGGGCATAACTCAGGCAAAAATCAACGAACCATAAAATCCTTCCTTCATGCACATCTACCAATTGAGGTGATAACATTGACCAAGTTTCAAGAAGATCCAGCCAGAAACTTAGGAGGAGTTGCGTTGACAAGAAAAGTGGACGTACGTACGGACGGACGGATGGACGGATGGACGGATGGACGGATGGACGGATGGACGGACGGACAGACGGAGAAGATGACGCCAATATACGTCCGCCTCCGGCGGCGTATAAAAATGGATCCTGCAACTTAATCTATTATTGATTACCATATTGAGTCAATGTGAAGCCGGTAGGGGACTTTATGTGTTGCATACAACACCAGATACTTGTTAAAGAATTGTTTCGTGATTTCTTTAAGTCTGATAAGCTCCGCCCTGCCACGCCCACATTCATTAACCAATCAAAATTTTACAGACAACTTAGATAAAGGTCAACTCAAGTTACTTTTCAGCCAAGTTTGGTCAAGATTGGCCCCTTGGTTGATATTTAAAGAATTATTTCGCGATTTCTCTAAGTTTGATAAGCCTCGCCCTGCCATGCCCACATTTATGGACCAATCAAAATGTTACAGACAATTTAAATAAATGTTCACCCAAGGTACATTTCTGCCAAGTTTGGTCAAGATTAGCCCTCTTGTTGATTTTTAAAGAATTATTTTGTAATTTCTCTAAGTCTGATAAGCTTCGCCCTGCCACGCCCACATTTATGGACCAATCAAAATTCTTTTCGCAATTTAAGTGAAGCACCACACAAGAAACATTTCTGTCAAGTTTGAACAAAATTGGCCCACTGGTTTGAGAGAAGAAGATTTTTAAAGAAAAGTTTACGCAAACACTCTAAGTCTGATAGGCCACGCCCTGCCACGCCCACATTTATAGACCAATCAAAATGTTACAGACAATATAGATAAAGGTTCAGCCAAGGTACATATCTGCCAAGCTTGGTCAAGATTGGCCCTCTGGTTGATTTTTAAAGAATTATTTTGCAATTTCTCTAAGTCTGATAAGCCCCGCCCTGCCACGCCCACATTTATGGACCAATCAAAATTCTTTTCGCAATTTAAGTGAATCACCACCCAAGGAATATTTCTGCCAAGTTTGAACAAAATTGGCGCACTGGTTTGAGACAAGAAGATTTTTAAAGAAAAGTTTACGCACGCACGGACGCACGCACGCACGCACGACGGACACAACGCCATGACAATAGCTCGTTGGCCTTCGGCCAGTGGAGCTAAAAACGGACTGTCTTGAAATATTTTTTCGTTGCGAATTCAACAAGACAAAATGTCTCGTCCATAACCGGAAGTGGACGAAACTAGGTCATCGAGCGCAGGGATTTTAATCTCACAAAAGGAAAAATGATCTTCAGAATGGCGGCCATTAGGCTAGAACCATTTGCATAATGTCCTACAAGACAATAAGACATTCTTGGCATTAGCTGGTTTTTAAATCTGATCACTGACTACATGAATTTAGGCTGGCCAAAATCAAACGTGCCGTTTCATTTCCATTTTTGTTTGTTGTTGAAAGCGGAAAAACAGTCTTAAACTCTTAACGGCACATCTTCTTTTTCCTTGGTGTTTTCCGTCTGTGTCTTTTTCGGACGCTAAGAAGTGTTTGCTTTTTAGAAAGGGTAAATAACATGACTGGCAATGCAACTAATTTGTTTCTTGTGGCATAAATAATACGTGAAGATAATCAATTCGTTTAAGTCCTCAAAACAATTCGGAATAGATCGTTGAGGTTTTTGTAATCAAAAGAAGGAAAATGAGCTTCAAATCCGCCTTTGCCCAGTTTTTTTTTTTTTTTTTTTTTTTTTTTCACTTAAGGAATGAATGCAATTTTATTTATTTTTTTTTTCATACCTGCATGAAAAAATTAAAATTGCATTCATTTCTTATAATTTAATATTCTGCAATTTAAAAAACAAAAAAAATCACATCTTTTCATAATTAATTTTCAATAAAAATGGCAGGTTAATAATGCGGCGTAATACAATATTTGACAGGAAAAGTAGTTCCAGCAATTCTTTTTCATGGGGGTATGAAAATCGTTTTCAACCAATCAGAATGCTGGGATTTTTATGAAGTCAACTTATATTAAATTATTTTGACATAAGCGATGGAATCCGACTGTCAGTTGTATCGATATTCCGCAACAAAGTAAAAATAAAAAAAAATAATTTATGTAACCCTTTCCCAACCGACAAAATTTTAGGGTGATCCCCTTCAAAAAGTGCCTCAAATGACAAAATGGGTGTTATTAAAGATAGATTTTGTTTAAAATATGGCACACAAAATATTGAGACAAAAGGAGAAACTGCTGGTTATCAGCAGTTTCTTCTTTTGTCTTAATGTTTTCCCAAACCTATTTTCTTAGGGACGTCAAAACCAGGTATTTTTTGGGAAAGGGGTAAATGCAGTTTTTCTGACCAATAGCCCATCAGATAATTTGGATTTTTCGCCAAAACCACGCATTAAGTGATGCAAGCTTGAACTTGGCACACACATTCATATTGTGTTTCTCCTCAGAAAAAAAAACCGTTAGCCACCTGAAATTTCAACATGGCGGCCATTTTTCAAGATGGCCGCCAAATCATAATTGAAATTGCACCGTTACGATATTTAGACAGACTTAAAGGGCAAATTCCCGATAATTTCAAAGGTAAAATTACTTCAGCTATTAAGATCTTAGAGTGGCGTAGAAAATTGATACAGAGTTGTTCTTTTGAGTCAATATGGCCACTATTTGTCAACATGGCCACTAGCATATAGGTTTTATGCATGTATCGTCACTTTCTTCAAAAACCTCGTATCACATGTTCGACAGCTTTCCCAAACGACAAAATTTTAGGCCGGTCCAATTCGAAAGGAGTTGCAGACGACAAAAAACATCATATCAAATGGAGAAAATATGTATGTTATAGCCCAGAAAATAATGAGACAAAAGGAGAAAGTGCTGATTATCAGCACTTTCTTCTTTTGTCTAAATGTTTTCCAAAACCCTTTCTCTTGGGGACGTCAAAATCCGGTCTTGTTTGGGAAAGGTTAAAATTAAAGCTGCAGACATTAACACAAAGGAACGCATCGATGTACAAAGGACACAGGTAATTAAAAAAAAGCGCGACTGTAATCAGGAAGTGCAGAGAAAAAATAATTATACTGGCCTTCGATGGCGCAGAAAAAAATGCTTAATTTTTGTAGTTCTGAGAAACAACTCGTATTTCTTGTATGGGGAAATAGGAGCGTTTCCTAGTGGGAATTAATTAGGGTAAATACTTCGTGGAATGAATGCAATTCTATATTAATGTTGTTGTCGTCCTCCGGAATATTTCTGATTTACAAAAGGATCAATTAGAGACGTAAATGCTAAGTGCTCTAACGTTCCTTGGCTTTTCTACATATCGTCCCTCTTCAACAAAACCTCGTAAGTACAGCTTTAAAGCTACTATTTCCCAGATTTGGACCCAAAATTGTCAAATACAAACGAAATGTACACTTTTTAAGCTTTATATGACCTGATTAAATGATTACGAGAAACTATTGAAGCAACGACTCATTTTTTCGCAATTTGATACCAAATTTATGAAGCGATGTCGAAAGTAGGTCAAAACAGTAGGACATGCGACTTTCTTAAATGACGTCACAACATACATGATGACGTCATATTGAAATTTAAGTATGAATCTCGTTTGAATCATGGTCCGTGCTGTAGGCGCATGCGCAACAATTTAAAAATAATTCTAACCCCATCAGTGATGGGGTTGAATTTAGGCTTGGATTCTCCCTAAATTCAGCTATCTGTCTTGTAATTTCGGCTCATTCTCTGTCTGAATCGCATATTATTAACCATCCCGAGGTGGTCAACACAAAAGTTTTGCATATTTTTTCAAAAAAAATCATTTTTTGCAATTAGACCATCTGTTACCGTCGCCCTTTAAACCAGCTGTAGTAACGTTGTGTTTTCGTTGAAAATCAGCGATAGGGACCCAATATACGTAACGAAAATAACATGAAAAGTACATGTACTTGTCTTAGGCTAAACATATTACATATCATTTGAAAACATTTTCGATACGAAACATCCCTACAAGCTACAAAATATTTATCTTTGATATTGTGTGATTGGCGAGATTTAATATATTTCAAACCGCTATGAATATGAGATCAAAAGGATGGGGTTTGCAATTTCTAAATGAAAGAAATCAAGTCATTGACTTCAATCCATTCCTACACATTGACTCTTTTTGGCTCCCCAAAACATTGTAAAAATGAAGAAATTGCTTGTGACAACGGTTTCCAAAAATGATACAGTTTCATATTTTAATACAGTTTGGGACATATTCACTCAACGAGGGCTATATTTGCACTGTTCTAAGTAAGTGACGTCTTGTTTCCATGAAATGTCACTGTCATTAACTCAATATCATATTCTTTGTATATTATATAGGATATTACAAGATTTTATAAGATTTCTTGTTATACAAAATACGTCTCAACATCTGCGTACGTGCAGTCTCGCACTATAAAGGGTACACGTTTGTACATCGTTTTCAATGAAAAGCTCGTATCTGCAGGTTGTACTAAGCTGCAGATACGAGTTTTTTGTTGAAAAGCGACGACAATGCCATGGAGCTACTGCTTCAACATCAAACGTAAGGTACGGCCTGTGTAATCAGTTATTGAACGAAATCTGTATGGTGCGAATCGACGATTTAAAACGATTATAAGACGTTTTGAAAGGGAAGTAATTTTCATTGCTCTCAAATTTTGAATTTTTGACTTTCGTTGGGTTTTTGCCGACTCTCCATACAATTTAGCAACATTTTCACAAAAATTGTTTTAAAATATTCCTCTGAAATCTGCTCAGTTATTTCCGTTATTACGAAAATATGCGATATTGCATCTAATGGTACTTTAAAAATTGCTCGGACTTACGGACGTCACGGAATAAGTCGAAATATAACGACTATACCGGAAATGCATTACACAGGCCTTTCCTTAATGAGAGAGAGACAGACAGAGGGAGGGAGAGGAAATGTGGTGGACAATTAGTAAATGGCAGGAAGATAGAGAGAGAGAGATAGACGGAAAGATAAGCAGGCAAGGGGAGAAGAAAAATGATAGAAAAAGGAGATATTAGTAGACAGACGGTGGGACAAATGGACTGATTGACGGGCATGAAATATGATAAATAAAGCGTGATACAACGTACACACGCAGTTACTTATACGTTGCAGGGGAAATGTTCTCGATGAAGAATGAAGCCGTGGTCAACAACAGTTCCTTCTTTCCAACAATATTTTATTTAAAAGGGGATATTGTGTAGGATTTCTGCCACGTTAAGGTTTACAGACCCTGAAAAAAATCTACACTTTCTAGTCGTACGAAATGCATCATTTTACACGCTTGTAAATACACTTCACTTAAGTTGATTCACCGTGCCGGAATTCAAGATTATGCTTCAAGAAGAAAATAATTTACAAATGTTATTTTACTCTATATTCATTTGCAAGGGAGGTAATTTTTAACATTTTTGTCAAATATTTCCATAAGTATGCATTTATTCAAAATTCTAAACCATGCAAAATGCTTATGTTTGTATTTGGAATGGAAATGTAACACAGTTTAGGAATAATTTCCACTTTTCAAATTTTGCCTCTGACTGTTTGGTGTTTTTGAGGGTTCGGATACCTTAAGGAACCAAACAGTGTATTAGACAGAGGCTGTATAGTAGATTCTGCTCGATATAAACATTCAATGCGCTGCGCAGACTCTATCTGACTAAAAGCTCGCTAGGGGTTCATTGGAGACGTGGCTATCTATAGACGTCACATAAACTAGCCGGCAGCACGTTTTATGTGAAATATAGCGGCGACATTTTAAAATATACTGCAATTTTATTGGTCCAAAATGTAGGTCGAACACTAACGATCGTTCGCGATTATTAATGGTATCATCGGATGCATCATACAATAATCATGTAATGCATAATTCGACTTCAAACACATTATTTGACCATGTGGGTTGTCTAGTTAAAACATTTGAGGAAAAAAGAGGATAACGTTGATAATCAACATTTTCTTCATTTTCCCAATGCTTCACAAACACGGTGGGGATTGTGCATGATGGAATGGATAACGAATACGGACAAAATAATCTCGATTCTGGTAAGATATTTTGCAATAACTTCCTTATTTGTGCGTCAATCTTCAAAGGGTTTGTTGCATGTACCCCGCCTTACCGAGCTCTTTCATCGGATGCATGACATATTAGATAACTCATGGTACCTTTTTTCCGAAATATTGTCCCAACCGACAAGAAAGCGAAATGGTAACGAATACGGACAAATTAACCACGCTTCAGGTAAGAATTTGTGCAATAACTTTCTTATTTCTTTGTCAATTTTCATGCGGTTTGTTGCATGTACTCCGTCTTACTAAGCCCTTTTCTCAGATGTATTACTTATCGGGAAACTCCTTGTACTTTTCTCAAAAACCGATCCCAACCGACTAGAAAAAGGGCCTGAATTTTTTGTCGTTTTTCTGGTCAGTTGGGATCATTTTTTGGACAAAGTACAAAGATTCTACAAACAAGTCATATATCTGAGGAAAGAGCTCAGTAATGCCGGGTACATGCAACAAACCGCTTGAGAATTGACGCAGAAATAAGAAAATTATTGCACAATTTCTTACCTGAAGCGAGGCAAATTTATCCGTATTCGTTATCCATTCCATCATGCACAATCTCCACCGTGCAAAAGCCTTCTCTTTGTTTGAATTAAAAGGCGTCATTATTTGGGAAATGGTTAACACGAGCTAAGCTACGTGCTGCGATGAAATGATCAGAAGACTCCGGTGCACTTTCTCTGTGATATGCAAATAGAATGAAATATAATTAGTAATATTTCGTGGAATGAATGTAATTCAGTATTAATGTTGCAATTATCGTGAATATAATGAAAGTATCTGACAGAAATCAATTAGATTTCGCCTAACTGCCTTTGCAATTCAATAAAGGAGCCTTGGTATTTGATAGAATTTGTGTGATCGTTTCTTACATAATATTCTATCTTTAACGTTGCTTTGACATTAAAGACACAACTTCTTTGAAAAATGCGCAGCATTGTAAATGTCACTATATAAGAGCATTTATTTCAAAATAGTGGTTTCATTATATCTGACGAAAGTAAATTAGGGAACTAGACGCACAAACAAATCATTTTGGTTTATGTAGTCCACCCCTAATTAGATTCACGCGACGTCGGCATTTTTCGTGCGACTTCGTCGTACATACAAAACTTGAGGGAGATTTATAACAAATATTTCCATTTCTTTTAACATCTTATAACATCTTGTTTTAAGGCTTTGAAAACTCTGCGTTTTAGATTTACTTAGTATAATATGTAAACAAGTAGTAACAACGTTGTGGTAAGGTATAGTCTGTCGGTTATAACTGTAGACTTGTATACAAACACTAAAAAACAAATACATAGTTTTAACATTTACCAAACCATTTATCGTGAGGTATACGAGCGAATTAAGGTCATAATTCTTTTATTCCCAAAAGAGGAAGTGTTTGTGTTGGGCCATTTATCAACAACAAGAAGTAAAGTGTTTGTATACAAGTCTACAGTTATAGCCGATGAGTTATAGTTACTGCCTACTCACGGTGGATGATCATGTGATACAATATTTTCAGAAAATCTTCAATAAATTTGTTAATATGGGACAGATTTGAATTCGGTTTGAAGCAGAGAATGTGGACAGACGTCACGCATTCGATGGATGTGGTTGATTTTTGAAAAATCAACTGATAAAAAGTTATTGAAGATAAACCAAAAATTTGGTTTATCTTCAATAACTTTTTATCAGTTGATTTTTTTTAAAAAAAAATCCAACACGTCAAGCCTATTCCTGGTATTTTCCCACCTTCTCTGCTTTAAACCGAATTTAAATTGGTCAAGTATTAAAAAAGATATTGAAGATTATCGGAAATTCTGAGTCACGTGATTATACACTTTGCTACTGCTTGTTCAATTTCATGGAAAATGGATATTCGGTCATTTTGCCTACGAGTTCTATAATCTCGGTTTTGGCAACCAATCAAAATGTCCGATTGCTATAAGCCGTCTAACACTATAAGGTTAATGAAATTCAAGAAAACAGAAGTATTCTTGTAATCATGGAATATTGCCGCTTAACTCTTTCCCATACGACACAATTTGGTGGTTAAGTTTGAAATGTTGTGGTGGCGACAAAATAGTTGATATAAATGTGCACAGTAAAGGTATTCCATCCATTATTACCTACAAAACACTTCTTGTAACTTTGGGTATCATCCGTGGCAACGGAAATTGACGAGGGTGTCCCTCGTCAATTTCCGTTGCCACTGATGGTGCCCGGAAATTAACGATGGTATACCATCGTCAATTTCCGTTGCCACGGATGATGCCCGAAGATGTACAAAGTATTTAGATGATTGTGATTGGTTGTAATAAATAAGTACAGAAAACACGCAGGTTCTGTTAAGGTATCCAACCCCTCATTTGTACCAAAGAGCCAAATTTGAAAAGCGCCAGTAATTCCTAAACTGTGTTACGTTTCCACATTAGCATTTTGTGCGGTTTAGAATTTTGAATTAATGTATACTTATGGAAATACGTGTATTTGACAAAAATGTTCAAAATTACTTCCCTTGCAAATGAATATATATAGTAAAATAATATTTGTAAATTATTTTCTTCTTGAAACAAAGTCTTGAAATCCGGTACGGTGAATCGACTTATGTGAAGTCTGTTTATAAGTGTGTTTAATTTGATGCATTTCGTATGACTAGGAAGTGGGTTTTTAATGAGGGTCTGTAAACCATAACAGCATTTTCTTCTTTTGCCTAAGCAAGATATCAAAACTCATGAATCATCAAAGATATCATTGGAAGAGTTAATTCCGAACTTAATAGTAATAAAATTGTTGGTTTCACTTCAAGTGATATGCACTAAAAACAATTAAACACTCCGGGGAGCGATGACGTCATTGCAACTTGTTGTCTGGTGGTTTTTTGCTGTAATCTGGGGAAAATATCATTTTTACTTGTTGCAACTCGAGTATTATTTGCTTTGAAATGTCGAGATTAAGAACATAATCTTGGGAATAATTTGCATCATTTTCGAGTACGCGTGTACGTAATTCAAAACATGAACACCCCGCTTTAATCCCAAACATTTTTACTATTTTCTTGTGTAATAACGTCCCAAGCACTATGTTCCCGCGAATGCGACACCTTGATTTTTTACCATAGATACCCATGGACATTATCTAACATTATACAGAAAATTGGCTGAATCGAATGCATGAGAACACAGTTTTATGGATATTTTCAGTAAAAATGTGCAATTTCAATATAAAGTGGGAAGGGTATTTAAGTGAGCTCTTTTCTCTGGAATAAACAGAGACACCCAAAAGAACATTTACAATGTTGTTGATAAAGTGGAATAGCATAGGCCTACCGTAAAAATGTCATTAACGAAATTCTGAAACATTTTAAAAACGCCATTATACATGGAAATTTTACCCATTGCAAAACCTAGCCCTTTCGATTTTTCTTATTTTTTTATGTTTGTTTTATTTCGCAGCTCTTGACCGAAATTCTAGTTTAGGAACATATGTTTGCTCTTCGCGGTTAATTTGAAATAAAACACCATTTAATCCAAAATTAACTCTGAAAGTAATTAACTTTGAAGTATACCGAAGCAATCAGACGTTGTAATAGAGTTCTTAAATTATTGGTGAAACTTAACCCTTATCCAGACGTTTCTTAAGGTAGTCCATCACTAATCAGATTTGGGTAACGTCGAAGTTATTCGGGCGACGTCGAAAACATTCGGCGGTGGAAATTTCCACCGCCGAATGTTTACGACCGCGCCCGAATAGGTTTGCATACGTAACGACGCAGCTCGAAAAAAATCCGATGTTTTATGAATCCCAAAATGGCCACAATACGGGTATTATACCTTAATCATATGTTTTGCCTTGTTATCTAACCATTGTCCAGACAAGTCTTTGTGTTTCTACAAAAATAATAATGGAAAATATTGACAGAAAAGAAGAATTTGCTGATGATCAGCAATTTCTCATTTTTCCTCGACTTTTCTATACTGCATTATGTACAATAACTATTTTGAAATCTATTATTTTGTCCCCTGTAGCTCCTTTTAATTAAAACCGTCTAATATTTAGCCGTTTGGAAAAGGATTAAATGTGATGTTCAACAGTTTTTCTAAAAACATGTTTTCTAGACTCAAAGTATTTTTAGTTTTTTTGATTGTGTTTGTTGTTGTTTCTTTTTCAAATTACACATATTTGCAAGTTATATTGTTTTGATAAATAAATAAACATCAGGGTTCTCCCAAGAATAATTTGAGCTGTAGTGGCAATATCGTTGAAGATTACAATATAATGTTTATGCAAAAAATTGTGAATAAAAACATAATGGGAAAAGAGGAAAATGCTCATTTTGAGCAATTTCTTCTTTTCCCATAATGTTTTTATGCATATTTATTGTATGAAATACCTTAATTTGTCAGTTTTTGACATTAAATGACTCAAATTCCTCTATTTGGTGACCATTTGGAACAAATTAAGCTGTGGGGTAGTTTTGAAGCTGTAGGGGCTTAACACTGATTTATGTGAAGCTGTAGTGGGGCCGATACAGCTTATTGGGCTGGGGAGAACACTGAACATTTTGTTTGTTGAACATTGTACTAAGCAATGAGGGGTCAGTCGGCATCGTGGGAGACCTATCATCTCGCTCTGCATGGGCTCGAACTCCTGGTTTGGTCAGTTTAATTTCTGACATTTGACAAACATTTTTCTCTCGCAAAATGATCAATTATATACTAATTTTCTGCATCGTTTTCTGATGTGACACTAAAATATATCAGTATACAGCTCACGTTACGTCAAATTGTACCGGACAGGTCAGATTGGCAACATGGGAGACTGCCGATCCTATGATTTCGATCTGCAAGGGTTCGAACTCTAGGCTTGGTCAATTTAATTTCTGATATTTTACAGAAGTCATTTGTCTCTCAACAAATTAATAAATCATATACAATGTAGCCTACTCATTTTCTGGTTCGTTCTCTGATGTGACGCTAAGGTAAATCAGTAGCCGACGTTACGTCAAATTGTACTAAGCCCGGACTATATTTCACATAAACGCACTGCCGGTCAGTTTATGTCACGGATATACATAGCCACGCCCCCGTTTCCTGTGTAGTTAAGAAAAATGATGTAATTTTGGGGGAAAATGATGTAATTTTGGGGAAAATGATGTAATTCCAGTAAGATCCGCTCGATAGTATGTTTTCATTGGTTGACGAACACTAAGTCAGATAAAGTATGTATAGTAGATTCTACGCGACATAAACGTTCAAAGGCTGCGCCTTTTGAACGTTTATATCGCGTAGAATCTACTATACAGCCTCTATCTAATACACCATATAAAATGTACTCATTTTCTGGTTCGTTCTCTGATGTGACGCTAAAATTCATCAGTAGCTGACGTTACGCCAAGTTGTACTTAGCCCGGACAGGTCAGTCGGCGATGTAGGAGACTATCGATCCTATGATTTCGCTCTGCAAGGGTTCGAACTCCTGGCTTGTCAATTTTATTTCTGACATTTTACAGACGTCATTTGACTCTCAACAAATTAATAAATCATAAACAATGTACTCATTTTAGGGTTCGTTTTCTGATGTTACGCTAAAATAAATCAGTAGCCGACGTTACATCAAGTTGTACTAAGCCCGGACAGGTCAGTCGGCGATGTAGGAGACTATCGATCCTATCATCTCGCTCTGCATGGGCTTGAACTCATGGCTTGGCCAATTTAATTTTTGTCTCTCACCAAAGGATGGGGCAAATTCTCTACAAGTGGTTAGTTCGTGATTCACTCTATGTATAAGAGCGTGAAATGTCAGTGAGGAAAGATACAAAATAAAATGAAAAAGTCGCCAAAACTAACCATTTCCAAAACAACACATTTCTGGGGCGACCTAACTTGGTTGCTTCTTCAGATCAAAAAATGGATGTTGAATGAAATAGGATTTGTGTTCTATACAACAAGGAAAATATTGAGACAAAAGGAGAAAATGCTGATCACTAGAATTTTCTTCTTCTGGCTAAATGTTTTCCCAAACCTATTCTCTATTGGCTATGTCAAGACCAGGCCCCGGTTTCTCGAAAAAACTTAAGTACATACTTATGAGAACATGCTCAGCTTCAATGGAATACTCTCCAACATTGAAGAGTATTCGATTGAAGTTCACGTGAATTTCGTGTGATTTGAGTACGGTGATCAGATTGTAGTCTGAGAAAGTACTTAAGTTTTTTTTTTTCGAGAAACCGGGGCCAGGTCTTGTTTATGAAAGGACAGTAAAATAGATATAGATCGGACCGTGTACATGCTCAGTGTGATCCTGACGCTTACGTTGGTTTAGAATGTAATGACGGCACGTTTCATATTCCGACTTAAGACGTGATCCAGAAGATTTGATTTGATTTATTGGGGTTTTACGCCGTTTTCAACTACTAAGGTCATATCGCGGCGGCCGGATCACCTAACCACGGATTCCTGGCGTTTCTCAAACCAGTACTACCACAACACCCTTACCGAGTCTCCAGCTTCTTCCCCACATAGGTTCACGATATCAAACCATTGTGATCCAGAAGAAAGACATCTTCGCACGCCAAGGGTGACATCGACGACGTAACGTCGTTTCTGTATTCTGTGAATACAAACATAGGTGGGTTCAACCTTAGCTAGCGAAGATGGAAGAAAGAGCCATGGATACAAAATTGCACAGTCTGATCAAGATCCATGATGACCTCTTATAGCTTCCTCAATTCCTGAAGGAATTTCCCAATACCAGTGCGGATCGTGATCAAATGGCATTCATAAACAGGCGTATCTGGATGCATAGTTGTCTTAAGGTAGTCTACCCCTAAAGAGAATCGCGCGACGTCGGAATTATTCGGGCGACGTCGAAAACATTCGGCGGTGGAACTTTCCACCGCCGAATGTTTACGACCGCGCCCGAATAGGCTCGAATACGTGACAACGACAATCGAAAAAAGCCGATGTTTTATGAATCTCAAAATGGCCGCATTACCGGAACTCTACCTTAACGTATACAACCCATCATTAGCACAAAGGAGTCAGAGGCTAAATTTGAAAAGTGCCAGAAAATCCTAACCTGTGTTATATTTCCATTCAAAATACAAACATAATCATTTTGAACGGTTTTGAATTTTGAATTAATACATAATTATGGAAATATTTGACAAAATGATATAAACTATCTCCCTTGCATATCAATATAGAGTAAAAAGATATATTAAAGGAAAAAAGAAACGCAACAAAAAAACAATTTGGCCATGCGTTCTGTTTTTGTTTTTCTCAAAATCACCACAATTCGCATACTTTTTTCAATGTATAGTAAAACTTAATTATTTGACTTTCTTGTGTCAAAATTTCATTGATCAATGTCACAGGTTGTTCGTGCCATCAATATGCGTTTAAACGAGAGCGGTTTGGCGTCAACGTTAAATGTGTTCTTTACGCAATCCAAACGGACTATAACGATACCTTGCAGAAATTTAATTGCTGTACTGTTCATGAATAGCATCAACAGTTTTTCTCGATAACAGAATTTGTTTCCGTAGGTAAAATAAACGCACGTTATGGTCCTGACGTCATGACGTTAGACGTTGACGATCGCTTTTCGGGCGACCACCAGTTGTTCCGTTAGTTCTGAGACGTTATCTCAAGCAATATTTTGTAAACCGATGTACACAAAAGTCAGCAGCAACTGCGGTTTGAGATGTTCCATTCGTAAACATCACGATTGCTACCGGACGACGTCTTTGAATAGCTTGCAAAACGATATTAGGGATTTAATCCAAACAAAAATCATTGCATTTTGTCAAGTCGACGTGCATCTACACAAATTAAAAGAGTTCTATGTAAAGTTTGGATATTTAAAGGTTTGCACGTGAGAAACGTGTAAACGTCTATTTTTACGTTATCTCACAGGAAAGACAGGTTCAAACGTAAACACAAAGATAAATATCAAGATACAGTACCCTGTAATAATCAGTTACATTTTTGACTCAGTGATATAAAAGAATTTAGAGAAATATCAAAAAATAACTGTTGCGTTTCTTCTTTCCTCTAGTATATTTGTCAATTATTTTCTTCTTGAAGCATAATCTTGAAATCCGGCATGGTGAATCAACTTATTTGAAGTGTATTTACACGTGTGTGTAATTTGATGCATGTCACATGGCTAGAAAGTGGTGTTTTAATGATGGGTCATATACCTTAAATAAGGACCCTCGTTGCTGTTCCTGGCTCATATCCACGTAAGTGCAGAAACTGTTTGACCCATTTAACCCTTTCTCACACGAAAAAGGCTTTGGAGAACTTTGTAGAGAAATGAAGAAATTGCTTGTGACATACAATTTCTTCATTTCACGCTGTGTTTTCTACCCAGAAGACCATAATTATAACGCGTTTAATTGGAATTCCCGTGCGGAAAATCGTTGAATTTAGAACAGACCGAACTTTTACTGTTTTGCAAAGTGTTAAAAAGGCTACCTTATTTTATTTCAACCTTTTAGGTTATTTCTCCGTGTGAACTTCGGTTTAATTACAACACAGAGTGCACGGCAAACAAGAGTCAATTAACAAAATATCAAACCCCACAACGAATCAATTACTGCAATATTTAAAATTGATATCATATTGGGAATTCAAAATGTCAACATTAAAATGTGTTTGAAGAACATGCGATGAAATTAACTCTTTCCCAAATTACAGAAATTAAAACAGATCAATATTGTATTGGAATATGTTGCATGCGTAAAATAGGTGCTGAAAAAGAAAAGAATGTATACGTTTTAGCTTTACACAATTTTGAAATACGAGTAGATAGCTGAAAATGTTTGTAAAATCCAATTTCTTCTTTTGCCGAGTTATCAATCTGATTTCTCCTACAAAGGACGTGAAAATAATGGATTATCCGGAAAAGGATTAATGCTGGCTTTTAAATATTGGATGCGACATTTGTGTTGCGCAAATGGAGTTTCAATTTGTAGTGAGTGATGCGAATTTTTCACCCTTTATTTTTAAATAATATTAGAATTTCAGTCCGAAGTCGTTGTGAAAGGGGGTCGTATAATGCTCGACACATATGGAGTTCGAATCATCCGATACATGTCATTTGTCATATATGTCATTTTCCATCTAAAATCGTAGGTGTTATTGCAAATCCACGTAACTACAGCTTAATTAAATATATAGTTACGAGTTTTCGCAATATCACAGACAAAAGTTGGCTTATCATCAGTTCAGGTAAAAAACGCAGTAACTAAAGTTGTTGCTGATATCCAAAAGTTTTTTTTTTGTTTGGGTTGAGATACACAGCTTTACTCACAAAGTCTACCTAAACCCATTCATAAAGAGTAAAATGTTAGTGCAGTCCAATTTGAAAGATTTTTAGATGACTATGTGCTAATAATGTGCCAATAACGTATGATTTGTACACAATATCATAGCACAGAAAATATTGAATTGCAGTGTATCGTTATGGATACCGAAGGCATTTAACAAATCTCATACAAGGGAAATAACCAATGAATAATTTCTTATTTTGTATTTCCATAGTTATATCCCTTGGATGTACATCGATCAGATGGCAGTACAGTGGCAACGACACAAGTTTAACCCTTTCCAAAACAAGACCTGGTTTTACGTCCCCAATAGAAAAGGATTGGGAAAACATTGAGGCAAAAGAAGAAAATGCTGATAATCAGCATTTTCTCCTTTTGCCTGAATATTTTCTAAGCTATTTTGAATACCAATTCTATCTTTAATAACATCCATTTTGTCATTTTTTACAGTTTTTGAAGTGGATCACCCTAAAATTTTGTCGTTTGGGAAAGGGTTAAACCTTTCCCGTAACAGAAATATATTATCATAACCAGTTTAGATTAATGAAAGAAAAAATGTGAAAACTAGGATTAATTCTCTTTTTCTCGCAATGCTTTCAATTCTAAATTTTGCAAACGTTATAATTTTGCAAACGTTATGAAGTCATCAAAAGTTTTCTTACTTTCGAATGATTCAAACAAAGAACAATTTTTAGACTATTTTTTAGACTCTGGCGACCAGTATTATCTCCTTTCGTCTTATTTTTTTCTCTACTGTGTTGTAAACCATTTTTATCTCTATCAACATCCACGTTGTTGTCTTCTACGACTCTAAAATTGGAACATCCCATTTTTGTGAAAGGGTTAAAACGTTTTCCTGACGATAAGCTTAGGGATGCTACAATTGAAAGACATTCCATGTGAAAATTTTAATTGTCACTAAAATTCCGTCGAAAGTGGGCAAAGAAAACATTGATGAAAAAAGAGAAACTTGGGACATCAGCATTTTCATGTTTTTCCTTTGAAATGTTTAAAGGGTGATGGTAACAGATGGTCTAATTGCAAAAAATAATTTTTTTTGAAAAAATATGCAAAACTTTTGTGTTGGCCACCTCAGAATAGTTAATAATATGCGATTCAGACAGAGATTGAGCCGAAATTATAAGAGAGATAGCCGAATTTAGGGAGAATCCAAACCAAAATTCAACCCCGTCTCAGATGCGGTTGAATTTATTTTTTAACTGTCACGCATGCGCATACAGCGCGGACCAAGATTCAAACGAGATTCATGCTTGAATATGACGTCATCATGTATGTTGTGACGTCATTTAAGAAAGTCGCAGGTCCTACTGTTTTTGACCTACTTTCGACATCGCTTCATGAATTCGGTATCAAATTGCAAAAAAAATGAGTCGTTGCTTCAATAGTTTGTCGTAATCATTTAATCAGGTCATATAAAGCTTAACAAGTGTCCATTTCGTTTGTTTTTGACAAATTTTGGTCCAAAATCTGGGAAATAGTAGCTTTAAACCCAATATCTTATGGGTTCGATAAAAAAGTCCTAGTAGATTGATTGAAAATGGGGGGAAATTCATACCATAATAACAACAAGACAAAGCATTTATTTTCCTAATTTATGATAAAGAAATAAATCAAATATTATGTACAAACATTTATATACAAACATAGACTCAGAGACACTGAAAAGAACCAGCTAACAATCAAAAGCACGTCAAGTTACATGCTTGGAGAGAAATGGTAGAGCCAGTAGGATTGTCCCTGAGCAAAGACCAACGAATGGATGCTTAAGGTATTCCATCCATAATTAGATATATATATCAAAGACTTTGATCATCATCGGTGGTTTCCGAGACAATCTCCGACTTTGTCATGGAAAGTTTTCTATATCGCAAGAAACATTTATACGACTCATTCCTACGACTCTAAATAATTTTCCAAGTGGCCTTGGGGTGTTTGGGTTTATATCGAAAACTTTAGGCAGCAGAAAGTTCAATTTTTCTAAGACAAAGTGCGATAGAGCAAACGTCTCGACAGTGACCCCATTTCCAGCGTCTTTCTTTTTTATTTTATTTTATTTTTTGTGATTGCTGTTTGGTTCCTTTCAGAGTAAATAGCCCGTTTTACATAGTTATCAAATAAATACTGCGTAACTTTTGCACTGGCAAAGTAAGCTATAATTGACGAATAATAGAAATCTTCATTTGTCTGCCAGAGACAAAATGGATACGTCGGCCATGATGTCATAGATACGACTAATGTTAATCGAACATTCCGAATGATACTCTCCGTTTATCGGTCTTATTCGTAGAAACCAGTGACAGATGCTCAGATACAACATGCAACATTGCAAACGTTGAAGCAATTCGCAAATTGGACAAAATTCTACATTTTTTCCCAAAACGGCAAAAGTTCGGCTGGGCTAAATTCAAAGCGGTTTCAGACGATCGAACAAAAGTAACTAATGGCATCAAAATTTTATATTATGCCTGATAATTGGGTAATATCAAGGGAAAATGAGAGGATTATTGGTATCTGTGTTTCTTCTTTTCTATAAATGCGTTTCCCAAGCTCCCACTGGCAAGCACGCCAATTTAAACTAGGCCCGGACAGGGGCATTAGCAAACCCAACCCCATAAAATAACTTCTTCCGGGGCTGCATATTACAACCAAGTGACTCCCTTTGATGATCCATCTAGATTGGTTGGCCCAAAATATCGCTGCTTTTCAACAAAAACCTAGTAACTGCAGCTTGAACTAAGCTGCAGTTACGGGGTTTTTCTTGAAAAGGTTTAGAATTCATCAGCCTAAATTGGGCGTGGATATGGGTGCGTCAAATATGCTATCTTTTTCTCACATAATCATCGGATGTCTAAAATATCACTGTTTTCTTTCAACAAAAACCTCGTAACTGCAGCTTAACAGAGAACACTTCATCGAAATGGGCCAAAGAGGCATCAGCCTATGAGAAGGCCTCTAAAGACAAGTGAGCAAGTAAGCAAGTAAGTTAAAACAAGATGTAGTTACGAGGTTTTTCTTGAAAAGGTTAAGAATTTATCATCTTGAATTGTGGATCTGGATGCGTCAATTATGCCATATCTGTCACATATGGGATGTTTAAAACACCGTCTTGCACAATTCTGCTTCTACAAATTCTGTAATGACAGGAAATACAAAGATAATGATTAGAGAAAGAAAATTGTACAAAACGTCGATTTTCATCAAAAACCTCGTAACGGTAGCTTAATTCAAGCTGCAGTTACGAGGTTTTTGATGAAAAATAGCGATATTTTGATATGAATGGAAAACCCGTACAGACCATTTCAGATTACGTTTCCTGTTTGCCGTACCATTTTCATCCGGAAGTTTCAAGCGCATGTCCAGCCCTAATTCTACATTGATACCGGTATATTCTAGTTTACCTGTCCCTAATACTGCTTTATTGGGCCAGGCGCATAGTAGCCATATAGTTTATAATGTTCCAGATCTAGAATCGTTGGCTTGATGATGCTATTTGACACCCCCAAAAATAAAGACTTTGAAACAAAATGTGGAAAATAAAGAAATATATAGCTTGTCATTTCTTACAATGCATCTACACAAAAGGACTAAAAGATAAATATGTGTTCACTTGAAATTGTCGTCTGTAATAGGTCATAATTTGTATCAGTTAACAATTTCGCTGTCTTGTAATAAGTTGACAATAAGATCAAACAAGACTTATCGTCAAAATCATTTTTGAAAAGAGATGCTTAAGAAAATATTGAAACAAAAGAAAAAAAATGCTGATTTTCAGAATGTTCTCATCTTGTCTCAATATTTTCTTTCTATGTATATATTGTGTAAAATTTTATCGTGTGCATCAGCTTTCAAATCAGGAGAGTCTCATTTTTTCTTAATTAGAAAAATACTTAAAAAAAGACTTACCGTCATAATCTATTTTCCCGTCTCTATTTTTATCAGCTTTTCTTATAATCTCTTTAATTTCATCTTCCGTAAATGTACTCCCATTAATTTTCAGAGCATGTCGAAGTTCATCCACAGTTATAAATCCGTCTTGATTTGTATCCAACACTTTAAACGCGGTTTTCATCCGTTCTTTTTCATAGTCCAACTGTATCATACGTGATTTCATCACATTGAAATATTCGTCGAAATCAATATACCCGTCCGCTGTAAAGAAAAGTGATAGATCCGTTAACGTATCGTATAATTTGGCTTTCGGAAGTGTCTTGAACGCGTGCTCGAGCTTTAACTGGTTACGACGTTGAAGTAGTATCAGGGGCTGTAACCAGTCAAAGATTGCGCATGTGCTCAAGTTTCCGGAGATCAAATAACAGGTAAAGTCATAGCGCGACTGGGTCTATAATGTCTATAATGATAACATGTATTTTGTAAAGAACATGAAATACATACATTAATGGTAAGGTGCTTTGTAAAAGTTTTAACAAAATTTTGGTCCGCATAAAGAAAACAAAGACAGAAAAGAACAACAAAAGCACCACTAAATGTGGGATTTAGACATGTTATGTCTAAAGTTAATAATGAACAATACAGTTGGCAACGTTCAAAAGTGTCATAACTACAACTTAACCACGTACTAATCTAGTCGGTCTCAAAATTATGGCACATGTTTTCAAATTCTTACCTATGTAAAAAAGGGGGAATACGACTTTGCCTATGTTGTTTCAAGTCTTGTACGTGTGAGACACATGCATGTTTCGAACCATCGCATGCAAAATTGCATTAGTTTGAAACGCTATATTGGGTTGTTTACGAAGGTAAGTTTTGCAACCATGTGCCAAAATATCTTGACCGAACTATCGGAATCATAACGAGAACACATGGCTAGATAAACATGATGCCAAAATGTATTCTAAAATATTTATACGTACAATTTTCGTCATGTTCTTTTATAATCTGATCCACCTCGTCACGTGTCGGGTTTAAACCCGACATTCCATAACCACATGACACTTTGCCTCGTAGAAATAAGCCTAAACATGGGATCATATGGGTAGGTCACATTTTCGCTTTTCAACGAAAACCTCGTAACTGCAGCTTTAAACAAGCTGCAGTGACGAGGATTTTGTTGAAAAGCAACGAAATGATGATTCAATATTTAACAGAAATGTCTATACGTACAATTTTCGTCGTGTTCTTTTATAATCTGATCCACCTCGTCTCGTGTCGGGTTAAAACCCGCCTTTCTGTAACCACGTGACACTTTGCCTCGTGAAAATAGGTCTGAATATGGGATCATATGGGTAGGTCACATTGTCGCTTTTCAACGATAACCTCGTAACTGCAGCTTGAAACAAGCTGCAGTGACGAGGTTTTTGTGAAAAAGCAGCAATATGACGATTCATTATTTAATAGAAATGTCTATACGTACAATTTTCGTCGTGTTCTTTTATAATCTGATCCACCTCGTCACGTGTTGGGTTAAAGCCAGCCATTCTGTAACCTCGTGCAATCTCGCGTTTCGAGATTTTACCGTCCCCATTCTCGTCCATTACGGAAAATGATTGTAAAATTACTGAAATAGATGTATAGGCCTAGATATAAATATATAATTTTTTATGATATCATTTATTTGCGTCCAAACCTATAGTAATATCACAATATTTTGGCACATGTTCGCAAAGCTTGCCTTGTGTAAACAATGGAAAACGAAAGACGTTCTTAGTTATAACGATGAGATATATGAAAGACTTTCGAACTAACAGTAACAGTCCAATTTTACAAGTTTATCAAAATTTCTAAAACAGTACTGTAGTGCTTTCATACCTTTTATGTCAATAATTTAAAGCGAATCATTTCTAGAAAATAAATTTCGCACAGATTTTTAATGCATTTA
The DNA here is from genome assembly GCA_963680895.1 of Fragum sueziense. Taxonomy (NCBI): domain Eukaryota; kingdom Metazoa; phylum Mollusca; class Bivalvia; order Cardiida; family Cardiidae; genus Fragum; species Fragum sueziense. The sequence goes on from OY804608.1 coordinate 9,122,303, forward strand.
GATTATGCAATTTTGATAATCTCTTAGTTGCATTTCGTCGGTTTGAATGAAAAGCATCATATCTCATTTTATGAAGGTTTTAAAGGGAAAGTAAAAAGATAATACCTTTTCCGAAACTGAAAGGTTTTACTTGAAAAACTAACATATTGTTCACATGTAATGTGCCATTAATACTGATAAGTAAAAACATCTGAAAACCTCCAACAATTGTCCAAATTAGACATACAATGTATTGCTTAGGAATTCGAAAAAGTGTGGTTTAGCCCCGTTCCCACTAATTCTAGGCTTTAGAAATATTCGAGACATGAAAGAGATACGATTCAATGGATAAAAATGAATCGATTTCAAAGAGGAGTATTTTTGCATCATAAGCATTACATGTACCCCCTAACATAACTTCTGAAATTCAAAACATTCAATTGAAATTAACCATATTCTCCCTTAACCTATCTGAAATTACTATCTGTTATGTAGGTCGAATATAAATCCTAAGAATTTAAGGAAATCCGTCCATCATTAGATAACAAACACTTCGTACATTTTCGGGAGTCATCCGTTACAATAATTGACGATGGCATACCCTCGTCAATGCCCTGGTGTCCTCCATGGAAACAAAAATTGACGAGGGATACAATTACCCTCGCCAATGCCAGATGCCACAGATGATGCCCGACGTTTTACGAAGTGTTTTGTATCTAATGATGGATGGGATAACATAAGAAAATCAACTCACTTTTGACTTGCTCCATACTCAGGTTTGGATCCTTCAACAGACATGACTCGATCTTTCTGCAATGAGATTTTTGTACAATAAAGTCAAAATACATCTTGTTATATCCTTTATTCATCCACAGGTGCTCGTCAACAACGTTACGTCGACGTACAAACGGCGACGTTGACGTTTTCTTCATGCTTCAAGAGTTGCGTTACGCCTCAAAATAGTATAATGTTGACGTCTATTTTTTACGTAATTTAGAACAAAATATGGTCACAAAGATCGTGCAATAAGTTTGTGAAAAATTCCACTGAAATCACGAATCATCAGTTCTGTCAAAATCACATGGTTTGTAGTTAATTGTTACTTCAACATACACACAGCAACGTTGACATTTTTTCTTTTTATTGTCATAAATGTTTCAACTATATATCCAATGAGGACGAATCCTACATTAAATGCAATAAAAATGAATTTAAATATCTGTAAAAGTATTAAAGGGACATTTCACTTTTATTTCATTTTTTTTAAAGTATGTCGTGATGCCAAGATTGTTTATTCTTATGTACATAAATGCTATCAGCTTTTGAAGTTGTTGCTGATAGGCGAAAAACACGCCTTTAAAGTTGAGATAGATGTGACAAATTCCATATACATCTGAACTGTTGTCCACAACAATTTGTTTAAGTTTAGCACAAACATGTATATTTCTCATAAACGGCGCAATATTTTGGCTTGAAATTTTCAGAATTTTCATAAGGAAATGTGCTCTTTCAAATAAAAATAAAAGTACCATTTATGAAAAATTTCTGTAAAGTGTCACTTTAAATGCGAAAATATAAATTCACTAAAATAGAAGTCAAGATCACGTAGCTTGTCAATAACGATACGTTGACGTTTTTTACGTTGCGTCGATGTACACAGGTTGAAGTCAACAGAAACTTAAACAGTATAAGTTATTGATATTACTAAATTAATCAAACTTCTTTTGTTCCTAACCATTCTCTTAACAATGACCGAACGTACTAAAACCAACAAACTTTTGAAAAGCATTGCGAGAAACGATGACAAATCAAGTAATAAGCACAAATTCTTTTGGATTATATACATGTATGAGGTTGCAGTTGGCAAAAGGGACTTTATAGTATTTTACACTAACACTGTCCTTGATCAGACTGCGTATATACGCATTTTAATCAAGTTCAATGTTGTTCTCAAAGATCCTCCTTTGAATTACATGCACTGCAACCGTAAGACTGCGACTTGTCACTGGTAGTGAAATTCGGACCACTAATAATTAAGTAAGATTAATTCAGAAATTATATGCAATCACTTCTTGAAAGTTCCATAAGCAGGCTTTCTTTTCTTTATTCCAGAAATAAAATAATTTCCAAATGAATATTCCAACGTTCTAATACACTCCATAATAGTTGAACTAAATATTTTCTCTGGAAAAAACTTCATAATGTAAGAAAGTGTCGATAGACGTTCACTTTTCAAGGTACAATTCTCAAAAGACACAAATATAATTTTATCAGCACATTTTTATCAACTAGTTATTTCCATGTTTGAATTACATGCTGTTTTGGACGTTGCTTTAAAACTGTTATTGCTTTTCAGTTCTGCTCATTTCGAAACAACTGCTATTTCTCTCTAATTCTCCAATAAGCATAATTTCCAATAAATATTCCAAACTTCAAACACGCCGCATTAAGAATTGAACTAACAATTCAAATCAATTTGAAACTTCATTTCAAGTCTCCTGTTCAATTAGATCATTGTTAGACGACTTTATCACGAATTCTCGATTTCTAGAAAGTAAACTGTTATTGACTTTCAGTTGGTGATATAATGAAGTCAAAGCGAAATAAATAGAAAATGGAACACACGCCATGCTAAAATGGATTGTCCGCGGTTGGAACAATGCTTTGAATGACGAATCAATTGATCAGAAACCTTTCTGGAAAAAAGAAAAAAAAATGCTGATTATCAGCATTTTTTCCTTTTCTCTGAATTGTTTTTACTAGACAATAAAGCTTAACAATATAAACTTCATGTTGGTGTAACGTTTGTTATGTCCTCTGGGCCAGTGTTCATTTCAGATCAGTCTACATTTTTATCAAGAAAGCACATGTATTTGAACAAAATGATTAAACTGTATGCTCCATTTTTAAGCCAATGGTGTTCCTCTTGTAACATTGTACACTCACCCGAACTTCTAAACGGCCACTTTAATTTTTTGAATAAATAAATCATACCAATTAACTTGGATTGTGTGTTTGCTTTTTGTACTTAACGATGTCACAATCTACCTTTTCGAACAAGGAACGATAGTGTCGCGTCAAAAAAGAAGCACGTGGCGTCATTTTGATCGAAACGTTACAATTGCACGTGTGTATTTTGAATTACGTGATAGATATCGATTCTGTTTTGATTATTTATCCATATGGATAGCCCAGTCAGAAAAACATTGAACATGACAAAAATTATTATTAAAACACGAGAAATGACCATCAGAATGTTTGTTGTTGGGGCTCCAGTCAGAAAGGTCAATTTGATAATTTCCTTTTCTAACAAAATCTTAATGCAGTCATTCAATTTCATTTGTTTCTGGGGTAAACATATCGTTTTAATTGTTTGTCGATGGATCGAATCTGATATTTGCGGCTTTTTCACAAATAAGCAAATTTAGGATGAGTGCATGCGTACCGGAAGTGTTCATAAAACAAGACGACGGCCCCACTCAAGGACTACTATTCGTCAACAAGATGGACAGCTTTATTAAACAATTTTTAAAAATAATTTCATGTATGTACAAATAACGATATGCGAAATTTTGGTAATCTGAGCCACCCAATCCACTACAAACGGCTATTCGGCGCTTTGATAAAAACGATCCTAGGCCGCATCGTCAACGAAATGTCAAAGCCTTAGCACTGTGAAACATATTTTGAAGCCTTAACTGTACTAAACATCCCATATGTTATCGGAAAATGGATTTGACACAAAATACGTTTCGTGATTAATCAAGAATCACGCCTTGAAAGTAAATGATGTAGAAGACCTGACTCGGCAAACCTGGTATTTCCACACTGTACCATACCCTACAGTATCTTCAAGAATGCATATTATCCACGAGAATACGATTCTTAGCCATGATAAATGCACACAGAGATCACATGGGATATCAAGCTGTGATGTGCGAATTTTTATTTATGGGGTAGTGCACTTCTAAACGTCACCATTTAGTTAATTTCGATCTAAGCTTCGTGAAACTTGGTCATATTTTTCACAAATGAATGTATTTTACAAAGAATCAAAGCAACAGGAGTTTTCATCAAAGATGTTGATTTATAAGTGAACGAATGAAGTGGCCGTTTAGAAGTTCGGGTGAGTGTATATAATTTATGACATGGTATCCTATGTACATGTAGCACACTATAATGTGTATGAATGGACAATTCACATTGTAGTTCCAAATGTACTTTTGAAAAAAGAAAGAAAGTTTAAGAAGAACTGTCCACAAAAACCATTTTGTCCCACTGTATAATATCCAACGAGTCTATTTGAACACAGATGTCAATTGAACAATCAAATGTTTGATAGACTGAATCACTGACATACTGACATTCAGACAACGCTTCTCAATATCTCGCTGCTTTTCAACAAAAACTCGTAACTGCAGCTTTAAAGAAGCTGCAGTTACGAGTTTTTCGTTGAAAAGCGACGATATACTCATAGTTGTAACCAATTCCCATACTCCAAAATACTAGTAGTAGGCATTAGAAAGAAAACTGCTCAATTTTAGAGATATATTCCTTCCAATATTATTTTCCATTTTGTTATTTTGAAATTATACTTTTCTTTTAACATTATTTTGCCCTAAGAAAAGTATCATAATTTGTAAGATTCTTATATCTAAATTTTGTCAATTTGGGAAAGGATTAAGTCATCAATAGAATTAAGATATGATTAATTACACTGAAGTTCCGACTAAATCATGAATCTAATCGTCCATGAATTAAACATCAATAAGACGATATCATGTTTCTTTCTCCAAACTACATGTATTGTCTTTTAGGAAAATATGCGTGTCATTTTTATGAAGTCTATAATGAATTTAGCTCAAGTTTGTACGCTTGCAAATGATACAAATATCATGTTACATGGTGGATAATCACGTGATACAATATTTTCAGAAAATCTTCAATAATTTTGTGAATACTGGACCGATTTGAATTCGGTTTGAAGCAGAAAATGTGGACAGACGTCACGCATTAGATGGACGTGTTGGATTTTTACAAAGTCAACTGATAAAAAAGTTATTGAAGATAAACCAAAATTTTGGTTTATCTTCAATAACTTTTTATCAGTTGATTTTTCAAAAATCCAACACGACCAGCTTATTCCTGGCATATTCCCACCTTCTCTGCTTCAAACCAAATTCAAATTGGCCAAATATTAAAAAAGATATTGAAGATTATCGGAAATTCTGAGTCACGTGATTATACACCGTGTGTTATGTCATTCTTGGTCCCCATGGAACAAGAAAGTGCACATATTCGCAAAGCATTTCACAACGTTACACTCAATTTTGTGAAAAAATGCAAACTTCTCGTCGAAGGTGTCGAACCACCTTCAACTTCATTCAAAATCCATTATTTTGAGAAAGAAAGAATACGAGAAGCCTAATAAATGAGATAATATCACTTAATTATCTAACTGTATTATAATATTCTTTGACAATACTGTTCAATTTTAAACTTTAATGAATAATTTAAGACAGTCAATTACTACCCATTGTTAAAAGTATCTATTAGCCCACATTTATTCATTTTACAAGTGGTTGTAAAAGACTCGTTTCTTCACCCTATACCCCCTTCCCCAATAAAAAAAGGTCCAATTTTGACGCCCCTGATGGAGTCGCTTGATTAAACGTTGAGACAAAAGAAGAAAATGCTGATGGCCGGCATGATGATACAATATTTTGTATGCCAAGATACACACAATTTACACATATCTTAATATTTATTTTGTCGTTTGTAAAGTCTATGAATTTCGACCACCATAAACCTTTGTCGGTTGTGAAGTTTAACTTGAGGAAACTCAGTCCATACGTCATTTTGCAAGTTATTTTCACTCTACAAGATTTTTCATGTGAGAAAAATAAGTGAAGGAACGAACATACGGTCGGACCGACGCTATTGAAGGAATAAATGAATGAAAGAACAAGCTAAAGAACGAACGAACTCTCAAAAAGAGAAATGGAAGGAACGAAAGAACGATCGAAAGAACAAACGAGCGAGTAAACGATGAGGATGTGTTGATTCTACAGTGGTTCGTTTGAATTATCTTAGCGCAGTTGGTAGCGCACTGCCTCTCACTCGAGAGGTCCCGCGGCAAATATCCTTTCTGACACAAAATGTCACCCACCAATGGTTTGATATCGTTAATCTATGTGGGCGAGCAGCTGGAGGCTCGGATAGAGTGTGGCAGTGCTGGTATGAGAAACGACAGGAATCCGTGGGTATGTGCTCCATTCGCCGCGATATGACCATAGCAGATGGAAACGGCGTAAAACCCCAATAAACCGTGAAGTAATTACAATTGTACTAGCTGTACATTTCACGGAAATGTCAAAAGCCATTATTGAATCAATAACCATAGTATTTCACATGGCTTTACAAATCGTTTACAGCCAAAGTCATGCAAAAATGGCTTAGAGAACCTCCAATGGTTAAAATGTTTAGAGAAAAAAGATTTAGAAAATAACGTCAGAGTAGTATGAATAATATGTATTTGTTAGTAGCCTATAAAGCATACAACAAATAGACAAAATCGTACATGTATAGTCATTGCTAAAAATGTTCATAGATTTGCAACGGTGTTAATTAATTCAATTCTTAGCACAACAACGGACTATAACTTCGAAAACAGAATACATGTAGTAGAGTTACGAATCTTGCACAATGCTTTTCTACTAACGTGATCCTACGCTATGATCCCGTTTCCAACAGGCATATACGAGGGACGGTCGGAAAGTATCGGAGTATTTCCATGCTGCTGTCTCTCCACTTGCAGCTATATAAACATACTATATATCGTTGGATTCTGCATTCATTCGCCAATAATGTGGTTGGTTTGTTTTCAATGATAGTTGTGTATATACAATATTTTGTCCACTTATATGTGATAGAGCTCTGTTTTATCTATCATAGACTATTTGTTCGAGGAACAATCAGGGTAACCAATGCAAAAGGACATTTAAGTCATTTTAATTGTGAAGAGGTATAGGGCCTATATCTGAACCATATTATCGCTGGAGATTAAATGTGGGTTCATTATTCCGAACTTGGGATAAAAACTCAGACAAAGCAATAATGAAAACGAGCTGGTTCCCCACCCCTGAAAAGATTAGGCTGTTTCCTTCGTTTGGTAGTCATGTTTGTTGCTTTTTGGTTTTCGCGAGAATTAAAAGTTACCCATTTCGTGTTAACAGTGGGAATAGAAAAGCTCCAACGAATATGGTAAAAGTACATAGACATAGATGGACAATATTTTCAAACAGTGTAGAAAGAATTTTGTTAAAAAGTTGAATGGTTTCGAGAAATAGTCAAAAGTCCGGATACTTTCCTACCGTCCCTCGTAAAAGGTTCCATTTTTACCTGCATTCAGTTGTTGTAATTTCCTGTTGTGGAAAAATCTAATAATGGAACTCTGACATTTTGAAAATCATGTTTACAATATTTATAACTGCTTCAACATTTGTTTGTTTCACCTGGATCAATACGAATTGAAAGTCTTTAAGGTCTGTTACAGTAATACGGCTATTTAAAGCTAAATAATGATTTCCAACTTTTAGGGGGTCCATGCTAGTTTCTCGAATATTGTCGAATATTTGATATGTACATGTATATTGCCTAAATTCAACAAATACTATAGATTGATATACTACTTCAGAAAAAGAAGTAGCCTTTTTTGAAATACGTACAAACGGATAAACACACATGTATACCGGTATTTAGGAATTAACATATTAATTGACAGCATGGATAGATCATTTCTGTTTTGCGAAAATTCGCTTCTACTTCATTTACCCCTTCTAAATCAAGCCTGCATCTTTTTTATCTTTCCGCACTTTTCCTTTCTAGTAACATTTATGGGAAAAATATTCCACAATAGAAAGTTAAAAACTCGGTATCATTGCTGAAATCATTTACTTTTTGTTCTAGTTAAACTCAGACCAACGTTTTTCTGGTGCATGAAATTTCGAAAATATATGAAATATAATATTATGTATTATGGTATGGGTCCCTTTAACCTTTTCCCAAACGACAAAATTTTAGAGTGGTCCAAATTCAAAGAGGTTGCAGACGACAAAAAATCATATCAAAAGGAGAAAATATGCATGTTATAGCCCAGAAAATATTGAGACAAAAGGAGAAACTGCTGGTTATCAGCAGTTTCTTCTTTTGTCTCAATTTTTCCCAAGCCTTTTGTAATATAGACGTCAAAATCAGGTCTTGTTTGGGAAAGGGTTAATATCATGTTAACTTTTACCTTTTAAACACTATGGTCCCGGGCATCAACTAGCAAATAAATCAAAATTGATTAAACTCATCAAAATATTCCAAAATATTTAAGAGAGACGGCACTTCTTTACCTGTTTACTCGTTTGCCCGTAGCCATGTCGATAGCTCAAACTACTAGCTAAATCTGAAAGCATTTTATCAACAAATTCTCTTTCAAAAACCCAAGTCAAATATGATAATTATACAAATTAACAGAAAACACAAATAACATCTTAATGACGCATCGAATATTATCTTTTTTTAAAAGTCGTTGGGTGACAATACAAGAATTGACAAAACATGAAATTGGCGCAGTTGGTGTTTATAGTGTGGGTCCTCTGTCGTTTTAAACTATTATTTTCCTATCCTAACAAGAAATGTTTTCTATCTTTTAAAGTCATTTGGTGATAAAACTACCATTCATTGACAAATTAAGTGACAACAAAAGATAGGTCCATTAAGAACTTTCTGAACATCTTTTCATAGCGTCAGTAGAAAACGCGTTTTTTTATGTTTATTATCAAATATGAGACTCGTTTGAAATTAAAAGAATGACTTTTCGGTAAAACTTGGCATGTTTTTAAAGAACGAAACAACATGTTAAAATAAATAGTTGGCATGTTTTTGTGCAGAGTAGCCTATTTGGACTTCACAGACTGATCGCAATCAATATGTTTCCTATTTTCAATGCACTATTTTTTCTGGCGTGGCACATTTATGGGCATTTATGTTTATCCGATCTCCTATCATCACAAGCACGTTTCCCAAATAAAATCACAATGAATTTAAAAGCCATTAAAAACCATTAAAATTTTAAATTTGCCAAATCATTGTCATGCCAGGTGATGTAGATTATAAACATGTACAATTATATTCTATTACTTTAAAGAAAATGTTGGCTTGGTCAGTCTGAAAACATCGAACATTCTTCCACAAGCGAGTTGTCGACCTTGAAATTATTTTGCAACTTTGATTTAACTTTGATTGCGACTGAATTCTTGACATTGAAGCGTTTACCATTTCGCAAATTGTCATGGCTTTGACGTCTCAAATAGAGAGATTCTGAAAACATTGAGGAAAAATAAGAAAGTTGTTAACTGCCAGCATATACCCCCTTTTCCCTCAATATTTCAAATGCTATAATATACATGAATTCTCTTTTAGTGGCATCCATTCTAACGTCTGTATCAGCGTAGAGTAGCAAGACTAAGGAGAATATTTTAAGTTAAATGTATCGGAATTACAGTTTGACTTTTTCTCAAACAGCAAAATTGTTCTTATTTGAAAGTTGCCGCAGAAATCGAGATATATGTGCATTGGCATAATAGGGGCCTATTGGTGCACACTAAAGTCCAGAAAGTATAACTAAAATGCAGAAAATATTGATTATCATAATTCTCTTCATTAATTTTGTATGTTTTTTTCCATATTCAGTCAAAGGCGTCAAAATCATATCTTGTTTGAGAACGGGTTGATTTCACATATGTCTGGAAACCTTGATTTATTGAATACATTGAATACATAATTGTTTGCACCAGAACCAAACATTCCATCTGTTGATAAATGTATTCAATATTGATCATCAATTACAAAACCATGTTTCCTGTACAATACCATTGGACTCCATGTAGTGAAACGGTGTTTATTTCCAAATACAAACGGGCCAGAATCTAGGAAAAGGTCTATTGTGGTAATGGAGACCAGCATGAATTCACATCCGCCTGTGCATCTGATCAAGATCCAATAGGCCAATGTTGATCACTAATAGATCTAGCTTCGTAGTGGCATGTAACAACTATAAGACAGCAATTAGGTTATTTCATCTAAGACCCCCCCCCCCCCCCCCGCACACAACAGCCTCCGAAAGTCGTCCTTGGAGTCTTCAAACGCCGCTCAAACGTTTAGTATTTGTTATTTTTAGTAACATTCTCTCAATCCCAAAGCGTTTTGTTAACAATACTCTCGAACCCAAAGCGTTTTAATGTTGAATTCACGTGCTCTTTATCGCTGTATATTGAATGCACGTGCGTCGTCATTGTTTTCTCCACATATTTAGGGAGCCTCGTTTTGATAATGTCGATTTGTGACTAGTTTTAGTAATAATTTTCATGTAATCTATGTTAATTTCCCATAATTCCATCGTCTTTGCCTCCGGAAGTGTGTTCTGTGGGTACAGACTAAAACATAAGTGAAAGGACCTTATTTGGATCTTTATTCGACTGCATTTGGCCATACGCTGATCAGGAAAGATATTTATCGAAAATACTATTAGAGATCTTTTTCAAGATCCCGACTCAAATTCATTACATTATCAAAAACCTTGAAATATCGGTAACATGCTTGTAGGTTCGAATACTTAACAAAATTCTATTGATAAAAGGTCAAGGGTGGGAAACGGAAAAACTAGCTCCAAAAAGAGTCAACGGTATTTCGTTGCCTCGAGACATTTTGGTACTTCCGGGGTAGTTGTATCGAGCGAAAATCGGTAAACAAAGGTAGCACGGTGGGGATTGTGCATGATGGGATGGATAACGAATACGGACAAAATAATCTCGATTCTGGTAAGATTTTTTGCAATAACTTCCTTATTTGTGCGTCAATTTTCAAAAGGTTTGTTGCATGTACCCCGCCTTACCGAGCTCTTTCATCGGATGTATGACATATTAGATAACTCGAGGTACTTTTTCCAAAATATTGTCCCAACCGACCAGAAAGCGAAATGGTAACGACTACGGCCAAATTAATCACGCTTCAGGTAAGCATTTGAGGAATAACTTTCTTATTTTAGCGTCAATTTTCATGCAGTTTGTTGCATGTACTCCGTCTTACTGAGCCCTTTTCTCAGATGTATTGCTTATCGGGAAACTCCTTGTACTTTTCTCAAAAATCGATCCCAACCGACTAGAAAAATGACCTGGATTTTTTGTCGTTTTTCTGATCGGTTGGTGTCAATTTTTGGACAAAGTACAAAGATTCTACAAACAAGTCATATATCTGAGGAAAGAGCTCAGTAATGCGGGGTACATGCAACAAACCGCTTGAAAATTGACGCAGAAATAAGAAAATTATTGCACAATTTCTTACCTGAAGCGAGGCAAATTTGTCCGTATTCGTTATCCATCCCATCATGCACAATCCCCACCGTGGTAGGTGTCGAGCACATTTTTCTTAAATTATTTCTTTTACGCCGAGTTTTGGATAAATCTGACGATGCTGTAATATGAGGAAATGGTCAAAGTTTGTTGTGCACAAGAATATACGGTGTTAGTTAGCATGGTTTTAATACAACCATTGAAAAACATAATCGAATCGAAAGTAAAAATTGCTACTCGGAGATTTTTGCCCGCATATCTCCAAAAATATTGCCAATAATATATCGATATAACATGTAATTGACTTGCAACTCCCCAAAATACTTAAAATGATAAGAATTTTGTATTTTTCTAATACGTAAATGTTAAATTCTGGTGAAAATTGGGCGAGTGCAAGTTGCCTCGACGAAAGGTTAGTTGAAATCGAAATTTAACTTTCGATTTGATGATGTTTTTTCAATGATTGTATTAAAACCCTGCTAACTAACATCGTATATTCTTGTGCACAGCACACTTTGACCATTTCTTCATATTACAGCGTACCTGGATTTTTCAAAATATCTCTGAAAAAGAAATAATTTAAGAAAAATGTGCTCGACACTACCGATTTTCCCTCGATACAACTACCCCTTTTTGGAGCTAGTTTCTCCGTTTACCACCCGTGAAGGTGTTCCATATTGATCATCAATTACAAAACCATGTTTCCTGAACAGTACAATTGACTCCATGTAGTGTAACGGTGTTTATTTCCAAATACAATAAAAGCGAGCTCTGGGAAAATGTTCATTGTGGCTAAATACGATTTAAGCGATTTTTAAGGCATCGGTACGTCAAAAATACGTCTTAAATGTTTTGATGAAATAGGCACCTAAAACGTACAAATAACTTTACTGTATGTAGTGAAACGATGTTTATTTCAAATTGGACTGAAGACCCTTTTTAAGTAATGATCTTTTGACTGTTTTACCATTCAATTTGCCATCCGAAAGACATAAAGTGGCGTAGCACGGGCTTAAACAGGCGTCCTAAGGTCAAATGGTGTGGAAAATACATAACTTGAAAGGGTCAATTTGTTGCTTGTCGGGATTTCATTCTTATTTCTTCTTTGGGCTTAATATTTGCATGTTGCATTTCAACCATCCCATCGTATTTGTATGATTATACAAGATACAAGTGGAAGTTAACATGTTCGTTCTTCTTTTCGGCAAATGTTTTATTTGCAAGAACATAAACATTTCGTGTAATGGGCATCGTATTAGTCGTTCGGTTGTAGATTTACATGAATCATGTGATCACGATCAAAGTGATCTGACTTGCACATATTCGATGGATCGATAACATTTGTTGATTATAGTTTTCTCAATGATTTAGTACAATATTTCACACATCGATTCACGTAATCAAGTTGTTCTTTGCAGTCCAATTCCAATATTTCATTTAACCCTTTCGCAAATTAGCCCGTTTCTGACGTATGTAGGATAACATATTCTTGAAAACATGGAAGTACATGTGGAAGAAAACGTTGTCGATAATCATTTAACTGATCATGGATGTCGAAGCTAAAATCTAGTCATGTCAGAATTTCATAAACTTCATAAATCTAACCTTTAAAAATTGTCCCACAACCATGCAAAAGTCGGATGTGTCAAACTTCGGGTAATAGATAACTAAAAGTGTATCGTTTTATGTTTAATACATGGTTTTGCAGACTGCCAAAGTTTGCAAAATACATACAAATAAATCTGCAGCTGTTTTCAGTTCTACAGAGTGGCATATTTATTTTAGACTATTTAAACAAGTCGTATTTTTACGTTAGGCTACAAGCCTAATTGTATATTGATTCCACTAGAATTCCATATTTAGCTCGCCCGACGGTGATTTCTTGTTTTCTTTGTTATAAATATCTGGCTGCATTCAAAAATGCCGTAACTACAGCTTATTCAAGCTTTAATTATGACATTTACGAAAGCAGCCGATGGAATCTTTTCATCCACAATTCAAAAGCCACCATGACGTCACGCTGCATTCAGAAACGGCGAAGTTTATTTCACATTTTTTATGGATTAGAAAACTATAGATTCAATAATGTAACACTTTCCCAGACGATGTCTGCTTTTGACTTCTAAAAATAGGAGGCTTCAGAAATCATTGAGGGAAAGGAAGGTGTTGCTTTCGCCAGAACTTTCTCGAATCCTTAATGCTGTATCCATGCTATGGTGTTCAGATATCTTTTCGTAAAATTTATTCCTCTAGTATTTTTTCTGCAATACCTTTGCGTTTAGACGGGCCCAAAATGTTGTCGTTTAAGAAAGGGTTTATTCAACATCTTTCAAGTTGTAACAGTTTCCCGACAAATTTTGGTTCTGCGTCCAATTTTGCAGAAGCTTTTGTAATGAAATTAAAAAAATACTTTAACATTTACCAGCATTTTCTTTTCGTTTTCCACCAGTATCTCCTTCTTTATGCTTTATTCATAAAAGGCTAACTTCGATCAGCACGTGTCTCATCCTTATTTCAAACTTTTAAATAAAGCAATGAATATGTGACACAAAATTAGACTAGCTACAAACGTATAATTCAAATAAAAACCTGTAAATTCTATTCCTATCTCCAAGACCAGTATTATTCATCGTAAGAAAAGAAGAAATTCACACAAACATCGAATCTAAGCTTTGACTACTGCTAAATTCACACAAACATCGAATCTAAGCTTTGACTACTGCTAAATCCAACTTATTTTAAAAATAAATAAGACAAAAATAGCAAAGAAATCTAAAATGAAGAAAATGCTATAACAAGTGTACCGTTGCTGGTATAATTTCGTTAAGTTTCCACAAAAACCTCCTAAATACAAGTTATTTAGTATGGAGTTACGAGATTTTGAAAGAAATGCATTGATTTATTTATCTTTAATTAACAGTTTTATTTGTATTTTTATTTGTACTTAAGAAATATCGAAATAGAATTTATTTGTCCAATGTTTACAATAATTTTATTAACAAGTAAGCAAACAATAGCTGCAAGTGCAGATCGGTCAAACAGGGAATTCTGTAACATTGTTAAGGCAGTCCATCCCAAATGAGATTCGTGCGACGTCGGAATTATTCGGGCTACGTTTTCTTTGATGCCGATATTCAGGCCCGTAGGAACAGGGGGGCTAGTGGGTGGGGGCCGACCCCCCCCCCACAATGTTGGCCAAAAATGCGAAATTTTCCCTATTTTACACAGAAAAATTAGGAAAAATCCAATTTAGCCCCCCTCCCCCCAATATTCAAACGCTGGAGCTTTAGCCCACCCAATATGAAATTGCTTCCGACGGGCCTGTTATTTATTGGATAGAACCCATCAAACATTTTGGCTTTTCTTCTTCTTCTTCTTCTTTTTTTTTTTTTTTTTTTTTTTTTTTTTTTTTTTTTTTTTTTTTTTTTTTGCTAACATAATTAGGCTGCGTCTTACATGTTTGCATTGGCGACTAGTGTTATGAATAAGTCGGCGTGCCGAAGGAAATGGAACAATCTAAAATGTAAAAGAAGCTAGGACCAACGATTCTCACCACAATGATTTCGACTGTGGAATAGTTTGGGCGTAAAAGTCACAAACTGTGATAGGAAAGGAAAGTACATACATACATTGCCTAAACATGTACATTTAAATATGGGTTTATTCATCTAAGCCTAATTATTACTCTTGAATGAGTACAGACATAGTTATGTGATTAAACATTTCCAAATTGCAAACAATTTTTTGCTTTCAACAATCTTGACAGGAGCGGCTTTAGAAAGGATTTGAAAGGTAACTAATATGGCGACAACAAGCATCATTCTCCCCGTTTCTCTCAAAGATTTAAAAAAAATGATTTTCAAAAAGTAAGATCGTTTTGTGTTTGTCTATCAACATTTTCATTGAGAACAGTCTCAAACTTTTGGCGTTAGGAAAATGGTAAAAGAGTTTAAAGCCATTAGAGTCAATCCTGATCCGAATTCAATGTTAAATGTGTAATCGGCCATGCAAGCAACTTTTAGTCTTTCAAATAACAAGGGGAAGGGGGGGGTCCATAAGGCCGTTTTCCTTGGACCTAAATTTTCCAATGATATTTCTAGTACAAATAGATACATACATAAAGGGGACGTATTTTGCCGAATAGAATTACTAGAACACGTGGTTAGGAATACCAACTGTCGCAATGTAACAACTTTTCACCCATTTCCACGCAGTAATGCTTTTTGGCCCCCATTGGATTAAGGCTTTTGGAAAACATTGTGGAAAAGGACGAAATTGCTTGTGACATGCAATTTCGTCATTTCCCACAATGTTTTCTACCCAAAACGACTACAAAACGTAAAATTCCGCGCATTTGAAGATATCGTCTGCACGAAGCTGAACAACCCTATTTTTCCGTCTTGTAATTTTTTTTTAAAAAAAACGTCAACAGCATTCAATAGATCATTCTTGCCTATCATAAATTGACCTCCTCCATCCCATGTACATGTATGGTCAACATTGTGAGACCTCTAACGTTAAATGGAGAGAAAATATTGATACAAAAGAGGAAAATGCTGATTATCAGCATTTTATTCTTTTGCCTAAATATTTTCCCATACCAATTCTTTTAGCCACGACAAAACCAAGTCTTGTATGGAAAAGGGTTAAATCACACAGCCTTACCTGTCATAACGTACGTTAAAGTACCATCCGTGTCTGGAACCATCTTATGATCAAGATGAGACCAAGATCAGACAAGAAGTGTGACCAAATAATTCAATCTAACCTATCATAAATTGACCTCCTCCTTCCCATATATGACCGACATGCGGGACTTCAAACGTTAAATAGACAGAAAATGTCGAGGCGAAAGGGGAAAATGCTGATTATCAGCATTTTCTTCTTTTGTCTCAATATTTTCCCAAACAAATTCTACCGTATTAGGGAAGTCATAAGCAGGTCTTGTTTGGGAAATTGTTAAAACACTCAATCTTACCTATCATAAATTGATCTCCTCCGCCCCATGTAAGGCCGACATTGTGGAACTTCTAACATCATAGTACCCTCCGTATCTTCCATCTTAGGATCAAGATCAGACTGTCGTGTCGATCAAGATCAAAATGCGAGGCAAAGTAAACTATACCCAGCTGGTTTACTGCTATGTTCTTCCGCTCCTATTTCTGTATCATTGTTTTATTGCTCATCATTATTTAAAAGTTCTAACACACACATATATAACATCGGCAATTTCTGGTTAATTTGAATAGAGTACTGAATTGAATTGTCCAGAATTTAGTAATTTTCTACCAATAAACACAAAAATACAGTTCTTTACAGATTCCACAAATCGTCGTTTTTTTCGCCGTGGTTACGGAATTTTAAGCTCTAATTTACAAAATATTATATTCTTAAAATAACATATGCCACGTTTGTCGTTGAAATGACAAGCCTTTTGCAGTGCCTTGATCTCTTCTCTCGAATTATATAAAACACATTCTGTATATGACAAAGTCTTACGCAACGAAGAATAGATCACAATTTGTATAAGTTTGTTTACAGCATCACAAACGATGAAATCATTTTCCCTAGCAGTTTACATCAAAATTCACATGATACAGTCTGTTTTGAACGGATACGAACCCATGTTGTTCACAATTTATTTTCGATCAAACTCTAATGAACTTTCGATTAGGGACCATGGAAAAATATGAAATTTAATCAGTTAGTAAATAACAATTAAATCTGTTAATTTTCTGAAGTCAAGTCCACAATCCTTAACCTATTCTCTTGTTTAAATCCTTCCCCAAACGAAAAGTTATTAGGGTGATCCAATTTAAAAACTACTACAGACGACAAAATATGTGTTGACGAAGCAAGGAAATGTGTAAAATATATCATATAGATATTAAGACAGAAGGAGAAAATACTGATTATCAGCAGTTTCCTTTTCGACTTTAATGCCTTATATCAGGGGCGTCAAAATCAGGTCTTGATTGTGCGTAGGGTTAAACCAAATCAAGAAGGCAAAAGCAAAGTAATTGAACGGTCCAAAAACGAGTATATACGACCAGACCAATCGAGGGTGGTATTTTTCACATATCTATCAAAAAGAGCAATATACAAAAATTGACATCAACAGAAATTGGAATTAAACAAACATTCGTAAGATTATTTGGTTTGTTCTTCGCGCTATCATGTATTAACCTTTTTTTCCCAAACAAATCCGACAAGGGCTACTGGATGGTATACCAGTCTTACTACAAATGTCACGGTGGATAATCACGTGATGCAATAATTACTGAATATCTTCAATAACTTTGTTAATACAGGACCGATTTGAATTCGGTTTGAAGCAGAGAATGTAGACAGACGTCACGCATTAGATGGACGTGGTTGATTTTTGAAAAATCAATTGATAAAAAAGTTATTGAAGATAAACCAAAATTTTGGTTTATCTTCAATAATCAGTTGATACATACAACCATGTTATTCCTGACATTTTTCCACCTTCTCTGCTTCAAACCGAATTTAAATTGGTCAAGTATTGACAAAGTAATTGAAGATTATCGGAAATTCTAAGTCACGTGATTACACACCGTGAATGTCGCGACCTGAGAACAGAAGCGTGCTTATGCGCATCCGTAATCTGCACTAGCGCTCTGCCATTCAACAAAACTACACATATACAGCCATTTGCTCTTATCTACAAACAGACACGTCGTGAAGAACGATCGATACATGTATCAAAAGCAGACATTGTTTCGAAAATTGTTTCAAATTCAATTTATCTCGTTTTGGTCTGAGGTTAGGTCTGTCAATTAAATCAGACGAACAAATCAGACCATGTTTTTTTTTATATTTATGCTATCGCCTGCTTTAAGATATCTATGATTTCCTTATTATAAATATTAATAGACGCATTAACATTCTAAGAAATAAGAAATCATCCCTGACCGGTCTGGGAAACGAAATGTAAATGCAGCATGTGTGCCTTTTCAAACAATGATGTCCAGTCCTGTAATGGTATTTGTAATCACTTTAAAAATAGCCTTTAACTAAGGAAACGTTGACATCCACCATTATTTTCAATTCAAACCAATTTTATGCATTGCGTTATCATAATACTTATATTTAAGCCAAGATCTTGAAAGATGTCAAAGCTTTTGAGCTCAACATGGTTGCATATTAGCCTCGTGCACGCACGGTCTGACCAAGAACCATGTTGATCTCTTGTTGCTTCTTTATGACCTCGGTCAGACAGCACTTATGCACAGACTGGTCTTGAAATATGGCTGTCTCAAAAGCTATAGGGCACAATTTTCCAGATCCTGCCTGATTCCTATATTTGCTCAGTTTAAGTGTTTTGTCTTCTTCGAGTCTCTTCAACTTAAACCAGCCAAGGAAAGGCTTCAAATAGCAATTCATGAAATCTACATTATAGTATCCAAAGTTTAAAATTCTATCAATATTAAGTAATTAAGTATTTAATTTCATTAGACAAGTCAATGAAGCCGGGATATTAAATGATTAAGAGGACGGCGCCAGTACAGATTAACCATTTTAACATTAATCTGGAATTTAGCAGCTTTAACCCTTTCCCAAACAAGACCTGGTTTTGACGTCTTTAATAGAATAGGCTTGGGAAAACATTGAAACAAAAGGAGAAACTGCTGATTACCAGCAGTTTCTCATTTTGTCTCAATATCTTATTTGCCATATTTTACACAAATCATACCTTTAATAACATCCATTTTGTCATTTGTGGCAGTTTCTGAAGCGGGTCACCCAAATTTTTGTCGTTTTGGGACATTTTTCATCAATATAGATCTAGTTCCGTTGCTTTACTAACCCATTTCTATGTCTTTCTACTCCTGCGTCTTTAACTCTTTCGCAAAAAAGGAAGGTTAGAATTGTAAACCAGCCCAAATTGAAGGCTGTCGCAAACCAAAAATTATGTTCCTGGTAATGACATATCTGAAAGTTACAGCCTAGTAAACACGATGGTTAATCACGGAAAATCATCAATGTTTTTGTCTATACTCGACTATTTTGTATTCGGTATGGAGCAAAGAATGTGTGAAAATGCCATAGATAATCTGGACGTAGTCGATTTTTGAAAAATCAACCGATAAAAAGTTATTGAAGTTCAACGAACATTTTGGTTGAACTTCAATGATTTTCTTATCACCTGATTTTTCACAAATTCACCACGTTCATCTAACGCATGACGTCTGTCAATCTTCTTTGCTTCAAATTCAAATCGGGTTCATATTAATAAAATTATTGAAGATTTTCTTTTGCTACGTGATTATCCACAGTGGTAAATGAACATTGCGTTATAAAGAAAGATAAAGATGCATATCAACCGCCCTTCATTTGTCTCAAAAATCTTCTAACATGAAAGACAACGAAAATGAATTTTAATACCACAAGAATCAGAATACTTCTACTTTAATCTTATAGAAAAGAAAACTGTAAGATAAGTGGTGACTTTTAGCATCAAGATCTTCCGATTGTTTCTGTTTAATTGGACGTCCGAAAGGACGTACAATTCTTATAACCACTTTTGGACAGGCGAAATGGGTTTTCATTACCAAAAAACCCTTTCTCAGACTCAATTGCCAGTTGACCAAAATTCAAAATAGATTTTGCGACCATACAGGAAAACTGTCGTATCTTTTCCTACTTTCTATGTGTTCTCTAACAAATACTATAAGATTCATTGGCCGATTCAATTCATGCCACGTCTTAACCAACTTTACGACCTTTTTTCGATTTAATCATTTTCTTGTAGTTTTTTGACTTTCGTAATATTTATTGTGTAAAGGGTAAGATCTTTAGAAAGCGATACATGCATACACTATGGTGATAATGTAAACAGACACCCTATATCATCATCAGCAGCGATAGTTCAAACGGGAAAGGATTAACCTCGCAACCTTTTTTCAGTTTGAAATTTGGAACGCCGTTGGTTCAAAACCAGTTCGAATTATTTCTTCTGTAAAACGTTTGTTTTTCTTGATGTGTTTACTGAAAATACACATTTTAGAATGATTACCCAATTTAATGCACGTATTGTGTATGATAGGTTCCTTTTCTTTGATCATTGTTGTTTAAGTCTTTGACATATTTAAAGGAACGGGGTTTCCACGAGACGTACTTTGGAACCAGGGATTTGAAA